>JAGFNQ010001201.1:1178372-1243968 GCA_024364735.1 Boesenbergia rotunda | reverse complement strand
CTTGCATCCAGGATGAAGACGAGCAATGGTCATAGAGATGGAAAAACTTTCCATTCTAATGTTACGTAAGTGTTGATATCTCTTACTCCTGGCAAGTTCTTAATAAGTTGCAAATGGATATTCATAGTGATAACATCACCAACTAGCATTGTGAAGCAATTGAAGATCGCCAAATGGAATTGTGGATAAATTGAAGTTTTAATTTGTGGCTAAGAAATACACGTAAGTCTATCAACAGTATTACTTTGACACCTCACATATGGCTAAGATTGCTCTAATCCAACTCTTCCTCACCTTGCCATCCAAATATAAAAGGCGCAACAGTAATTAGATGACAAGAATGTCTTCCTCCAAATGACCAAGTGTAAATGGAACAACCTCCATGGTTTATTGACTGCAAAAAGTGAAACCGTCACCCCGGCGGCCCCTCCAGGATGGCCCCCCATTGTCTGAAAGGGAGATAAATCATAGGGGGCTTCGCCCAACAACAACAGCACATGCAAGGAGGGGTTGAGGCAACCAACGGGGTATTCCACACCTGCTGGGAATCGACCCCATGCCTATTTGCAGCAACACCCCTGAATGAACCAATTGTGTCAACACGTGGGGGCAACCTCCATATTTTATTTAAAGGTAAATCCGCTACCTTAATGGTCCCCTAAAGTCTGCCCCAGGGATATGGAGGGAGGTTAATTCAGGTACACAGCGCATGGTGGAGTAGAGCATGCAGGTCGTAGGTTCTTGGGAATCGACCCTTGGTTGTTACACCAAAGATATCATGCGTCCACCGCCTGTGCTACACCCTAGGGCAACCTCTTTATTGCTTAGAGGAAGAGTGATTTGACATGCAAACAAAAGTCCCTACATTGTCTAAAGAAATTCTCTAAAAAATGTTGACTGAGTAGGTTCTACAAATAAAAGATGCATATGAGGCTATTAATAATCTCCTTAGCCATATCATGCTATTGCATCTTTCTAGAAGAGAACCTGATTTTCTTAAAGAGCAAACAACATATTGTCGTATCTAAAATGGGTGTAGAGACAGAGTATATCACCACAGGACTAAGGTGCAGTAACTTTTCCAAGTTATATAGTTGATGGATTAAATAGCCAATGACAAAATTGGGACATGTTCTTAACCGGTCAATGAAGTTGTATTGTGAGAACTCAGCTACAATGCATATAGCCCCAAGTCCAATGTTCCACAAGAGGACAAATCTTTCAAAAATTGATTTTCAAATTGTCAAAGAGGTGTAATCCAATCAAATGTCACAAGATTTGTCAACTCATCATGAGTTAGCTAGCAGATTTGCTAAGTCCCTAAGAAGTCCTAGCATTTGCTAGTATACTTGCAGCAAATAGGGTTTTGATAATATCTTTGAGCCAGCTTGAAAAGAATGAGTAATATGGGATCTAATTATAAATAGTAAGGATGTATAATTGCATACTGTTTTTACAATATAGGTGTGACAAGCAGCATGGATATCAAATCAGTTAAGCGCTTATCTTCAAAAAACAAATAATTCTATTATGGGAGGATGCAAATACCCAAATCAAAATTTCATAATTTTGGGCTGACACATTACCCTAGGAGAAAAACATATTGACCAGTCAGGTTGTCAATATTTTTTGTCCTCTGCAACAATACCAATTGAGGAAGTATTGCAACTGCTTCCAGAAATAAGGAGAATGTCCACATAACCTGTTATGAAAAGAAAATTGCAGGACAAAAGGAGAAAAGAAATTAGATAGAAGACAACAAGAGCAATTTCAAGATAAAATGGTTTGTCCAAAGATCATCATAGACAGCATATTTAGCATATTTTTGTTAAAATGACTAATGACCTAACAAACAGGTTTCTTACCTCTTTAAGTGTGAATTTCTCATTTATAACTAGGGCCAATAGTAGGCAAGGCAATACAAGGAAAAAGTGCCGAAAAGTATCTTGGTCCTTGTCATAAGATCTGCGAACAATCTTGTGTCTTCGGATGTACAAGACAATTGAGAATGAACTCCCCAAGAATATAAGCTTCATAATTGTATTATACACCGAGATAAAATCAGTAAATATATCCAAGTAACGAGCGGCGAAAACAAGAGCATAAAGTTCTTGGGTCTTCAAAGATATGCCTGTGTAAAATGAGTTTGTTAAACTATATGCACTCAATAAAACCAACTTGACATATTGTATCAAGAATCACAAAGTGTCCAATTACAGTAAACGAAACAAAGGTGAAACATATAACCAAAGAAGAATAGCTATGAGGTAGATGCTGAATTATGAATTAATAGATAGAGCACAAACGACAAATAAAAGAAAGTGAATCAAATCAGAAACAAGGTCTTTAAGCCCATGTAAGAAGGCAGAGTAATAAAAGAAAAGGAATATATTCCATTGATTCTGATATCTTCTAATACAACAATGTAATGTATGATTGAAATATGTTTTCTTGGTGAAAGAAAAAAGTCTTGTATATAATAAAATCAGCCAACTGGTTATTGTCAAAGCTTGTTCAATGATCATTGAAAATAAAAAAAAAGGTCATACTAATAGACCATAGTCATCTGTGGATGGGAAGCAAAAGAAACATAACCTCTTCCACTTCATTTTCCATCTCTTAGAGGGATATTCTAGAACATGAGAATAACAGACATCCACAAGCGAGAGATTTACTATCTAACATTTAAGGCAAATGCATAAGACTTAGGCATGTCTCAAGACTTGCTAATCACACTTCTAAAGAACTGAAAACCACTTGAAGTTTTGGATACATGGCTTCTAAGAAGCCTCGGGTAAGAAAGCCCTTTTTTCAAAATCTATAGAATGCGGTCACAATGACTCTAAACAATATATTCATGAGTTAAATGATTCCCCTAACTCATACTATGGTTGTTAGGCATCAAATGGGCTCAAGATTCTACTCAAATACAAATAGAAATCACAAAGTTATCACAAAACCTTAACTTCTACTCAAGATAACAATGTTCTAAAAAGCATTTTAAATAAAGGGACCGCATCGCATATACAATATGCTTTTGGCAATTCAAATGCCTAGGCAAGTTAGGTGTGCCATCTATGTGGTGACAATAAAGCAAAGTTAATTCAGTTCCTTTGATGATCAAAAGCCCAATATGGGTTTTTCTTGATGGTTTTATCCACTAAATAAGAGTAATTATTGTGATAGTGAAACACTAGATTGAGTTTTTTGTGATAGCATGCAACTTGAAGTGTTAAACGGTTTTTTGGCAATTGATAAATACTTGATATTCTTATGTGAATGTACCAATAAACATAACCTATTTTATATTGTTATAGTACATGTTTTACATTGTATAATTGAATTTCTTTTGTGCGGAACTGTGAATTAGATGGATTGATTGATATAGTTGATGAATCTTAGTCAGTCATTTGTCATCAATATAAATATTTTTAATTTTTAATACTGACAGTACATGCTTCTGTATACACCATATAGATTATACATTGGATAACTATCTGTCGCCTGGAAATTACTTTTAAAACATTGGATGAAATAATACCTAAAGTATACAGTCTTACAGTAGTTATACAAAAATTCTGCTTTCAAAACTTAGTTGGAGAGACTTGTTAACCTGTCTTATCTTGATGAAGATAAGGCTGAGACAATTTAGAAAGCTTTGGTATATAACCTTCTCTTACTCTCATGAGTCTATATTAGAATCCAAATAGGATGCAAATATCTTCACCATAATGCCCTTTCCAATCTTGTGAAAGGTATATATTTCTAGACCCGAGCATTTTTCACACCAAATACTAATGTTTAAAATGTGTTCGCAGAACTTGCTGCTCCCCGCCCTAATCTCACATGTGCAATAATAAACAAAAATTTGAAGGTAAGTAAAAGAAGCGAACCATGTGGTTACAGTTAGCATCGACTCTAAATATTTCTCAGAGAATTCATGTGCTTAAGTTTAATCTTAGGTCATACCATTGTAGTGAAATTCAATTCCACCCCTAATTTTTTTTAAGGAAAATATGATGAATGTAAACCAAGCATTTCAAAAAACCATGCTTTGATCTTAGAAATTCTCTGCCAGTGGTCATATTTGTCGATGGAAATTTTAGAAATGCAATTAGAAGACCACCACCACACCACCATCTGCCCCATTAAAAACTTAAAAAAAATGCATTTATCTCAAACCGGGCACGAAAATTACACAAGCAATCCAAACCAGATGCAAAATTAAAGACCAATTCAGAATCTCAACCCAACTGAAATGCCAGCCGTGATCCACACTCCCCGCGCAAGAAGACTTACAGAAGTGGATCACCCAAGATCTCTCCTCTCATCGGCGAATCCTAGGACCAAACCGGAACCAGATTCCAACATAACTAAAAGAAGAATAGGGATAGAACTTGCCGGCGCACGATTTGATGGTATGGATCTTGAGAAGGAGGACGAGGACGCTCATGAGATGCGTCATGTCGCCCGCTAACCTGAAGATGTTCATCTCCGCCGACCAGCGAACGAAACCCCGGGCTTGAGCTCTCTGATCTCTAGGATCTGCGGCCAAGGCCGATCGATGCGTGCGGAGATCGGCGTTCTTCGGCCCCTGCCCCCTCCTACCGCTCTCTTTCCCGGAGGCACAGAATGTGGCGGCTGGCTTCTGACGAGGAGAAAAGAAAAAAATAATTATTATAATAAAAAAATAAAATAATAATAATGGCGGTAATTTGTGAACATGAGTGGTGAACCAGATCCGCAACCGTGAGGATTTAAGCGATCCGAATCCGACAACAGGAAGCACCGGAAGTCTACCAGTCGTTAAGTGTCAACGGTCAAGTTAATACAAGTCTGAAGCTTATCTACTTCTATGATTTGATTTGATGGTTTTCATAATATTTTTTTAATTAAATTAGTTTAATGATACAGCACGATTTGCCAATAAGAAATCTTGTACTATTAAAATACAAGTCAACGGTTGACTTATACATGTTCCATGGGCATATAATTAGGGGACGTTTGGTATATATTCGAATAAAAATGATAATAGGTTTTGATTGAGGGGTTTATGAGTTTAGTGATAACCTAGTGGGGGTTGAGTTATCAAATCAAGGGTATCATATCCATATTTTGATTCTGATTCCCGTATATCAAGCATCATAAATGGAAATGAAATAGATTTTATTCGCATTCCCGCCTTCTAAACTCGCTTACCAAGCGTCTCCTTAGAATTGGATCTTGTTGTTCATGTGGCTCTCTTAAATTCAGTATTTTAGTGGTTAGAAATGTCAATAAAAATGAATTCCCATAAGTATAAGAGTTTAGTTTCATATTAAGAGTAGTATTAAAGCTTGTTCATATTGAATGATAATTATGGATGCTGTGAATATATGTGTACCTATAAGGTTATATTTGATTAAGGGCAACATAATCGAACTTGTAATATAATTAAGTTTGAAATGTAATCCAAATAACATATTATTGATATTGTAATCCGGATTACTAAACTTTATTAGTTTTTTAACTTAGATTATATTAGATTACAATTTTAAAATTATACTAAATAAAATAATCAATTTTGTAGATTACTCCTTACAAAGTGGGGTTGAGATTTGAGAATGCAGGATCCAGATTATATTAATATCAAAAGCATAACTTGTATGTGTCGAAGTCGGATCGATCGAATTAGCCAACATTTTGTCACTCGATTCATGTCTCTATAGTTCAAATTGTGTAACGGACGCATTGAAAGTAAATTTATAATCGATGGAATGGTAACGACACCAATTGTTGGTGTTATGATTGGCCAGAGACACTGAATGATCATTACTCAATCATTCATTGTGTCGTAGATCAAAGCCCCTCCCTATATAAGAAGCCTATGACCTTAGCAGGAAAGGAGAGAAAAATAACAAGCAAAAATGTCATTCTCCTTCGTTCCCCCACATACTCCAAATTCCTACCATGTAGTTTGCTAGGCAGTACTTCCATAATAACATTTGGGTTTATTTAACTATGAACAACTCAGGATTTTGATTGTGATTATGATTTTGTGTATCATGGAAAATAAATGTCCATTATAAACTTGAAGCACCGACGAAGATTGTTGAATCTATTTTAAGAAAATTATATCGAATGCATACCTCAACAATTTTCCATTCAGACTTGACCAACTCAATAGTCGAGCAACTCCTATGCACAATCTCACTCAGACTCGGACTACTCGAGGGCACTCAGTCAGTTGGCAACAGCATTACAGTTTAGGCTCTCGACAAGCTCAGGACTCACAGGTCAACCTGGGCAATTGGCACTCGGCTTCTCCCAAGCACCTAGAGTCAACTTTCAACTACTTTGCACTCAATAGTCGACTCTCGGTCTCTCAATCAACTCAGCACTCGGCCTCATCACTCGGCAATCGGCTCACTCGGGCTATCAACTTATTACTCAGACTAATTGGACACTCGTTGCTCTGACAATAGTCTTTCCACTTAGACTCGAGCCACCTGCACTCTCGAGCACTCGGGCACGATTCCCACTTGGGCACTAGCTGTTCGGGAACTCTGCTCAACCTTCGGTACAGAGCTCAAACTCCTAGCAGCGACGATCCCTAATCATCTCAAGCGATTTTAGCACGTTAGGCCATCGATAAATAAGTCTAAATTTCAAATTTAGAATATTCATGTAACTCCAACAATAATCTTAAATAGTTAATGTTGTCCAGCATTAGTATCATAGTTTGATACATTCATTGTTTTAGGCGCACAACTAGAATTAGATCCGTTACGACAGTCTCTCTTCTTCTAGCCGTGAAACAAACACTATAGTGGGTATCTTTCCAAGGCCAAATTCCTTCAAAAAATTTATCAATCTCCTAACGTTAAGTCATTAAAAGGGTTAGGAATTGTCCTCGGTGTCATAGTGCGGTGGAAGGGTGATTAGTTATTATCTCAAACATTCACGGTTCGATTCTTAGCTATGATGTATTTGTTAAATACTGAAAATTAGAGGGGCTTAAACACATATAAATCTTAACCTAAGGGCTTTGATCGAATTAGCCAACGTTGAAGGGTTTATTTGCAAAACGAACACCCTTTCAACCTTTCTCTCCTTCCTCTCCTCGCCGAAACCACTCAGTCACGATTCGTCTTCGTCCGACAGCCCTATGGTTTCTACTTTCGCACGAGCAAACCACGGCGGCGCTATACCCGATCGATGTTGTCGTTCGTCTTCGCAGGAGCGCCGCCTCCTCGTCCTCGATCATTCCCTCGAGCGTCGATTTCTTCTTCTCCTTTTCGCGAGACCCCACTGAGCCGATGCCATGGGTTTTCTTCGGCCTCGATCAAGTCCAAGGCCAGCGATCTCTTTCTTTTTGTACCTTTCTCTTCTGGATGGTGTTCCCGTTGTGAATAGGGGATTCGTGTGTTGATGGAGGTGCCACTGGTATCCACAGCCGGCAAGCCATTTTGGCCTTTCGGTGGAGGTTGGTTTGTGTTGGATTACCACTGAGAGATCCCTGTTCTGACCGAACCGAAATCAGGTAAGGGGTTTCTCAATTAGGTTTACTTTTGTAATTTATGGTGATAGGTTAGTTCTGTTTTGGTGCTTCAGATGTTAAGATGTTAACTTGGGTTTTGATGGTAGGTTGTGTGGGCTTAATCGTGGATTTATTGTTGGTTGAACTCAAACGGGATTTTGGATTGTTGTTGAAAATTTGATTCTGGAATTCGTATGTGGCTTTTGGGGTTTGTTCGATTGAGTTTCTCGTGGATCGATTTTTTTATTTGTAGTCCTGTTGTTGTTTTCGATATAATAGATTGTTGTATGTGTAAGACTGAGTTTGATTCCTCTGTTAATGTCCTGAACTTGTTGATGATGTGAGTGTAAGATGAAGTGGAGTTTGGTTTCGATTTTGATTTGTATGATATGGTTGGCATGAGCTTGGGGATATTGATGGTGATTTTGTTTTAGATTAGTGTATAGGTTAAAGTTGAGACTTATGATTTGATTTAGATTGTAGTATTGGATACTCTGAGTTTGATGTTGGGTTGTGTCCTCATGAATTGAACTTGGTGTGATTAGGATTGTTACATCAGTAGATGAATGTTTTAGTCTCTCTTGTGATAGATCAATAGTTTTAGATTGTTATTGTTTCGTCGGATTGGATTGAGGTTTAGATGTCTCCTTTGATTCTTCAATTTTGCCGTGAGTTGTATTTTGGTGAGAATAGGCTTTTCGGTTTGCTGGTTTGATCAACTTGGCGTCGTTATCCCAAACATCCGCGGTTCGATCCCCAGCTATGGTGTATTTTACAGAAATTTTTCCTCCAAATAGGGTGCGAGCCCTGGGACGCTGGGCTTCTACACCGTGAGCGCTTTCCGATTTATCCTGCTAACTAGTGTAAAATTTCCGTGGGGTCGAGTCGATCATCCCAGATTCGTCTGGACATTGAATTAAAAAGATTAGAAATGTCGCTAGGGCTATGGTGTAGCAGAAGAGCGACTAGTTATTATCTCAGATATCCGTGGTTCAATCCTCAGCTACGACGTATTTTGTTGAAATTTTTTTTTTCAAATTGGACATGAATCCTGGGACGTTAGGCTTCTTGATTGTCTGTCACGAATACTTTTTAATTTACACTGTGGCTAATGAAAAATTTTTATGAGACTAAATCGATGATCGTTCATGTTGAAAAAATTTGGTTAATCATCTGTGGGGTTAGGAATGCCAGTAGTGCATACAGTAGGTTCGATCTGATGTGTATGGGCATTGTCTTAAATCATTCATTGACTATCATGCGTGTACCAATGAGGGGATCATATCATTTAAAATAAAATAAAATAGAAGTTGTGCATTGGTACATATGACGACTAATCAGCAGTGAGTTTGCACTTAACCTTCTTAAACTCGGTCAGGGTAAATAAACGAAATACAAATGATGAATGATTCTGTCGCAGAGTGAAGTGGCTGTCCCCTGGGCCAGGCAGGCATCCCGGGAGCTATGAACCAATGGCCATCATCGGCCGCGCCTCGCCTTGCTCCTGCAAAACAGGGACCGTCAGCAAACCCGTCGGGGGAATCCCCGGTCAGGCACTCCGACGATCAAGTCAGTCCTGAGCCTAAATGAGCGGAAACTGAATGTAGATGGGGCAAGGGATGCGAGAACTCGTGCGCGCGTACCTGGGGGTAGGGAGAGTGTCAAGCTTATATGACCGGGGGGCTGACAACCCCTGTCCGCGTAAGTGGAACCAGGTGTGATGGCTACCAGCCTGCATGGAGCACGGGGAAGCGGCGTGATATGGCGCGGGGTGCTCCGACAGTACCTGAGTACTGGATGAGCAGTACAAGAGTACTGGATGCGCGGGATGGCCGCGTGGAGATGTCAGGGATAGGCAAGGCGTGAGAAACCCCACCGGCAGGGTTGTACCCCGGAAGTAAGGATGGGAGGGGGTACATGGGCAGGACAGCCCGTACCTCGAGCGTCGACTAGCAGGCCCGCGAGCTGGGGACTGAGTCGGGTAAAGACCAGGGAGCGTGGGTCGCCACGCGTCCGACTGGTAGAGAGAGAGAGAGAGGGAGTGCGGGGTATGCCCTGGGTCGGGGGTATCACGAGGCTTGACCTTGCTAACGAGGCTGAACCCTGTCCTGGGTAAGGGTAAACCGGTATGAGCGACTGGGCCTTCTACAGAGTTGGTGGGCTAGGAGCTGGCCTAGCTGTCTCCTCAGGTGACTTGGTGGACCCGTCCCTTCTTATTTTCTGTGAGAGGCTTTCCGGAAGCGGGGCCCTGCCCGCTGATGAGGCGGCTGTTAGAGATATGAGAGAAGTGTCCTAAGGCAATCGCCTTATGATTGTAATCATTTATTTTAATAAATGAATATTCACTATTTGAGTATACATGTTTATGTATTTGATTGAGATTTTAAACTCATTTACTGAATGTCCGCAATACAATTCACAGCATGAGAGAATTTGTGATGAATTCACAACTAGTGATTATCTCTACATGTGCAATTGTGAAGTATTGAAATTGTCCCTAGTCGATGAATTGATAAATACGAACACTATCAATTCTGTTGAGACTAGCATGGGATATTCTCTAATCAGCTGATTCTCACTGGCTGGTGACATTGGGATGTCCGGAGATAAACATGAATGCTAGTTAAGGGAACTAGCTCATTGGAGTGACTGGCTGTAAAACTTCATATGGTAGTCAATATATAGATATGTCGATGAAGTTCTTACTGCAGCTTAAGTGCGATGTTCCTTTGACTTGCGGTGTTCAAGTCATTTTGGTCATGGAGACTTATACTTTGACATCTTAAGGAAGCATCTCCAAGGAGGTGTAGACCCAGGATGATTGGGTATAAGCCGAAGTGCCCGAATATGTTTGAACAACCTACAAAGGATTCACCACTCCTTGCGAGGAGATGTATACCCAAGGCTTATCGTCGGATTGTTACTCGAAGCCTCTGGCCAGAGCATGACATGTTCAGAGTATGAATCTCTTAAATACATGAGAGTAATTAGAATCCATAAGACAAGAAAAACATTGCTTGGGCTAGGTGTGACGTAGTCAGCCTAGTGGGGACTGACACACATAGACCATATCCTGAACCAAGTGGGTATAAGATGGTGAAGGGAATGAGGCACGATTCATTAAAGCTGCTGAAGGGTTTCAGAATTATTTCTGAGGTCAACCGTTGATCTTTCGATTAATTGGGGATCATGATGTACTACTAGGTGTCACTCATGATCGTTCTATAATTGGTTAATTATAGACGGCCAACGTAAATCGAAAGCCTATTTAGTCACACGCACTACGAGTAATCTGAGGGATTTAAAACGAGTTGAAAATTGGATTTTCCAATCAAGAGAAATGAAGTTTGGTTGAGCCAAACGATAAGTCGAATCTGATTTTTTCAGAGACGCATCGGAAGCGTAAAATGGCTAAGTCTTTTGAAGACTTAATAGATGAATTAAATGAGTTTAATTCATTGGGGCGTGGCTTGGATTGGCCGACCAAAGAGGGTTGCTTGGCCGGCCATAACAAGGGGAGAAAATCAAATTGTTTGGTTCAATTTATAAAATAAACCAAGTGTGGTTTGTTTTATAAAATTATGGATGATATAAATTACTTTTCATGGAAATTAAAATGAACCATGGATTGGTTTATTTTATTTTTATAAAATCAATAATGGATTGATTTACCATGATAAAGAAATTTATATAAAGAAATTTATAAATTTATATAAAGAAATTTATTTTTCATGGAAATTAAAATGAACCATGGATTGGTTTATTTTATTTTATAAAATCAATAATGGATTGATTTACCATGATAAAGAAATTTATTTCTTTCTATAAGAAAAAAAAAGAGGCTTAGTTGATTTTTATCATGAATTAAAATATGATTTTAACCATGATATAAAATCAAGACTTGGCATGGTGGAATAAGTCATAGAAAATTTATATGATAAATTTCTTATGAAAATTTATTCCATAAGAAAAAGGAGACTTGGCGGTTGAGAGACCACTATATAAAGGACCCAAGACAAGGCTTGGAGATCAATCCAAGAGATCAAGCCACAAGCCTCTCCCTCACGGTGTCCACAAGCCTCTCCCTCACGGTGTCCAGTGGCTTCTCCCTCACGGTGTGCCGTGACAAAGCAGCAGGCGGCCTGCTGCTTCTCCCCGACGCAGGGAATGTGCATGCAACGGGAAAGCGTGGCTTTCCGTTTTAATCAATTTGCATGCAACGGGAAAGCAAGGTTATCCGTTCTGTACATGCAGCTTGCACACAGGAGAAGGGATGCAAGGCCAAGGTTTGCTATTGGCCGAGAGTCTTCTAGGTTGAAGGGCGCAAGTCATCTTCCTCCTTCTCGCCGGAATTGTGATTCTGGCCAACTTTGGTGGTGAGTTTTTCCGATGTGATTACTTCTCTCTTGGTATTCTTGTCGTGTCTTTGGAGGATCTAGTAGTTCTTGTCAACACGAGACTCGTGACTTTCCGAAGTCATCCCGAAGAAAACTCGGCGTGGACGCGAATAGAGGCGGAGTTTCCAAGGGACGCTTACGGTTGGATCTCGTCCCTTTATTCGAGTTACGCGAGGTAACAAGTAAATTAGTTTACGTTTCTGCAAAATTTTAAATATATGATCATGTCTACACAAAATAAGGTTGCATGCTTAGATGTGTGGTTAAATAATTTGAGAAATTATTTATGCTAAACCTTCCGCTGCACGTAATTAATTTTAAAATTACGAACCCGCATCCATGTCAACATGCACCCGGTCCCAACAGTGGTATCAGAGCCGGTTAGTGTTCGACATGATCATATAATTGTTTTGCGGAAAACTTTGTCATGATCTCAATTTTGGAAAATTTTCTAATTATGGAAACTTTCCAATTATGATAAATTTTAGATTTAGGAATTTTAAAGTTTGGAAATCCTCATGAAATTTCGCAAACTTTTGAAATATCCCAGTTTCTAAAATTTTATGATAATTGTGAAAACTTCCCATTTTTGGAAACTTTCCAATTTTGAAAATTTTCTATTTTGGAAATTTTCCAATTTTGAAAATATGTAAGTTTTCTTTATACCAGAAACTTACAAATATTTTGAAAACCTTTTATTTTTGGAAACTTTCCATTTTTGGAAAGCTCGCAATTTTGGGCACTTTCTTTCAAGAAAGTCTAGACAAATTTATGGAACACTAATTGACAATTAAATTCGAGTTGGTTTTTAAATTATTAACAAAATTCTTTACTTTGGGGAGTGCCTCGGGGAGCCACCAAAATTAAAGTTAGTTGTTGTAATTTAGTTTCTTATTTTGAATAAGAATTGTCAAGTTTAATTTGGCTACGCCTCGGGGAGCGGGCCAAATTAGATTTACGATAAATTTCTTTTTTTGGGTATCTGAGCCTCGGGGAGCCACCCAAAGAAAATAATTTGTTGTAATTAATTAGTCCATAAATAAAATATGTGATCAAATCTTGGAAAATTTTGAGGTGATTCTCAAACGATAATTTCCTTATTTGATTTCTTACATATTATTGTCTCTAAAATTAATTAGGAAAATTGTTTCCTATAGAGTTTATTTCCTTAAATAAGATTTTCATGAAAATAATATATGGTTGAATTAAGGGAATCTGTCTCTTAATTTAATAAGATTTGATTTAGAGTAATCAAAGTCTTAAACATATTATTTCCGAAATTGATTATGACAATTTAGGAAATTGTTTCCCAAAACAATTCCTTAAATAAAGTATAAAATTAGAATTAGGAAATCCGGTTCCTAATTCAATTAATGAGACTTGATAAATTAAGTCACATACATACTCTATTAAGGAAATCGTTAGAACATGACATAATTATATGTCATGAATGTGCTTAGAAAGAAAAGTATGAGACCCAAAACCCCTTACAAAATATTAAGGCCAACACCTTCCATTAATATGGTTAGAACCGGAGTTTTGTTTCTCGTTTGGGTTGATGGACACATTCATGCCCGGCTTGAACCTCAACATGTTCAAACCATAGAATTAGTTTATGATTAATATAGTTGGAGTCAGAGGTCAATCCTTAGTTTTGGTTGTTGGACACATCCAAGCCTGACTAAACGGTTGAATGAGCTCCAACCATATTAAAACTATTTCTTGATTAATGGGTCAGCCTTAAGCTTGGAGCATCGATTTGTTGTGCCACAGCCAAGGTCGATGTAAAGAGAGGTGCAGTTGGATGCTATGTATATTGTTGCATACTTGTTAATGAGTTAACAACCCAATGATTTATGCAAACATTCAATTAGTTGATAGCATAAAGTGGTAGTTACATATATGTGATATGTAATCGGTATAATTACCTACCTTCATAACTAAGAATAACTTGATGGCCACAGCCATGGTTGTTCTTATCTATGGTTGGATATCAACCTATTTGGAGATGTTCCTACGATCTCCCGAATTGATAAAAAGGGTTATTCAATTCGAAAAATAAATAGGATTTAATGAATGTATATTGATGCATTCTTTATCATTCTTATCACATAAACTCAATTTGTATTTCTAGGATAATCACCTGATCATGTCTTCTCTGAATTTGCGTTCCATTTTGGACACCAATAAGTTAACTAAGGACAAAAGGATTGAAAAGACACCAAAAGGCATTTGCCGTCACTACGGCAAGGAGGGCCACTGGCGAAGAAACTGCAAGGTTTATCCTGAGTCCTTGAAAAGGAAGGCATCCAATGCCCCATTCTCTTTAGGTATCTTCGTTATTGAATGTCACTCTATTTCCTCGTACACCTGGGTACTGGATACTGGGTGTAGCTCACATATATGTACTGACATAAAGGGGCTAAGGAATAGAAGAAGACTCGTCAAGAGATAAGCGAATTTGCGAGTTGGAAATGGAGCAAAGATTGCTGCTGTTTCCATCGGAACATATTTACTAAAGCTCCCTGCTGGACTTGTCTTAGAATTGGATAATTGCTATTTTGTTCCTTCGTTAATAAAGAACATTGTATCTATTTAATGCTTGAATGAAAAGAGTTACCATTTAACTTTTAGTAACAATTGTTGTTACATAACTTTAAATGGTGTTCTTTATGGGATCGAAACATTATGCAATGGTATCTACACGTTAGATTTATCCGGTGACGTTTGCAATATTGAAGTTAGCAACAAACGTGCTCTAATAGATAATCAAATAGACTCCTATACGTGGCATTGTCGTCTTGGCCATATAAGTAAGAAACGCATGACCAAATTACACCGATGTGTAATTCTGGAACCATTTAAACCCGGTTCATTTGATACATGCGAATCATGCTTAAAAGGCAAGATGATCAAATTACCCTTTTCTGAAAAAGGTAAACTAGTGGGAAAATTGCTTGGTCTAATACATACTGATGTATGTGGACCAATGTCAACTCTTGCACAAGGAGGCTATAGCTACTTCATTACCTTTATCGATGATCACTCACGATTCCATATATGAAAATCAAGTATGGGACTTGGTTAACCCACCTGAAGGGATTAAGCCCATAGGGTGCAAGTAGGTTTTCAAGAAGAAAACCGACATGGAAGGTAATGTTGTTACCTTTAAGGCTAGATTAGTGGCAAAAGGATATCATCAGAAACAATGAATTGATTATGACGAAACTTATTCGCCAGTAGCTATGCTTAAATCCATTCGGATGCTCCTGGCCATAGAGCTCATTATGATTATGAGATATGACAAATAGATGTGAAAACAGCTTTCCTTAATGGAAACC
Source organism: Boesenbergia rotunda (assembly GCA_024364735.1). Lineage (NCBI taxonomy): Eukaryota > Viridiplantae > Streptophyta > Magnoliopsida > Zingiberales > Zingiberaceae > Boesenbergia > Boesenbergia rotunda. Next base: position 1,228,711 of record JAGFNQ010001201.1, on the reverse strand, counting down.
TGCTTGAGGATGTATACATGATACAACCTGAAGGTTTCACATTAGTTGATAAAACCAAAATATGCAAGCTTCAACGATCCATATATGGACTGAAGCAAGCATCCAGGAGCTGGAACATCCGTTTTGATGAGACAATCAAAGAGTTTGATTTCTCACAAAATGCTGACGAACCATGTGTGTACAAGAAGGTTAGTGGGAGTGCAGTCGTATTCCTAGTGTTATATGTCGATGACATATTACTTATAGGAAACGATATATCAGTCTTACAGTCAGTTAAAATTTGGTTGTCAAAACTTTCTCCATGAAAGACCTGGGAGAAGCGACCTATATCCTTGGGATTAGAATCTATAGAGATAGATCAAAACGGTTGCTTGGTCTTTCGCAGTCTACATATATAGACCGAGTGCTAAAAGGGTTTAGCATGTCGGAATCCAAGAAAGGTTACCTTCCCATCAGGCATGGGATCAACCTTTCGAAGTCTATGTGTCCGCGCACAAAAGACGAGAGAATTTGCATGAATAAGATTCCTTATGCATCTGCGATAAGATCTATCATGTATGTTATGTTATGTACTGGGTCCGATGTATCGTATGCTCTGAGCGTCACAAGCAGATACCAATCTGATCCAGGAATGGATCATTGGGCGGCTGTCAAGACAATCCTCAAGTACTTAAGAAGAACTAAGGATGTGTTCCTAATATATGGAGAAGGTGATATGGTAATACGTGGGTATACAGATGCCAGTTTCCAGACAGATAAGGATGACTCCAAATCTCAGTTTGGATACGTATTTATCTTCAATGGAGGCGCAATAAGTTGGAAAAATTCCAAACAAGACACCGTAGCAGATTCTACTATGGAAGCGGAATATATTGCAGCTTCGGAAGCAACAATGGAAGCAGTCTGGATCAAGAAGTTTGTCTCAGAACTTGGTGTGGTTCCAACCATTGATGAAGCAATACCGGTTTATTGCGACAACAATGGAGCTATTGCACAAGCAAAGGAACCAAGGTCTCATCAGCGATCCAAACATGTGCTTCGCCGCTATCATCTGATCAGAGAGATTATAATTAGGAATGATATACAAATTGAGAAAATTCCCACTGAAAGGAATTTAGTGGATCCTTTAACTAAGGTCTTGCCTCAAAGCAAGTTTGAGGGTCCTGTTAGAGCCTGTGGTATTGGATACCGTAGCGATTGGCTTTAGGCCAAGTGGGACTTTGTTAGTGATATGAGAGAAGTGTCCTAAGGCAATCGCCTTATGATTGTAATCATTTATTTTAATAAATGAATATTCACTATTTGAGTATACATGTTTATGTATTTGATTGAGATTTTAAACTCATTTACTGAATGTCCGCAATACAATTCACAGCATGAGAGAATTTGTGATGAATTCACAACTAGTGATTATCTCTACATGTGTAATTGTGAAGTATTGAAATTTTCCCTAGTCGATGAATTGATAAATACAGACACTATCAATTCTGTTGAGACTAACATGGGTTATTCTCTAATCAGCTGATTCTCACTGGCTGGTGACATTGGGATGTCCGGAGATAAACATGAATGCTAGTTAAGGGAACTAGCTCATTGGAGTGACTGGCTATAAAACTTCATATGGTAGTCTATATATAGATATGTCAATGAAGTTCTTACTACAGCTTAAGTGCGATGCTCCTTTGACTTGCGGTGTTCAAGTCATCTTGGTCATGGAGACTTATACTTTGACATCTTAAGCAAGCATCTCCAAGGAGGTGTAGACCCTGGATGATTGGGTATAAGCCGAAGTGCCCGAAGATGTTTGAACAGCCTACAAAGGATTCACCACTCCTTGCGAGGAGATGTATACCCAAGGTCTATCGTCGGATTGTTACTCGAAGCCTCTGGCCAGAGCATGACATGCTCAGAGTATGAATCTCTTAAATACATGAGAGTAATTAGAATCCATAAGACGAGAAAAACATTGCTTGGGCTAGGTGTGACGTAGTCAGCCTAGTGGGGACTGACACACATAGACCATGTCCTGAACCAAGTGGGTATAAGATGGTGAAGGGAATGAGGCACGATTCATTAAAGCTGCTGAAGAGTTTCAGAATTATTTCTGAGGTCAACCGTTGATCTTTCGATTAATTGGGGATCATGATGTACTACTAGGTGCCACTCATGATCGTTCTATAATTGGTTAATTATAGACGACCAACATAAATCGAAAGTCTATTTAGTCACACGCACTACGAGTAATCCGAGAGATTTAAAACGAGTTGAAAATTGGATTTTCCAATCAAGAGAAATGAAATTTGGTTGAGCCAAACGATAAGTCGAATCTGAATTTTTCAGAGACGCATTAGAAGCGTAAAATGGCTAAGTCTTTTGAAGACTTAATAGATGAATTAAATGAGTTTAATTCATTGGGGCGTGGCTTGGATTGGCCGACCAAAGAGGGTCTCCACCCTCTTTGCTTGGCCGGCCACAACAAGGGGAGAAAACCAAATTGTTTGGTTCAATTTATAAAATAAACCAAGTGTGGTTTGTTTTATAAAATTATGGATGATATAAATTACTTTTCATGGAAATTAAAATGAATCATGGATTGGTTTATTTTATTTTATAAAATCAATAATGGATTGATTTACTATGATAAAGAAATTTATATAAAGAAATTTATAAATTTATATAAAGAAATTTATTTTTCATTAAAATTAAAATGAACCATGGATTGGTTTATTTTATTTTATAAAATCAATAATGGATTGATTTACCATGATAAAGAAATTTATATAAAGAAATTTATTTCTTTCTATAAGAAAAAAAAGACCTAGTTGATTTTTATCATGAATTAAAATATGATTTTAACCATGATATAAAATCAAGACTTGGCATGGTGGAATAAGTCATAGAAAATTTATATGATAAATTTCTTGTGAAAATTTATTCTATAAGAAAAAGGAGACTTGGCGGTTGAGAGGCCACTATATAAAGGACCCAAGGCAAGACTTGGAGATCAATCCAAGAGATCAAGCCACAAGCCTCTCCCTCACGGTGTCCACAAGCCTCTCCCTCACGGTGTCCAGTGGCTTCTCCCTCACGGTGTGTCGTGACAAAGCAGCAGGCGGCCTGCTGCTTCTCCCCGACGTAGGGAATGTGCATGCAACGGGAAAGCGTGGCTTTCCGTTTTGATCAATTTGCATGCAACGGGAAAGCAAGGTTTTCCGTTCTGTACATGCAGCTTGCACACAGGAGAAGGGATGCAAGGCCAAGGTTTGCTATTGGCCGAGAGTCTTCTAGGCTGAAGGGCGCAAGTCATCTTCCTCCTTCTCGCCGGAATTGTGATTCTGGCCAACTTTGGTGGTGAGTTTTTCCGATGTGATTACTTCTCTCTTGGTATTCTTGTCATGTCTATGGAGGATCTAGTAGTTCTTGTCGACACGAGACTTGTGACTTTGCGAAGTCATCCCGAAGAAAACTCGACGTGGACACGAATAGAGGCGGAGCTTCCAAGGGACGCTTACGGTTGGATCTCGTCCCTTTATTCGAGTTATACGAGGTAAAAAGTAAATTAGTTTACGTTTCTACAAAATTTTAAATATATGATCATGTCTACACAAGATATGGTTGCATGCTTAAATGTGTGGTTAAATAATTTGAGAAATTATTTATGCTAAACCTTCCGCTGTACGTAATTAATTTTAAAATTACGAACCCGCATCCATGTCAACATGCACCCGGTCCCAACACCGGCTACCCTGTTGGCGAGGCCTCCCTGCGACAGGCTGGCCTGTGGGGCTGGCCTATGTCCCCACTCGTAGGCAAGGCCGGGATCAATGAACAATCAGATTGATCATTGAATTCATCGGTGAATGTTTGCTATTTGAACGGATTGATGTTGTGGGTGCAATCCATGAACAACTTTTGCGGGAAAAAACATGATGGAGCTAGCAAATATTAAACGGGTTGTATTCGGGTTCCCCTTTTAGATATAAGGATTACCAACTTCCTCTACAAGGTAATTAGGATAATTCATGTCTACCAGAATATCCTTTATTTTCATTGGTAAATATACATTACTAATAAAAAAATCGTCATCGGTAATACATGGTCGATAAATATAAAAAATGATATATATATATATATATATATATATATATATATATATATATATATATATATATATATATATATATATATATATATATATATATATATATATATACAATGATGATATTATACGCTACGTTTTGTGCGCTCCTCTTCCGCTACTGCCACGGTGGCATCCAAATCACGTTTTCTAGTTTTATTTAATTATTTCTTTTCTGTTGTAATTTCGGTTCCTCTCGACTGTCGCCGCCGTGCCTGCGCTCGCCTCCAGCTGCCCGCCCGCTGTACCCGGTCAACGTCCATCGCCTGCCGCGCCTTCTCGTGGAAGAAGAAGAGAAGATGAGAGAGAGAGAGGATGAGAAGTCGCTGTAGCCGTCTGTCGCCGGCCGTCGCCGGCCGCGCCCGCCCGCCTCCAGCCCTCCGCTGTACCCGGCCAACGCCCATCGCCTGCCGCGCCTTCTCATGGAAGAAGAAGAGAAGATGAGAGAGAGAGAGCATGAGAAGTCGGCCGTCGTCGCCTGCTGCGCCCGCCCGCCGCCAGCCTCCTCCACCACGCAGTTTATCGGTGGAAGAAGACGAGTAAAACGTAAAGAAAATTACTTGAGAAAAAGTTAAATTTTGAAAAAATAAAATAATGTTTTTTCGTGATGTTATACGTTCATCAACGTAAATTAACATTTTTTATTTTATTTTTCAAAATTCTATTTTTTGTCTTTATTAAAATATTTTTTTTCCCACTCAGTCCGTTTATCAGTGGAAGAAGACGAGTAAAACGAACTATTTAATTTTAATAAAGAAAAAAAATTATTTGAGAAGGCGGCGTGGTGGAGGAGGCTGGAGGCGGGCGGGCGCAGCAGGCGACGACGGCCGACTTCTCATGCTCTCTCTCTCTCGTCTTCTCTTCTTCTTCCATGAGAAGGCGCGGCAGGCGATGGGCGTTGGCCGGGTACAGCGGAGGGCTGGAGGCGGGCGAGCGCGGCAAGCGACGGGCGATGACGGCCGGCGACAGACGGCTACAGCGACTTCTCATCCTCTCTCTCTCTCATCTTCTCTTCTTCTTCCACGAGAAGGCGCGGCAGGCGATGGACGTTGACCGGGTACAGCGGGCGGGCAGCTGGAGGCGAGCGCAGGCACGGCGGCGACAGTCGAGAGGAAACGAAATTACAACAGAAAAGAAATAATTAAATAAAACTAGAAAACGTGATTTGGATGCCACCGTGGCAGTAGCGGAAGAGGAGCGCACAAAACGTAGCGTATAATATCATCATTGTATATATATATATATATATATATATATTTGGTTGGTAATTACTTGTCAAATATATGTTTGGCCTGCAATTTAAAAATATAATAATTCTTTTTTAGTCTGTAAATACAAATACATATTTAATGGATAATTTTAATTAAGTTACTAACTAAAATACATTTGGTTGTTAAAATAATTCAACAATCAATAGTTTGGCAAAATTATCATTTTTTTGATAATTTAAATATTCGTGCTTTCGGTCCAATTAATTCTGGAGGTGGACAGCTCCACAGATAAATCCAAAAACACAAACAACTTTTCATCCAGTTGTCAACGTCCTAGATCAATAAACTAATCAATGATTTGAAGCCCTTGGTGAGCACGATCCATGAACAACTTTGCGGAAAAAATTGATGGAGCACGATAAAAAAAAAATGATTAACGAGATTTTTTTAACCTCGGACGAACGATAAAGAAAATTATATTCTGTTTCACCTTTGATGTCTTGGATTATAAATCAAATTATGACCAAGGATTACATAGACTTTCTCCACAAGTTATTTAAGATGATTCTACCATAAGAGAAAGACTTATTAGTTAAAAATTTTGCGATAATTACATATTTTAGTTGGTAAATATATATTACCTAGGTAAATATCATTACCTAAATTAAAAATCGATATATATTTTTTTAATTATAGGTCAAACAAATTGTCTATAGATTTTTTTATGAATATATGATTAAACATGTGTTTGACTAGTAATTATTAAAAAAAAATATCAGTCAAATATATGTTTAGCCTATATTTAAAAAAATATACACGAGCTTTTTTTGGTTGATAAATACAAATATATAGCTATTGAATTTGGAAAAAAAATAATTGTTATATTTTTATCAATATCCATTTGTATAAAAAAAATAGTTGATAAATTTTGAAAAAAAAAGGTCAAAATGTATTGGCTAGAATTTGTTTTCAAAATTAAAATTATTATTTTATATTAGTTTTAATTTACCCGCATATTATTGTTAATTTATCCTACGTATACATAAATAAAGAGTAGATAGGATTATATTATATAAAAGTAATGTCAAATAACTGATAAAAATGTTTTACATCGAAAGATTTATACAGGGCGCCCAAAAATATTTGGGTCATTTTGGTCTCATTATAATTTTTTATCGATTGTCAGGATAAATCGAAAAATGTTCACGACAAACGGTCCAAAAGTCAAGCATCCTAAGATTTGTATCACATTTGAAAGAAAAATTTCTGTAAAATTTATCGTAATTAAGAATCGAACTGCGGATGTTCACGATCACAACTAACTCAAACCACGGAAGTAATTGCTATATTTTGTGTCCAGACATCTCAGTGTATTTGTGTCTCTCGCATCACGCCCTCAACTCGTGACGTTTTCATGTTTTGTCATTATGGTTTCTTATATGATATTCATGTCTTGCTTGTGTACAGGCCTTCTTGAGAATACATGAGGTCCTAGGCAAATTTTATTTTAATCCTTTAATGTTTTTTTAGTTCCCTTGTCCTTTATCATTAGGACTTAAGATTGATATTTAATTTTTTTGAAAAAAATAAAATATAAATTTTAAAAATAAATTTTTAAATAAAATTTAATTTTCTGACTTTATGAGATGTAAAATTATTAATTAAATTTTTATATTTAAATTTTAATAATAATTTTGTCAACTACCAATACTATTTTTTCACGATAAAATTATCATTTTGCCCAAACATTGAGTAAGAAATCACTTATGATTTTTCTAACTATATTTGAGTTCATTCCTGATTTATCGTTTACATAGAATATGTGATGTTTATAATTCTCTTTTATCTCAAGAAAATATTTTAATTCAGAGTTTCGGCAAGTAAATATTTTTCATCTAACAAAAATGGAAAAAGAAATTGATATTTAAAAAGATTAGTATTTTATTTTACAATAAAAAATTCTTAATTCATGTTATTATCGAAGAAGAAAAAGAAAAAATGAAAATAATATTATCAATGAGGGAGGAGAAAGACATCTTCTAAAAGTATGATCGGTGAGGGAGGAGAATGATATAAAATCCTTGATGAGGAAAAAAACTACGTGTAGCATTATCTCATAGGGAAAACTTTTGATATAACTAACAATGATTTTTAATGATATTTAAAAAGAAGAGTTGATTAAATTTTATAAGATATATAATAAAATGAGGAAAAATGATAGGGAGAGTGAAAATGGGAGAGTGAATGATGTGACACTTTACATGCAGCGATCTCCGACGGGTTCACCGTGCCCCCAGGGTATAGTTTGATTCGGGGCAGCGGTCGAAGGTCGCCGATAGTGTTCAAGCGATAATCGAATGTGTGCATATAAAGTGTCACGTTATTCACTCAAGTGTCACGTTATTCACTCTACCATTCACTATCTAATTTTCACTCTCCCTATCATAGCTCTTAAATGAGTTACCTAATTACAAAGTGTAGAATACAATAATAATAATAATAAATAAGTAAGTAAAATGAATAGTAGGTAGGTAAAATAGAATTTATATAAAATTAGGAATGTATTTACCGGAAAATAAAGATAAGTGTGAGATGTAAATGGTAAGTTGAATCCAACATGATAAATTTAATATCTAATCTAATTAATGGATATAATTAACGAGGTAATAAATAAGGAATAAGGATAAATGTTTAAATACTAGGAAGTAGAATTACAAACAGCATAACATTTATTGACATGAGTTGTTAACCATAAGATCATTAATTACTAATTTTATTGGGGCCCTAGGCATAGGCCTTAATAGCCTATGCCTTAAGCCAGGTCTGCTTGTGTACCGATTGTTGTAGAGGAATTGCAAATATCAAAATTTTATATGTCTTTAATATTGGTTTGATCCCAGCCCAATTTGATCCATGAACATAACCATGCTTATGATCAAGTATATCCTAGATATTCTTGAATATGTATAAATTGTGTTCCAGATTTACTTCTAAATAAATTAGGAGGAAAATTATCAACCTCCCGAATTAGTTAGGTGAAACTAGTACACCTAAATTATCAAGAGTTTGAGTTGAAAATATTTCAACCTTGATCAAGCCCTAAATTATCAAAATTATCAAGAATTTGAGTTGAAAATATTTCAACCTTGATCAAGCCCTTAGAGAGGCATTTAAGCATTTTCAACACTTAATTACAATGAGTGCTTTCATGCAAAGATGTGTGCTCAAAACTCTTCTATAGGTGTGGATTACACTTTACACCCATCATAAGCCTATGCAAAGACTCAAGACTGAGCTAGTCGACAACTAATATCTTTGGACATTCAATTTCCCAATTAAAGGCTTTATAACTAAGCAACTATAGTTAATGTTTATCTCTCTCCCAATCTCTTTCTTTCTCAGTCATCGTGATTTACCTCCTCCGTATTGGTCCTGAGACGGACTGGCAGGGGCGCTGAGGACGAGCGTTTCGCCTTTTTGACACTATAGTTAATATATATCTACCTAGCTATCACACATCATTTGCAATGATGTTGCTCAAAGATTAAAATCATAAGATTGCACTCACTTTTGTAATCTCTCAAGACGATCTAAGTAAAAAAAAATGATGAACCAGACAGCAGACAAATTGAACCTGAGGTGATCGGCCCGGTCCCACGGAAGTTTCTCACCGATCACCAGGGTAAATCGGGAAGCGCTCGTGGTGGGCAGTCTAGAAGCCCAGCGTCCCAGGGTTCGCTGGAAAACTTCCGTGAGACCGCCAATTACCCTGGTGATCTAAGTAGGTCGTCGAGCCATTGAATGCAATAATCTCACTTCATGCCTGTGAGACCGCCAATTAATACTCCATGCTCTATAGTCCACCTTGATCTATGTTGTCAAGTCATCAAATGCACCAAGCTCTTTGAGTTTGCCCCGTGCTTGTCAATTATCTACACATGTAAGTTCATCTCATCCTAGTCCGTCGAGCAACTTAAAACACAACCATCATTACCACCATAATAACTGCTCAAAGTTTTATGTTGATACAACCCGTCTCCAAATTTTGATATTTAGTAATATATTTATGTCAGGTCAAATTAGACCAAAAATTGATTCAAATAGGATTTGATATTTGTAAGTGAGCTACGTCTAGTTAATCAAAGGTTGACTGGATAATTAGCAAAGATAAAATGTAGTTAGATCAAAGGTTGATTGGATGACTAGTAAGGAAAAGTCAAAATAAATCAAGGATGATTGAATGCTTTTGGCAAGGGAAAATCCTAACAAGATATTAGGCAAGAGAAAGTCCAGAAGATCAAGGATAACGGAACGTCCGACAAGTGGCAAGTCCAAGCAAGATGCTTGATAAGCTTGATCCTATGGGAGTGTAATGAGATCCTAAGGAAGTGAAACATTAGGGGGTAAATATTTTGATGATGACCAAGCAAAAAGCTTAGTAGGTCAGGTGGACTTACAGAGTTAGGCTTGATCATAAGAGAGTGAATTCCAAACAAAAGATAAACTTAGAAGATCAGATAGACTTAAGGATTAGTTAGGCTTAGTTGTTTGCTTATTTGTATGCATGGTTTGCAAGAATCTAGAGCTGAAAGAAAGACGGAAAGCAAACAAATGCAATTCAGAAGCGGTCGGACCAAGTCCAACGAACCAAATTTGATTCGAGTCAAACCGGACCCAAACTCGAGTCTGGACTTGGGTTGCGACTTGGCCTAGTTCGGTACACTGATCTCAAGGACCGATAGACTGATCAATCAGATAACGATCAGATCTAGATCGTGATAAACTTGATTGTGAGGATCAAATTTTATCCGAGATCGATATACTAAAAACCCAAAAATGAATAAAAGAAACAAAAAATGAGCTAGATTTTTATTTAACTTCTAGGGATTTAACCAAAAATATAAGAGAAATCAGATATTAAACTAGTGGAAAAATACATATCATAAGATTATAATAAATAAATTTGAAAATATATTTTTTTAAACAAAAATCTAAATATTCTCTAGATACTCCGGAGAAGAGAAGGAACCAATCGGACGGTTAGCAAAGCACCGGATGCATTAGGATGGATATAAAAGACGACCCGGGTCACATAAATCCCTAAAGTTTCCGATCTTTCTAACTCGGCGGATTGCGAGGCGGCTCCAGGAGATTTCTTCTTCTTCTTCTTCCGCCTTCGGTTTTTCCGCCGCTTTGGGGTTTCTGGAGGCGAGACGAGACAAGTCGAGTCTTATCCACTCCAAATCCTGTTAAAAAAAGAAGATCGCAGATAAAAAATGGCATCACAGAAAGCCGGTGCCTTTTTTGTGGGTTCTCGGCTCGCTATGCTGCCCACATCTCAATCCTTTTCTAGATTCATCATTCCGTCGACATTTTTTGGCGTGCTTTATGATTTCTTTTTCTCATTTTCTCGCCAGATTTTATACGAGCGTCGTGTTTGTTTCTGATTTGTTTTTGTTTGACAAAAAAAAGTGAAAATTTGTTCTTCCGCGACGAAGAGAGTATCTTCGGATATGCCTCCATTTTTCAAGTCTTAATTATCACAGACATTGATTTGTCCTTGATAAAGCGGTCTCTATTGGCATTTGGGAGCTACATTGTCCGAATTATACATTTTATTTTATTTTATTTTATTTTCTATACTTAAGTTTATTTTTGTATTTCTAATATCTTGTTTGTAAAGTAATTGAATTGAATTTTTTCAGAAATTAAAATTTAATTTTACTATTTGAAACGTATTTTTAAGAATTGAGAAGAAATTAAAATCCAAATTCATAAAATAAAAAAAAATCTGATTTAGGAAGTGAATTATTCTGAGGGAAAATTTGAGAAAACTCCCCAATATTAAAGTGGACTTTGCATGTACTCTTCAACCAAAAATGTCTTTGCATGCACTCCTTGATATGATTGACAAGATAGTTTTGTGTGTTATTTTTTTATCAGTATAAAAGAGTAAAAATTCAGTATAAATCGTAAAAATTTGAATATAAATTGTTTGAGATTCAGTACTAATTTAAGAAATTTGAATATTATTTGAAAAAATTTGAGTATACATTGTTTCAGTATATAGTAAAAATTTCAGTATACATTATCAAAATTTAAGTATAAATTGATTTAGATTTAATATTATTTGAAAAAAATTGAGTATAAAATTTAAAAATTTGAGTATGTGAGGTTGCATCCATCACATCAAGATTTTCAAATAAGGGGTCGTCGAAATTTTATACTCAAATTTCTTAAATTATTACTCAATCTCAAACAATTTATACTCAAATCTTTATAATGTATACTGAGTTTTCACTCTTTTATACTCACGACATCAAGATTTTTACAAGAGGGGTTACCGAAACTTTGTACTTAAATTTCTTAAATTAGTACTTAATCTTAAATAATTTATACTCAAATTTTTATAATGTATACTGAGTTTTCAGTTTTTTATACTCAATCTATTAGGGAGTGAATGTAAAGAATTTATTAAGTGGGGAGTGCATGCAAAGGTCAGTTTGGGATTGGAGAGTTTTCTTCAATTAACACTTATTCTGACAAATAAAAATTATTATTTTGAACTCAGCGTCTACTGATAGATTTTAAATTAAATTTTTTAATTTAATTTTATTATTTATTAATTCTTTTTAAATATGAGATCTTTAATTTTGGATGAAATTTAATTTAATTATTTTTACTTAAAAAATTTTCAAATAGGGCATAAACGATTTTACAATAAATATGGAATTGTTTAAGAAAAATGCTATCAATTTTAAGAAAAAATTTAGTAAATCATGTGACATTTTACATGCAACGATTTTTGACAAGTTCACTGTGTTCCCTAGGATATAGTTTAATTCGGTCGAGGGTCTTCGATGATGTTCAAGTGATAATCGAATATACATATATAAAATGTCACGTTATTTATTGAGCATTTTATTAAATTTTTTTTACGTGTATCATAACTCATTGTTTAATATTATTTTCTAAATTGTTGACAAATAGACGGTTACACTCACAAGTCTCATTTGACTTGGTTGTGATGATTTCAGAACCATGGTGTGAAAATCAATTTGACAAACTTTAAAGTGGGATCGTAGAATATGATCGGTAAAACACGAAAACAATGTCTAAGCCACTAGTGCTATCGATGCATGGAATTATATCATAATAGCCTTGTTGATTCGCTATGTAATGTGTATGGTATGAAGAAAAGGATTAATGAATTGTGCAGCCTTTTGATAAAAAAATATATATAAAACTAAGAATGCAGGAGCTAAAAAATTTATTATTGGTTGGTTCTTGAATTATAAACGCAATGATATCAATCAAAAACAATCCATTGATTGTGAGTATCGATTGATTGATGACACAATTAACAAAAGTGTTTGTTGAGGATGATGAAATTGTGATCCATAGGATTCAGTCTTGGCTTTATCCATTTGTCATAGTTTGTTTTTTTTATGCATGCACTACTTAAGTTTTGATCTCCTGTTGCTTAGGAAAAACATCTTATCATTTACTACCACATCATGTCTTGGGGGCTAATGGATCTGTCATAGTTGAATCAATTCAACTGAAGCCTGAAGGTTGGACTAAGAATCATTATGTATAAAGTCTGAAACTAGTGGATTGATCAACATAGATTTAAGTGTTTGTTTTACTAGGTCTTGGGGTATGTTTACATGAGTGTATGTTTGAATAGGTTTTGAGATTAATTTCCAACAGTATAAAATATTTTATTAAATGTTTGATTTCTTTTTTACAAAGTGTTGTATACTAGGGTAAAATATCTTTTGTTATTTATTTGTTTATATATTGTCGTGGGATACTAAGCTAATTAAGGTAAATGATATTAATTTTTGCTCCAATGTCCTATTTTTCTAAGAGTGTAGCTATAAAAGAGAGAAGGTTGTTCGAATAGGCCATCAAAACTTGAGTGAAAGCAATACTCATTCAATACTCATCCACAACATTTAAGTGAAAGCAAAGTGTGTTACATTTTTGTAAGACTTTTAAGTTTGTTGCTTTATTCTTTCTGTAGTTTTTTTTGTTATTACTCCCTTTTTTTTTGGCAATACACCAATATTGTAAATAATTTTTTAATAGGTCTGCCCGTTTTTAAAAGGTTTTCAAAAGGAGGAAATATAGTGACTCATGAGTTCTGGCCGTGGAGTAGTAATAAAGAATTTTGAATCACGTAAAATATTTGTGTTTGTTTCATTTTTTTTTCTTGTCAATTTCTTCATCACTTTGGAGTTTTGAAACTCCCCCAGAGTTTTAAACAAGGATATGTATGTTTGTGAACTCTGGATAGTTTGGATTCATATAAACTCAAATTGATCAAAGCTGAAAAGTGAAGTTATACATGGACTAAATAATTTTGAAGAAACTTAAGAGTGCCCGTTTGTGAAAATTAATCAATATAGGTTTATACAACAATTTTATTAAAATCATTATATGGATTGAAAACCCCAAAAAAATATATAAATAAATAAACATTAGTCCAAAGTGACCAATAGGAGAGTTTAAAACTTTATTTATTTTGGTACCTCCATCTAGCAATTCTCTAGAACTCTTCAAAAAAAACTTAACAAAACATCGTAATTACAAACCCTAATACTCTTCATGACAAAAGAAGACTCAAAATCATAAACCATGGTACCCTCTAAACATTCCTTCAACTAACTGTTCATGATGTCAACATATCTTCCACAAAGCATTCACAAATATCAAGTGTCGAGCGTGAAACATAGCTAATCATCTACACCTATGCTGATTGTAGTCACCACACATTTCAAAATTGTATAAAATAACTTCGCGATCATGTGTTCAACACTCCCAACTAAGAGCAAGAACATCCCCATGCTGAGAAAGGTTCATCCTGAAGAATTTAACAAGTAACTACACATTATACATGTACTCTATAGGAAGATCAGACTATAGTTTTTTTTTTCAAATCCTTTCTGCATAGCCACACTTGCTTCTCGTCTCTCTAATATGCCCTCGAACCGGAGTTTGCTTCTTCGGTGTCATCAGACCCAGGCCTTTCAGTTAGGAATTGCTCCCAAAACACATCGTTGACTCTAACCGGATGATTCGGTTGCTGCGTTTCTTCATTTGTTCTTGGATTCTGTTGTGCCTGTGCAGCTTTTGTGCCACCTGATTCAGATGCAAGATTTTGGCTACTTAATACAAGTGTGCCAAGTTCTTCCCCATCCGTGCCAACTTTATCCAATTCCATGGAATTTTCTTCCCTTTGATCTGCTGAACTCCTATCCATTTCCATTCCGGATGATGCGAGTGTTAGGCTCAAGTGGCACGGAAAGATCCCGTCCCCGTTGTCATGTCGTCTTCGAGGCGAAAGATTTTTTGTTGGACAAATAGATGCTCCGGTGTCGCAGAGCTCCAATGTCTCCGGCGTCAATGGCAGCAGGCATTCCGACGCGCTGCCGCGCCCATAGTCGAATTGCTTTTCGCGAGAGCTACCGGTGTCCTCGATGGAGCTCTGAGTGCTCGCCATGACCAAATCCCTGTCTTGGAAAGCTGAGCACAATTCCAGTTTCAGCTTATCGCAAAAGTCCTGATTGAGCACGAGGCCAGACTCGAACTTGGATGTGCTGCAATGGTCATCACACAAGCTGTTCTCTGAGCCCAGTGGCAGCCTTCTCTTCTTGTGGATCGCCGAGAAGTCCATCGATGAGGAAGTAGCCATCTTCGCGAGGGTCTCCACGAATCGAGGATTCAGCATCGCCTGCTGCAGGAATGTGATCATCTTCAGCTGCCGATTCTCCATGTCGGCCACTCTCCGCTCGACATCATCGAACTGGCTGTGCATCTCCGAGCACTGTTGCTCGAACTTCCAGAGAGTCGCCTCGAGGCTGGTTTTCTCTCTTCTCAGCTGGTCGATCTCCTCTTGTAAAGCGGCCCTCTCGGTATCCGCGACAGCAGCACCGCCGGGCGGAAGGCTGTGGCTGTGGATGGGCTTGCGGCGACGGATGTTCTTGAGGAGATCCTTCCTCCCTTTGATAAAATCCTCATTGGCGAACTCCCACCTCTCGGGATCTATTTTTCTGAATCCCTGCGTAAAGAATCAATTTCTACCTCGATTGATTGGCCAGTTCCTTCAAATCTAGCTACACGAACTCAAGAAATTTCCCAATTCCGAAGAAAGCAAAAAAAAATACAGATTCTTTCCAACAAATTCAAAAAATCGCAACTAGATTCAACCAAACAAAGCAAAGGAGGCATCATGATTCAGGGGGCTTACATAGGTATTGAGCTGGCGGATGAAGCTGGAGAAATTGTTGTGCTTGAAGTAAGTCGGGAGGAGGCGGGCGGAGAAATCCGCGTGGTTCCACACCACGAAGCTCTTCGACGAGGCGCTCCAGGAGACGACGTCGTCGGTGGAGGAATCATCCACCATCTCGTAGGTCTTGACGAGGAAAGGGGCAGGGCCGCCAGAGCTACCTCCCTGCTCGCCTCCTTCTGCCTCCATTCTCTATCTCTCTCTCTCTCTCTCTGTCTTGCAAGGGTATCCCGGTCGTCGTCTGTATAGGGTCCGATCGCCTCCCTCCCGCGTGGGCGATGGTGGAGAAGGTTGGTGAAGACGAAGGATCGCGAAGGTGGAGGAGTAGCGACTTCTGTTGGAAATTTGGTCGGCTTCTGTTCAGCAAAGGCCCCTCCAGTTTTCCAATCGAATCCAATTATTGCTCTATTTTGGGCCTCGTAATTCTCGTGTTTTTGGGCCTGGAAGTCTCCTGGGCCGATCGATTCGACCTTTATTGGTTGGGCAACCCCTTCGTTAGAACATCCATATCAAATTTACTATATAAAAATTTTACCTTAAATTTTATATTTTACATAAAAAGAACTCCTACGCCAAATATGCTATTCATTTCTTAAATTTAAATTGTATAAATAGTACCTCTTTAAATTTAGGAAATGAATTTCTTTTCTTAAATATTAAAATATTTATTCTTATCCATGTTTTCCATTTCTCTTGTAGATTTAACTAGATAATAATAAAAAAAAGAAAAAAAAAAAAAAAAAAAATAAAAAAAAACATTATGAATAGATGAATTTTTTAATATTAAATATTTTTATTTTATTTCTTGTAGATTTAACTAGATAATAATAAAAAACATAGAAGAGAGAACTAATAATTAAAAAATAAAAATATGATAAAGGTAGAGAAACACATGTATTGAATAGTGAAATTAGATATTCAAATTTAAATGAAGTAGTTATTTTATCTTAAATTTTAAATTGTTGATAGAGAATTTGTGGTGGATGTTCTAAGCTTAGACCGTATTGTATGAGGTATTTCAATAACAATAACAACCAAGTCTTATTCCACTAGTAGGGTCGGCTATATGGATCCTTTTACGTCATTAAGCTCTATTCACTATTATATCATTATCTATATTTAAATAAAATTTATCTTATTTTATTGTTGTTAACCAAGTCTTTTTTTGGCTTCATCTTCCTTGTTTAATGTAGGTATTTATCATAGTTTCACATCGCCTAATAGGGACATTTATTGGTCTTATAAGTATATGTTCGTACCATCTTAAGCATGTTTCTCGAAATTTTTCCTCAATAGATACAACTTCGACTTTCTCTCTAATGCTCTCATTCCTTATTCTATCCATCCTCGTTTATTCACATATCCATCATAACATCTTCATTTATGCAACTTTCATCTTTTGTTCATGTGTCCGAATCATAACCCAACATTTAGCATCCTATAATATAGCAGGTCAAACTGTCGTTTAGTAGAACTTCCTTTTAAGTTTTTTACTTTATGATCACATAAAACACCCGACGCTAACCTCCATTTCAACTACCCTGCTTGTATTCCATTTAAAACATCTCTTTCAATCCTCCATCACTTTGCAAAAATGATCCTAAATATTTAAAACTCTCAATTTTAGACAACTCGTCATCTCCTATTTTAACACTCATTACCTCTAATATTGATAAACTTAAATTTTATATATTCTGTCTTTACACTACTAAATCTAAAATTTTCACTTCTAGTATTTCTAGCTAAAATTTTAATTTAACATTTACTTCTTCACGTATCTCGTCTATCAAATTAATATCATCTGCATGAGGTATTTCAAATAGATGGAAATACATTTGAAATTTTAACTTAATTTAATTTAAGAAATATTCAAAAAAAGGATAAAATTTCTAAGTTTTTAAAATAGAATAATGATTGGGAGAGTGAAAATGGGAGAGTGAAAACCATAGTGAATGACGTGGCACCTTGCATGCACGATCTCCGACGGGTTCACCGTGACCCCCAGGATATAGTTTGATTCGGGACAGCGGCCAAAAGCCGTCGATGGTGTCCAAGCGATAATCGGACGTGTACATGTAAAATGTCACGTCATGCCACATCTTTAAAATAACACACAGGAATGCTAGTTTAAAAAAAAAAAAGAAGCATAATTCTTATCACTTTCATATAAAAGAGATCTACCTTGATATAGCAGAATAAGCTCAGCTATTGTAATTACCATATTACAAAGATCTACGCATTCAATGACTTTCTTAAATTCCAAGGCTACAACTCTGCATTACCAGCCTTGGTCATTCAAAATCTATAAATTGGAAAATAAAATCAAATTGCAATATTCAGGAATATTTATTTAAATTTTAATTGGGTTGAATCCCTACATAATCAGAAGCATTCAGGGTTCAAATAGCAGAAGGATACACAAAACTTTGTTCAATATTTATTATCATGTACTGAACACATCGCATATGATGGATTACACATAGGAATTACTCGGCTAGGTAATTTCACAGAATACAAAGCAGTTCCCACAACAATGAGTTGGAGATCAATCGATCCACATGTGAAGTTTTACAACATATGTTCTCCTCGGCTACAGCCTTACAACCACCACTGTTTTCAGATGTTGCACCGGTCATAGTCGGAGTACCATGAAGTGGGATTTGTATCCTTAGAGAAGGCGATGGCATCTCTCTCGAAGACAGGTTCAAATTCCTCTCGCCATCGCTGGTCAGTGAGACTCCCACCAGCATCATTTCTCGTCAATTTGGATTCATTAAGCACAGGAAATACCAAAGCTTCTTTAGGCAAACGTGAATCTGTAAGAAGTTGGTTTAGCAATACAATCTGTCTATCGTAGTTTTTCTTCAAGTTAGTGATTTCCTCGTAAGCCTTCTCGGTCTCCAGCTCAGCCAAACGAGCCCTTTTCTGCAATGTGGATAAAATAGGTGTCAAGTGATACAAGTATCCATAGTGCCTTTCTGTGATAGTAGTTTTGAATCTTGAACTCATCACTCATCAAATCAAGTATTATGAGCAAATGTGTGTGTGGTGTGTTCTGCCAGGTTTTCTTATATACATACATACATGCATACTCTTAATATCACCATATAACAAATTATTATTGACTCACTAATCAAAATTTACAGGCAACGAACAAGTTCCATGCTAAATTTGTCATCTATAGAAGAGTGCAAAAAAATGATTCAACACATCTTAAAGTATAAATCCTACAATCGGTCAAAAAAGATGCATATAAATCAGATATAAAATGAAATTGGCGTGGATGTGGATAAAAGCAATTGTAAATACCTCAGCAATTTTAGCAGCTTCTTCAGTTTCCTTCAGGCACACAAGCAATTCTCCAGCAGCCTGTACAGCTTCAGCTGTATCTCTAAGTTGAGCCTTAAGACACTTGTTCTCATCCCTCCAGTATCGTCGTTCTTTGTCTCTATCAGCTCTTAGAGCAGAAATCTCAGCAGCAAGGGTGTTGATGAACTTTGACTCTGGTCCTTTTACCCCTGCTCTAGCAGCTGCTTTTTTGACATCTTCAACGCCATCCATGATCTTTCTGTGCCTAGAAAGTAAAGTGATATGGTTCTCCTGGAGATCTGCATATTGTTCCAGAATACGAGCATGGCCTTGCATTGCTGTCTGAAGTGCCTCCTTCAGCTCCTCTGTGCATTTCTTCTCTAAATCAAGTTCAACCTTCCTCCTTTCGGCAAGAGATCGATTTGCTTCTAGTTCATGTTTAAGATCTTCACAAAGTATGATCCATTCACTCTCCCTTTTAGTCCAATTACACTCGTCGTCTTCTAATTTTCCTTTGTTATTTTCTTTGCCTGATTCAGATATTGTACAGATAGGAGTCGAATTGGGTTCACAGGAATGAGCAACTAGAAGCAAAAAATCCTGTTTTCTAGCTGGATTTAAAGAATCCAAGTAAGATTGCAATTGATTCCTCAAATCCTGTATTTCTTCAATCAAGACATCCCTCTCACCCATGTCAAAAAAGTTTCTATAGCCATCTAGTTCTTCTTGGATCCTTTTCAACTCAATAGTCAGGCGTAGAATTTCTGGGTGATTCTCAAATTTCTCATTTAGAAGCTATATATGAAAAACAGTAGTATTATCTACATCTGAATGGTTAGATAAATAAAGCATTAATAAGCAGAGTAGCCACAAGACCTTATGTTCATTCTTGAGAGAAACAAATTCTTCTCCCATATACTCCTCTGTTGGCAAAATACCATCCATAAGACTTTCAAGACGAGAAATTTTATCCTCGCGTGTTTCAGCAATAATGGCATTGCATTCTCGTTCATGCTTGTATTGTTGTAACTGCAATGGAAGTATCAATTTAAAACCATAATATATATATTTCAACTGATAAGAATCTATACAGGAACAAGAAACTCCACCAAACGGTTTAGTTGCATAATTTCAGCAGCTTGCTTCGAACAGTGTTCTTCAAGAGCCATTTCTCGCCTGATAGACCCAGCCAAGACATTCTTCACTGCCTATAGTGCCAGAAGATCATAGAATGAGATAATAATCTAGTATAATAAGCATTAAATATCTCATAAGAAAACATTGAAGGAAGAAAGAAAAACTTTCATGGAATATTCAATATACCCTGGGAATTTTTGAATTATGTTTGTCAGTCAATACTGATCCATCAACTGGTATCAGTTGCAGCTTTGTATCATTATTGGGATCGTTACACTCATCAGTTGAGGCTACTTTCTTGCAAGAACTACATACATATGTAGCTAACTCGGCCAGTTCTGGATCATCCGCAAGTGTTTGTATGCCAACATCAGCCTTGTTTATTGGGACAACTGGCTTGCCATCAGCAAGGGAAATAGAAGACCTGAATGTTGATCTTCTCACTGCTGAACTACGCTGCTGGTTATCAATAATTTGAAGACCACGTTGCAGACTTGCAGCAAAGTTCTCATTCTTGCTTGCTCGACTGCAAGAAGAGCTTAAAGGATATGAATTGTAAGCAATGGATACATTTGGTGCTCCGGAGATATCGTCTTGCAAAATATTATGAGAAGCTGATGTAGATGATGATGTTCTAAGACTCTTTCTACTGTAATTTTCAGTGACTGGTGATGTGCTTAAAGTGGGTGTTATAAGAACTGAAGATGTCTGACAGGGAACAATCCCAATGCTGCAGGGTGTGCTAACCATATCCATAGAGCTAGAAGGTTTGTGAGTTTCTTCTGAACATATAACATGTTCTTTCTCTTCTAATACATTGTTTCCTTTTTGTGCATTAGAAACTGGTAATACAATTTCATCATCCATCTGTGCTTCACAAAGTCATGAAGCTCCTCTTGTGAGGTAGAAAGACTGATAGGCTCTTTAGCTTGACGATCTAGATGTATGCCTCCAGTACATAGCATCTCAACATCTCTTTCATCAATTTCCATCTCTACATCAGTGTCATCTTTCAAAATTGGAAGTGTGTTTGAGTGATTAAGGCTCATTTTCAGAAGATTCAAGCTACGCCTAGCATTCCATGCTGATGAAAAACTTCCAGTTGTTCCTGTAGATCCATTAGATTTCATGCGTAGAAGTTCATCCTATTGACAAGACAATGCATTTTGATTTAAGTTCTATTACATGATCAAAGAAAAAAAAAATACAGTAAAGAATCATCAAAGTATTACCTTTAATTGGCGTATCTGCTCACGCAAGACGTTCACGTCATCCTGTGTTATTTCATTCACAACTGCCTTATTTTTTATCGCTTTTGCTCGTTGTGCAAACCTCAACGTACTAAAAGTTTCGCTTTTGCATCTGTATATATCATACTTAGCCATCAGAAAAGCAGAGAGTGATTGGATTAGTGGTAAGATCAAAATTCTTTAATTTACCTCTGTGATGGTGAAATAGCACAAATCATTGCTAATTTGGCATTACCACCAAGTGATTCTTGCAACAAAAATGTCAATTTAGAATCACGATAGGGAATATGCCTTTGCTTTCCAGATTGTGAAATTTCTGCAAGAATATTAATTAAGTTTCTGTGACACAAAAAGAAAAACTATCAGAAAATATAATTTGTAGAAGGAAAATGTAAATCACATTTCAACGAGCAGTCAACAATAATGGAAAAAGGGGAAGGCAATCGAGAAAATGCTATTGGTTAACATTGTATCAGCTACAAGCTTGAAACAACATAATGCTCTTATGAAGCAGGGAACTCATGTGATGGAATAATTTGTCAATCTTGGTATACTGTCACCGTGATTTGCACATTCAATTTCGTTATGATATACATTTATGATTCTAAGGATTGTATTGTTTGGTCTTTTACTCTTTTAGCTTCTAGCATTTCCTTGATTCTATGGCAAGGTTCACTCTATAGACCGAAACCTCTTCTTTCATTTAATCAAATGGTATTGTGAACTTGTATGGTTCACACCCTTTGGCTCTACCCATATCTTAGTGATAGCAAATTATTGATGAATTAATTACTAATTTAGTGGCATGAGTGTAGTAACATGAAAATGGAGCAAAAGAAGCACAATCAGTTTTTCATTATTTCATTACCATATGCACATCTCAGTAATGACTGTGATACTTGCACGTGTACTAACAATAGACACTTGAAGCATTACACAACTAAATGGAAGCAATGAATCGGCTTCATAATGCAAATCCAGAAACTTAGCCGAGCTATATGTGAGTATAATTCTGTTAAGACAATTTGAAACATGTTCCCACATTGATAGTAGACACTTTAAGAGGCAGACTAATAAATAACTGATTCAACAGTAATAATAGACAATAGACACTTGATGACCAAAACTTGATTCATCAACAAAATCCAGCTACTACACTTTCCTTACAGATTGCATTCCAAAATCCTACAAACCGAGATTCAACTCATTCCTTATCTGAAGAAGCAGAGATATTTTTCCACCAGGCCATGAGTCCAGTTGTACCAAAATGCTACAACTGATTCTGATCCTCTGCGCTTTTCTTATGTCAGCAATTTTGTCATTATTTCTTTAACATAAACACATATCAGCAATGACAGTGATGCCTAAGATATGTACTAATAATTTGCACTTAAGACCATGGCTTCAAGTTTCGTGTTGTGCTGGCAGCACAACATTCTGATGAATTACTGATCTCAGCTATTTGATAGGCCATGGACAATCTCTTCTATACTGCTTTCTTTAAAGAACATTTCACTGTGCTACCGACCTCGACATACTTTTTCACACTTTGACATACATCAAAAGGCATCAAGATGAATTCAATTAAATAATATCTCAAGCTACATTTGTTGGTTAATATGTTGTCATATTTTGACTTATTTTTTTAGAAAAAAAATCAACAAACTATCTAATTCCTACAACTTAATTTTAAAAGCAAACAAGTGAAATAAAAGAATATTAAAAGACTCTCAATTCGTCCCAACACACTCCAATGCATGCGGAAGTGTGTTGAATGTTGACAGGGTGTGCAAAAGTTCATTTAATGAATTATTTAATTGTTATAAACTTATTCTTAGAAGAAAAAAAACTAAATGGATGCTGATTAAATGAGTAACATTCAATCGAATTTACCTTGACACCCTTCATCACAATCTCAAGGAGTGTCAAGTAGTTTCCACAGTTAGTATATTAAAATTTTAATTCAATTGACTATCTAATTGTTGTACCATAACTTTTACTTTATAAGTAAAGAAACTAAGTGGGAGAGGCTTAAAGGAGTAAGATTCATATAAATTCATCTCATCATGCATTTAATCTTGATGAAGGATGCAAAAGTATCAACACAATACAATAGCAAACTCATACGGAAGGGTGCTTTATACCTTACTTAAGGCATTATCAAAGTTGAACATAGCAATGATTGGCTTCATGATGAAAAGTTAAAAACTAGGCTAATCTATATTTAAAAAAAAAAATCCGGTGCACGAAGCTCCCGTCAATGCAGGGTTCCTGGGAAGGATCTATTGTACACAGCCTTATCCTGCTTTGTAAGAGGTTGTTTCCAAGACTCAAACTCATGACCTCCAGATTACATGACATCAACTTTACCGTTGCGCCAAGGCTCCCCATCTAGGTTGATCTACATATGGGAAAAAAAACCTTTTTGACACTTTGTGAAATAGACCAAATATTTAATATTTAACGTAATAGTAGGCTCTTAATGACCAAATATTGGTTAATAGATTCATCCAATTCGACTGTTACACTTAGCTTACAGAATGGATTCCAAAAGTGTGTAACTGATTCTGTTTATTTGCACTTCCCTTATCTCAATAATAGACTAGTCACCGATAATGATGAATTATTTCTTTAATAACTTTGCCATTATTTCGTTAATATAAATGCATCTTAGCAATGACAATGACAAGGTTTCAAATATACAAAAATGGACACTCAGTTATCCAATTTGAACGTCATATGGATTCGGTTCATGATGGAAAACTAGAAGCTGCATTAACATATGCGTGAATAATAACTATTTTGGCAGTTTATAGGTTTCGACATTAATAGTGGAACCTTATTATGTAACAAATTTGGGACTGGCTTCATTAGGAATTCTACAAGGTAAATATAAATAGTTCATGTGCTTATACACAAAACATGTATTTTACTAAAATTATAGACAGGTCTAAGCCCAGGACTTAATTTTCAGTTAACCTGTTGGTCTGACCAAGTGTCAAGAAATTGTACAAAATTGTGAAAGGTAACTAAAGGTTTTATTACAATATTATTTGATACAGATATATAGGATCATCTCCCTTTCTCTTAAGGTTTATCAAGACAACCCTATCAAAAAGTACAAGGGAAGGGTCATATAGGATGGATATACAATCTAGAAATTCTTAGGACATGTTGAAAAATGAAACTACAGGAAGTGGATTGTATGAATATCAAAATCAATGTACACACTCTGAGTCCATGGGAAGTGGAATCATACCCAAGCTGTGAAAGGGAGCGATTTATATTCCCCGCCTCCTTCAAGCGATCGCCTGCTGCACCTGTTTGCTTTTGTCTTTCAGATCCTGCTAGATCAACAAGATTGATCCTACTAGTCTTTATGCTGATTAAACCATCGCTCATGTTCTACGACATTAAAGAAAAAAAATTATAAATTGACTCCATAATCAAAAAAATAAATGGTAAATGTAAATGAGTCGTCTATTCTATTGGATTTCAATGTAAAAATGTTTTTATATTGCAAAACATATTTTGAGTTAGCTTTTTCAGCTAATGTGGAAGAAACTGCATACATAAGATATGTTATTCAAGAATTCAACTTAAACTATTAGGCAACCATTGTTTACCAAATTTATACTGCAAAACTAAAGTAGCATGTAGAACTCAAAATTAATAAAGTAAAATAAGGCAAGACTTCACAACCAAATGAATTGCTTACAAAAGTTTTACAATTTTGCAGAGGGCAAAATCTGTGGTTTTAAATCTGTTTAACATTTAAGTTACATCTATTTTCCCAACATTAACCTTCATTGTCCATAAATAAAAAATATATGGTACCTTAGACTGTGATTCCACAATGCAAGTGAACACACAATGAGAACGGGAACTATCCACATTTACACTGGTTGAACCAATCCTTTTGTTTCCTAATCCCTGGAAAGCAATAGAGAATTATAAACGTGTATGTGATTTGAATGAATTAAATCCAGGAAAGCAGCGACGAGAAAGAAATTATGCAAAGGGTTTCCATAAGAAGGCAATTAAGTGTTCAAGGTATTTCAAGAAAGCAACAATCCTAAAATTAAAATGGAAAAAAAATGCAAAGTAAATAACATAAACAAGTTAAAATCAGAATAGTACTTAAATCAATCAACTCAAATTTACCTTTGATAGCAGGTGCCTTACATGCTCATCAAACTATGTGATACAAGAATCACAAACAACAACAATGGGTCTCACAAACATCTTTAGAGAAAAGCAAAATAAAGAGATGATGTTTTGTACATAAAAACTGATCAATCCAAAAATTGTTATTTTTTAGGCTATCAACAACTGCCACAAATACTGAAGGAAAAAATTGAAGAAGTTCCTGTGATATAAAATTTTCAAAATTTTGCAGTTAAATGTCATAAACCTTAAAGAAGGCGAAGAACAGCAGCATGAAAGGATATGAACTGCATATATGCATATTGAACAACAAAATTACAGAATGGTTCAAAGGATCGGAAAGATCTTGGACTTGACTGTATTAGTAATTCCATACGCTTCTAAAAGCAGGTAGGAAGACAAATACAGTTAAAAACATAATTTCTGATATTAATGTTCTATAAAAAGATATATGTGCATGATTCAAGAGTGAATTGATACCAGTGGCACTGCCAATGCATATCATTCCGACCACCATCAAGCAAGCAAATGACATTGTGTCATTTGCAACAACACAATTTAAATAGCACCTACCAAGACAGCACCTACTTTAGCGAGTACCAATCATGACAGGAATATTCTCTTATAATGACTGATGCTTCTTTTCCCTTCTATCAGTCATGGGGAAGAGATAAAACACTATTAAAAGAAAGGGCAACAAAAGAGGGTACACATCAACTAGAGAACAAATACTAGCAAAGAGAAGTGATGCTCGAGTTGAGAAACTTGAGATCCATCCATATTTTGCACCTATATATTGTTGGGATCTATAGGTAAAAATATTTAAAATCGCAGCGGAAATAAGATCCCTCGAGTGATTCATGCGAAAGAAAAACTCATACAAAGTGATCTATAATTCCTATCTTATAGGAATACCTTTGTCGCGTGCCCTTCGCTTATCCCGCTAGTCCTTTGGTTCGCCGGATATCTTACACGTTCAAGTGTCTGTGCCTCTATGCGTATCCACACGAACACGATCTACGCCTCGGAGAGGAACCACCTTAGTTGTGCTAGCAACTTGGGATGGTTCACAAAGCACAAGAACCTCCACTAGGGAGTTATGGACAAGGAGGAAGAAAGAAGAGGAAGAGAGATGCACCACCTAGCCTTTGACAAGAGGGGTATTTATACTC
This sequence comes from Boesenbergia rotunda, assembly GCA_024364735.1. Lineage (NCBI taxonomy): Eukaryota > Viridiplantae > Streptophyta > Magnoliopsida > Zingiberales > Zingiberaceae > Boesenbergia > Boesenbergia rotunda. The sequence continues at coordinate 1,202,033 of JAGFNQ010001201.1, read as the reverse complement.
ATCTAATGAATACCAAGGGTCTATGTCCCTTGAGCTCCTCTCATCTAATTGCTAATAAAACACAATGAATACCAAGCCTCTTGGTATTCCTTGAGACTCTTAATATTCTATTCATCTAATGAATAGAATGTCTCTTAGCCTTCCTCTTAAATAATATTTTATTAAACCCTTTAATGAATATTATCCATAATTAAGTGGTTGAGTCTAATCTAGATGAGTCTAACTCAAATTAGACTCAATCCCATAATCTAATTGGATTCACTTGAGTCTAACTCAATTAATCCAATTCGAATCAAATCTTAGTCAAACCAAGATTAATTAATCTCCGAAGCATCGTGTCCTTAGTGTGTGACCCAATAGGTTCCCGTAACGTTGGCAATGAGCCTAAACGCTTTAGACACATAAGCAATGAGCGGCATCTAGCAATGCATCATTGCTACCCAAGTAACAAGAAAAGTCGAGATCCGACTAAACCTCCGTGACTATGATAATGTATGACCTTGTCCTTCTATCCTCGATATCTAGATTGACCAATGAGGCATAGACCGTGTCATCCTCAATCAATCTTGTGTTTCTTGATCCCCGAGTAGACTCACTCAAACAAATGAGCTCAATATCTCATATTGACTCATTTGAGCATGGTCATGCGTTTTAGTAGTCCTACTCGATCAAGGAGCCCACAGATATCACTCCCGTCATGTGGTAGGGATAGATCCCATCTACATCACTCACATCCCTCCGCATAATTCATTACATACCCAGTGATCGCCTTTATAGTCCACCCTGTTACGGGTGACGTTTGACGATACCAAAGTACATAACTCCTTATGTAGGGAACCGTAGTGACTTCAGGTCTAAGGACTATTCATACTAATAGTCACATGAGAAAGTTTATGACACTCATATGACAATCTATGAAACTTTCTCATGGCGGGTCAATTCAGTATACATTCTCCAATGTATACCCATGTGTCAACTTGATATCACATATCCATGACATGTGAGCTCAAGTCATCAGTTGACCTACATGCTAGTCTCCATGCATTAATATTGTCCTTGAATATTAATACTTGACTAGGAATGGTTTAGTGTAGTGTTCTCTATATTATCTCACTATCGATTCAACCAATCGATGTAATGTAGATAAGAACCTACTACCCAAGGACATTATTATACTTAGTTATTTGACACAAATACAAAGTAAGTATAATAACTAAACATGCCTTTATTAATGATTGAATATGATACAAAAAGTAACTAGTCAATCATCACATAATTGGCTCTAGGGCTCCTAATAACATATATATGTACACCAGTAAAAACCGTGACAATCTAAGTCCAATTCCTAATCGTTAATCAAAATATATTTATAAACGTGGAGAAATAAATTTCAATACCAAATCTCCTAAGAGCATTATTAATTCCAAGGCTTGAAAAATCATAAAGTTGATCAAACTAGAATACTACAAAACTAATGTTCTCATCTAATGTACAACAATCATTTACCCTGGGACGCTGGGCTTCTAGACTGCCCACTGCGAGCGCTTCCCGACTTATCCTGGTGACCGGTGGGAAACTTCCATGGGGCCGGGCCGGTCACTCCAGGTTCAATGTGTCTGCTGCCTGGTTCATCATTTTTGTTTTCATCTAATGTACAACAATCATTTTGATATTAATAAGGATAGTTGAGATACTAGTTATTTTTTTGGTAGCTTGTGACACTACTTTTTTAATTTGACTAACTTTTTAATTGCTAAGGTGTTATAATTGAAGGTAAACAAATTTAGTGGAGCAATATTATACAATTAAAACTCATTTAAGCTGATCTAAACACTCTTTGAAGCATGTTATAGCATGTTTTTGTTGGCACAACATGGTAGAAAAGTATCAATATGACTAAAGACAAAAATTTTAGTAGAAAATTATACTTTAGTATATATCTATCAATTTATATGTAAAATATATAACAGTAGAAGAATTTTACAAAAAGATATTATGTAAGTAATTTTTATCCATTTGAGTGTATGTACACTATCCAATGGTAACATTTTAACAAAGATTCGTGGAACTACAACATATATTTTACAAAATAGATATGAAATATTAAAATTCATGCAGTCAACCTCAAATAGTTGGGACAAACATAGCTTGCTGCACATGATGACGATGGCATAAAATATCAAGATTCATATTTGTAGCATTTTCAAGACAACACAACTTACTATTCCTTTTTTTTATCAAAAAACACAAAGTTATAAATAATTCATGTATGTATCTTAGATATTCACTACCAAGTTCATTAAAAGACATAACAAATCAACAAGTACATGACAAAAAAATTAGAAGGGTGACCAAGATGCACCTTTGTCAGTAGACAGATAACATCCTTCATGGTATATACATATTCCTCTGTCAAATAATCAACATAAATGCCAGTTCTAACATCTTCCCTAATCTGAAAGATATACCAAACCAGTAAGTAAATACATTGTAGAGATAAATACCAACAAAGAAAATTCAAGATAAGTATTACACCTGAAGGGTCTTTTGTGTTGAATCCAAGAGGTCAGTAATTTGCTCATTGTAGATCTGTAAGACAAAAACAAGACAGATTATGAAGTAACAAGAAGCTAAGAGAAAGTACATCATTGCAAGGTAAGATCAGCAGACATGCCTCCAGAAAGGAACAGCGGCATTGGTAACTCAGCTGCTCGTCTGAATGTTTAGATTGCTCCTATAATATAGACAACGTCGTAAGCGCATATTCAAATGAAGTATTGAGGACAAGTATAAGCTACTCACTTCATCTATGCGAGAAAAGAGTCGCTCAAAGACACGTGGAGTCAAACCTCGTTCGCTGCTAGATGAAGAATCCTCAGACAAGGCACTTGGAGGTCCCCACATAGTATATGTCTTCCCACTACCAGTCTTTCCCAACAAATTTAGATTGAAAAAAGTTATTTTTCATTTGTAGACAAAATTTTAGCTGCATAAAGCATAAGGAACTTGATCTCTCTTAAATTACAGAAATGCATACCTGTCCATATGCGAATATGGAACTGTTGAACCCAGCCAAGCAGTTCTCAACAAGTGGAACTCCGACGAGATGGTATATGTCTTCCTGTAAACAATAAGAATGAAAGAGCATAACTTCAATGATAAAGTTCAAAATGCGTGGAAAAGCACTGGAGCAATAAAAATAATAACTTGCAGATCGGAAATATGACATTTGAGATTCACCTGCGTGGAACTGGTATCAGCTACTGAATCAAAGGTAAATGTGTGGTCAAGAATTGAGACGGAGTTTGAGGAGATCTTTTCTACGATAAGATCTCCGTATTCTTCTTCCTTGCTTGGAGGACGCATTCGCACAACCACCTGACGCAATCAATGGAAAATGCAATTTGCCTTTCAAACAAAAATTTGACCAACATTTTCACGTGATCTCTAATGAGAGGACGGCATCCGACCTGAACACCGGAATCTGAGGCATAGGAAGGAGGCCCACTGCTCTCGGCGAGGGTTTCCAAGGTCAGCTTCCGTTTGAGAGGGTTGCCACTGTGCGCCGCTGGGATCGGCGGTTTGGGAGGGAGTGGACTCCGGTTCCTGGCGGAGAGAGGCTTTCCGGAGGTGGACGGAGACCGGAAAGGGGATGATTCCGGCGTAGTGGAGTTGGGATCGAGATTCTCCTTGGGGATCCGAGGCGGGCGGTGCTTCTGGGAAGACGGGGTGAGGGTTTCGCAAACCCTTGCGCCTCTCGCGTTCGCAAGCGTCTTCATCGAGATCGGAGCAGAGACACGGAGACGGCGTGGACGGAGGAGAGACGTTGAGGGAAGGAGAAGAGAAAAGAAGAGAAGCGCCGAAGCGGAGGAGATTTGAGACGATTTGAATTCGGGGTAGAAATGTAATTTAGCGGGTCTTTAATTGCTGTATTGGTGGAGTATCCGACGGCCCGTTTCTTGCGGTAGTCGATCTGAACCGTCCGATCTTAGCGGTCCCCGCGAATCCTTCAATTGTCCACGAGTAAAGTTTATTAATGAATCATTTAAGGACCCACTAGCTATACTATTAGAGTCAGTAATCTTGATAATTTAATTTTTTCGTATTAATATTTAATAGTAAAATAAATTGACGAAGATGCTGAAAATTAACAAATCACATTTTACCATCCTAAAATATAGATCTTCGAGGTAACAAGATGACCGTATTTTGATGTGACTTATATGCCTCCGGTATTATGATATAGCGGAAGGGTAATTAATTATTTTTCAAGTATTTATGATTCGATTCTCAATTACGATGAATTTTATAATAAAAAAAAATTCTCTATATGAAATGCGCATCTGTGAGATATTTAGCTTATAGATCATCTACCGTGAGTGTTTCTCGATTTATCCTGATTGTCGATGAAAATTTTTATACGATCAAATCGATTATCTCAAATTCGACATTATCCAACTCAATTGATAATTTTTTTAGATCACTTATGTAGGTATTATGCTTGTAAACGGGTACCTAAAAAATAATCAATCGGATAATAATAAATTTAAGTTTATGAAAAAAAAAGTATTGATTGTCAGAGTAAGTATATAATCCTTTTAGAAGGAAAATTCTAAATAACATGTAAAAGAATTTAGGACATAGATGAATGTGAGACATCTATAATCTAATAAAATAATTAACGAGAATTTTTTAATAAGATTTTTTTAATCTCGGATTATTAGTTTGGTCTCATAAAAGTTTTTCATCGATTACCAGGATAAATCGAGAAGCGCTCGCGTTGGACGGTCTAGAAACCCAGCATCCCAGGATTCGCGTTCTATTTGGAGAAAAAATTTCTACAAATACGCTGTAGTTGGGATCAAACCGTAGATGTCTAAGATAACAATTAGTCACTCTACCGTTACATCATAATCCGAGGTCATCTATAATTTAATAGAAGATAATGTAGGGTTGTAATTAAATTATAATGGTAAGATTTCGAATAATTGAGTATTTAATGACCATGTCTATGGGAATGAGGATAGAATTCAATATAATCATACTCAGTTCATGATCAATAATCAACTGATCACTGAAAATAACTTAGTAGTCTACTAATGATTATGGTGAATGTTACTTCATTCCATAGTCTTCCTTGAGCCCGGTAAAGCAAGCAGACAAAAGAAGAATTTTATTCTTACAATTATTCTTTTTTTTTTAATTCCGTTTGTATTTTGTTTGATTTGTAATAATGTGTTGGAAAAGATTTCTCAACCTCTAAAAGATAATTAAGAAAGAAAAAGAAAGTAATTGATAACAAGATTTAGTTATCATCAAGTTTCTAAGATAATATTGGATAAAAATGGAAAACAACAACAAATGAATGTTCTAATCTAAATCCACCATATTAGTCATTGATCATGCTTATCGTCTGAGTTTCTACAAGTACGGAATGATCTTTTACAACGAGCGATAATCCGTAGTCTTTCTCAATAGGGAACAAAGGAGGAAAAAGAAGCACCCTTAAATCCAAGATTCAAGAGGATAAGACCATGAGATGTTCTAATCCATGAACTTCTTCTCTTATATATCAAACTCATCCTATAGAGATTATTCACATCAAATTCATACATCATTTATTAATATTAATAAACTGAGTTAATGGGTTTATATGTTGAATCCACGTCCAATATCTTAAAACCCTCTTCATCCCTTCGTACATAAAATATTAGATTACTTAATTGAAGTTTAATTTCTTAATGTGGCATTAGTTGTGTATGTGTTAATCAAATATAAACTCATCTTATGGAGATGCCTTATGGATCATAGGTCATTCGATGGGAACCATGGGTTCCAGATCACATAAAATGGTGGCTCTTGTATTTAAGTTTAGTTTTATACTTTTCCATTGCGTAACTAATACTTGTAGACAAGAACGATAAATGAATTATGAGAGCATCCATTCACCCTTTCTAGCCACTACCATCGATCTGAAAAGTGATATCAAAACGAGGTCACTCTTTGTCAACCAACCATCGAGGAAACAAAAGGCTAAAAGATTCTAGAATCCACTAGAATCAATAGAGCTTGTAGATTGATATATTGGTTCACAACTTCCATCATTCTTTGTGATGGGCTTGAGATCCTAGGGTTGACACGCGGGACAAGGAAGCCATGTGTCTGGGTCCACTGAGTCTCAACGACCTATCTCAGACGCCCAAGGCTAAGTCGGTGTTGGATATCATGGATATCATGTGAATGGAAAGGGAGGTGGTGGAACTTTCTAGTAAGTAGAAAGTGAGGTGCAGAATAAAAAGACTCCATTGTGAGTGGGACTTTAGTCCCACAATGGGAGTTTCATGGCATAAATGTTGATTTATATTGTTTCACAAACATGTTAGTTGTGAACAAATGCTAGGGGAGAGATTCTCTCTCACGCGTGGGTGCGCAGGGGGGTGTAAATTCAGGGTCCGGATTTGTACTGAACCAAGTGAACTCGTGTGCGTGCACGACCCGTGCACGTCGAATGTCCAACTGGTCGAGGCAAAATTTGTCCAAGCAGATGAACCAACATTTTGCCAAATTGTTTTTGTTCAAATGTAATTGATGCATTAATTTTGATTAATGCAAGGTCTGAGCCTATATAAGGAGGTCTTGATCGAGAGCAAAACATACGACAGAGAGATAATACAGAGAGATTCACCTCCGTTCCATCTCGTTCCCGACCTCCTCTGATAACAGTCAGGTACTTCCTTAGATCGCCACGAGCAACGAGTGCTTCGTTGTGCCCATGGTATGCTGTTGTATCCTGAGAGACAGAAGTCCATCTGAGCCTCGAAGCACCGCCGGAGGAGGACGAATCTGTTTCAAGGAAACTGCGCTGTGCAGGCCTCAGCAAATTCCTGGTCGGTCGGGAGACGTCCGACCTCTACTCGGGAGATCGTAGTCGGCAGACTCCACTCGAGAATTCCAACTCGGGAATTCCGCTCGGGAGGCACTGCTCAGGTCAGGAACCTCAGTCAGTCGGGAGCTCGTGAGACCGAGTCGGCAGCTCGGGAGACTTAGGCGGAAGCTCGTGAGACCGAGTCAGCAGCTCGGGAGAACTAGTCGGGAGCTTCACTCGGGAGCTCGGGAGACACTGTTCGGGAGCTTGACACCCTGGTCCGGAGCTCGAAAGACACTGCTCGGGTAGGGGTGTCAATTCGGGTGGGTCGGGTCGGGTTCGGGTCGGGTTAGGAAAAAAAAATTTTTAACTCCCGACCAGAACCCGACCCGAACCCGATTTCAACCCGAAACCCCTAAACCCAAACCCGAACCCGAACCCGACCAACCCGACCCGACCCGACCCGAATAACCCGAAAAAATCGATTCAAAACGTCTTTTTTCGCCATTTCCCCTATGATTCTTCACTTTTATCTCAATACTTCATGATAATCATACTATATTGATATTAATATACATAAAAATATCATAATTTTCAAAATAAAATTTGATTTAACCTCAAAAAATCCATAAAATATTAAATTCGGGTCAACCCGAACCCGACCCGAAAATTTTCAACCCGAAACCCCCCAACCCGAACCCGACTCGAACCCGAAAATTTTCAACCCGAACTCGATTTTTTTCGGGTCGATTCGGGTTGGGTCGTCGGGTCGTATTGATTTTTGACACCCCTATGCTCGGGAGACTGCAGTTTGAGAAAGGCCACTCAACAGAGATAAGTAGAAGTTATTTCAGTAATTTCAATTTATTGTAAATTCTCAAAAGAAATTATAACTAGATGATGCATGTATGACATGACATGTAATATTTTCATAATAAAATATGAATGATGAAATATGATGTCATGGCATGTGATAGGGCATACAAAAGCATGACATAATAACAAAGAAAAAAATACCTAGATTTCCTATCTAAGTATCAATAACTCATCGCTAAGCCATTGATAATCCTAAATTTGCCCTAATTTCCAAGATAATGCCAAAACTCCCCAACTTAGCCTATCTTTGGACTCTAACCTAGTTGTGCCAACTTTATTAGGTTTAGTCCTCCAAAAATATAGTTTGGCACAAATTTACTCCTCCTAGAGTAAATAAATGAATCCTTCATTTTCAAGGGTAGTAATTCCTTGAAAATGTCCCAAAGTGCCAACTTCATCAAGGTTGGGTTAACTACCCTTCCAATTAGAGTTGACACTCCCTAGACCTATCTAGGGTGTGGCGAACACACTCTTAGGAACCCAAAACCTATTGGTGCTCCTTGGGTGTTCTAGGTATTCACTAGGAATGACTTCCTTTGATACCTTCCTAAAGACTTTCTTGTTGGGACCGATTTGCGAGCTAGAGGGGGGGTGATTAGCTTCGATTCGCTTGTTGATGGTTTGTTGCGGCGGAAGACTTCAAGCAATCGCTAACACAAGGATTTACTTGGTATCCACCCCGGTCGGGTGACTAATCTAAGGATCCACTCTCCTCACACTCTCATGCACTATGAAAGTCTCCTTCTTGAGGTGGAGAAACCTCTTACAAGCTTACAAGAAGATACAACAAAAAGGAAGCAACATACAATACAAAATCTTACAAGATTTACAATGTTTAAGCTCTCTTTGCTACCCTTGCTATCTTCAAGCTTGTGGTTGCCTCTAGAACCTTGGAATTGCAGCAGCAATGTCCTCCAAGACTTCCCTTGAGATGGCACCGAAGGAGGAGAAGAATAGGAGAAGAGATGCTCCTTCAAACCTGCGCGAAAGACCTTATACCCGACACCTAGGGTTTGGTAATCGATTACCCAATCGATTACCACGTAGGATTTAGCCGTTCAACGGCTAGTTTTCGAACGGTAATCGATTAGCCAATCGATTACCCGTGCCCTGAATCGATTACCCAATCGATTCAGAGCTTCTCTGTTCTCTCGCGCAAACTCTGTGATCGATTACCCCAATCGATCAAGAGACACCTTAATCGATTGACCAATCGATTAAGGGAAGGCTGAATCGATTACCCAATCGATTCAGCCACCCTCTGTTCTCTCGCAAAAACTTCCTTAATCGATCCACTGATCGATTCACTCAATCGATTACCTAATCGATTGAGTCCAACCTAACTTGCTCCCACAAGTCTAGGATCCCCTACCAAGTATCCAGTCAACCCCGTTGACCGACCTGGATTTTTACTGCCTAGCTCCCAGCTCGGACTTGACCTGGTTCCCAACCAGATTCGCCTAACCCTCGAGTTAGGTCTAGTCTCTCGGTAGACTTCCACCTTGCCAGCATGCAATCTCCCCGATCCATCTGGACTTCACCTAGTCCCACTAGGTCTGCCTAGTCCCACTAGGTCTTTTGTCTTGCCAGCGTACGATCTCCCCGATCTACCTGGACTTCACCTAGTCTCACTAGGTGTGCCTAGTCCCACTAGGTCTTTTCCCATGCCAGCGCACGATCTCCCCGATCCACCTGGACTTCACCTAGTCAAGTCTCCAGTCAACCTTGACCCACTTGACACCATACGGCATTCAAACATAATTATCAAATTCAAACATCAATGTCAAACATCGAAACATACACCTCAAGCTCACCTGAGCTTGCTAGACTCAAGCTCACCTGAGCTTTGTCAAACTAGGTCAACCCTGACCTAACCAAGATTGCACCAACAATCTCCCCAGACCCAAGCTCACCCGAGCTTAGTCAAACTAGGTCAACCTTGACCTAAACAAGATTGCACCAATATTTCTTAGGCTTCTCCGAAGCCTTAGTCACCTTTGTCTTGTCTTGGTCAACTCTAGGGATGGCTTCCCTTGCGACCTTGACTTGACTCCTAGACCTAGATTTAGTTCCATATTTATATGGAACTCTATGATAGGATGGACCATCATCCTTAGTCTTAGGTTTGTACCCCAAACCTTTCTTGCTCCTAGAGGGTCCTTGATTTCCTAAATCTAGGTTTTGATCTTTAGATCCCTTAAATAGATTTTCTATTCTTTTGAGGGATTTTTCTAATTTATCAAGTTTTGACCTCAAAACTTGATTTTCAATCAATACCTCCTCAAGGCTAGGTTTTCTAATATAGCCTTGGCGATTGTTTTTCTTAGCCTTGGATTGGGTAGGTCTACCTTGGAAATTCCTAATTTGTTCCCTATCCTTAGAAGTGGTAGTCCTAGCATGGAAAGCTCTATAGTTTTCCTTAGGGTTTTTATACCTCCTATTTTCATGATAAATAGCATTAAAATGATAATAATTATCTTTAGCATGCATATTATCATGATGAAAATAAGTACCATTACCTAACGATACCTTAGTCTTGTTTTTGGAGGCTCCCCCTTGATTTGAGCTCCTCCCTTTTGCCTTGGTCGGTTTCTTCCCCTTTGGACATTGATTTCGATAATGTCCCTTTTCTTTGCATGAGAAGTACACTATGTGCTTCTTATCCTTCTTTATCACGGGGCCGACCTCCTTTGGCTTCTCCTTGGTCTTGGGTGTCATTTGCACCTTCTTCTTGACCAATTTTGGACACTTACTCTTATAGTGCCCTTTTTCCCTACACTCAAAACAAATAATATGACCATTATTTTTACAAATTGAAATTCTTATACCTTCATGTGATGTAGAGGTGTCACTCGATTCCTCTTCTTCTTCATTGACCTCGGATGATGATGTTGAAACCTTTCTTTGATCCGATGCCAATGACACATTTTGCTCCCCCTTAATCCTAGAGGTGGAGGCTTCTTGAATTTCCTCTTCAACCCTTGAGGTAGAGGCTTCTTGAGCTTCATCTTCGGATGTTGAGCACCTCTCAACTTCCGAGTCCTTTTCACTTGATGAATCTCCCTCTTCGGATTTATCTTGATTTGGTATAGTGGAGGGATCTTCATGAAGTCTTGCCAATTTGCTCCATAGCTCTTTGGCGTCTTGAAATTCTCCAATCTTGTCCAAGATGGTGCTTGGCAAAAGATTGACCAATCGCTTGATCACTTTGTAGTTGGCCTCGCATCTCTTGATTTGCTCCTCATTCCATTTGCTTTTCTTGAGGAGTTTTCCTTTTGAGCTTGTTGGAGCTTCAAAGCCCTCCATTTGAGCAAACCATTGCTCTATCTCCATCATGAAATAATTCTCGATCTTTGACTTCCAAAGACCAAAATTCGCCTTGTCGAATGGTGGAGGTGCCCTTGTGTCATAGCCAAACTCCATTCTTGAAATTTAAACCCCTTGATGATGACTTCTTGAAATTAGGATTTCTTCCAACTTCTTCTTCTTCCTTTAGCTCTTGCCCTCTTGGCGATGAGTCCAAATAAGAGCAACCTGGCTCTGATACCACTTGTTGGGACCGATTGGCGAGCTAGAGGGGGGGGTGATTAGCTCCGATTTGCTCCGTGATGGTTTGTCGCGGCGGAAGACTCGAGCAAACGTTAACACAAAGGATTTACTTGGTATCCATCCCGGTCGGGTGACTAATCCAAGGATCCACTCTCCTCACACTCTCATACACTATGAAAGTCTCCTTCTTGAGGTGGAGAAACCTCTTACAAGCTTGTTACAAAGATACAACAAGAACAAAGCAAATACAAAGAAAATCTTATAAGATTTACAATAAATGAGCTCTCTTTGCTTTCCTTGCTATCTTCAAGCTTGTGATTGCCTCTTGGACCTTGGAAATGTAGCAGCACTAAGCTCCAAGGCTTCCCTTGAAATGACAATGAAGTTGGAGAAGAAGAGAGGAAGTATTGTGGCCAAAAACCTGCGCGAAAGACCTTATACCCGACGCCTAGGGTTTGGTAATCGATTACCCAATCGATTACCACGTAGGATTTAGCCGTTCAACGGCTAGTTTTCGAACCGTAATCGATTAGCCAATCGATTACGGGTGGCCTGAATCGATTACCCAATCGATTCAGAGCCTCACTGTCTTCTCGCGCAAACCCCCGTGATCAATTGCCCCAATCGATCAAGAGACACCTTAATAGATTAGTCAATTGATTACCAGAGCCCTGAATCGATTACCCAATCGATTCAGGGTCCTTCTGTTCTCGCCACAACCTCTCTTAATCGATCAGCTGGTCGATCCACTCAATCGATTACCCAATCGATTGAGTCCAACCTAACTTGTGCTCACAAGTCTAGGATCCCCTACCAAGTGTCCGATCAACCCCGTTGACCAACTTGGATTTCTCCTGCCTAGCTCCCAGCTCGGACTTACCCTGGTTCCCAACCAGATTCGCCTAACCCTCGAGTTAGGTCTAGTCTCTCGGTAGACTTCCACCTTGTCTGCATGCGATTTCCCTGATCCATCTGGACTTCACCTAGTCCCACTAGGTCTTTTCCCATGCCAGCGTACGATCTCCCCGATCTACCTGGACTTCACCTAGTCCCACTAGGTGTGTCTAGTCCCACTAGGTCTTTTCCCATGCCAGCGTATGATCTCCCCGATCTACCTGGACTTCACCTAGTCCCACTAGGTCTTTTCCCTTGCCAGCCTGCAATCTCCCCGATCCAGCTGGACTTCACCTAGTCCCACTAGGCGTGCCTAGTCCCACTAGGCCTTTCCCAGTCAAGCCTCCAGTCAACCTTGACTCACTTGACTTCCTACGACATTCAAACATCATCACATACAAACATCAATGTCAAACATCGAAATATACGACCTCAAGCTCACCCGAGCTTGCTAGACTCAAGCTCACCTGAGCTTAGTCAAACTAGGTCAACCCTGACCTAACCAAGATTGCACCAATAGAGACCACCTCCGGAAGGCAGATCCCCGAGACCAACTCGGGATGACCTTAAACTCCAGAGACCTCCCCGAGAAGACATGCTCCCAAGGCCCTCCAGGGGAAGGAGACTCCCGAGACCCTCTCGGGAGTACAAAGCCCGAAGAATCATACACACGATAATCCGAATCCAATAACGGTTCCCCTTTTCTTATTCAGGAAAGTTGACAGATAATTATTGTTTTTTATATGCGACAATTAAGGTCTTAATAATCGCTGGAGTCGTTACTTAAGAGTTATCAGGTAATCGACAAAGAGAGAAACGTGGAGGAGAACGTAAAGATATGTGCGACCAAGCTCCCAGGTATATAAGATACTTCGACCCACAAGTAAAGGGGGACACTCTCTCAACTTACAACTTTCTCTTTAATTCTCTTCCTGCAAGCGACTTGAGCGTCAGAGTAGGCTCCGCCGAAAATCTCTGGCGTGTTTCTATTAACGCTCGTGTTGATCTCGCTGGGTGCGATCTCCTTCCTTTCGTCATCGTCTTTGCAGGTTGGACTCTGATGACTTATCGTCTGCGTCGATTCCTTACGAAACACTTTGAAATAACATATTGAAGGATGTAAATGGAGTGCTTCATCATGATAAACATCAACCATTGGTTCGTCTTGATGGATGACTTTGAAGCTCCAGCCTCCAAGAGATGCAAAGTAAATAGTCCTCAAGAAGAAGTGGCTCTAGGAACAAATTAAAAAATCAGAGGCAGATAATTGATATTTTGATTAATTTATTGCCTAACTATGTTTTGTGTAAAATAAGCGAATACAAGGACACTCATAATTTGATAGAGAAGTTGATCAAAATTTATGAGAATTCATCATTAATACAAAAGGAGGATGAGCCCTAAGAGGGAGATTAATTGGTTTGAGGATCAGAGAACTCAAGGGTTAAAAGGTGCTTAACATCTAAGGTGGAAGTCGAGGAAGCATCAGCCTCTTCATACGAAATGGAGGTTGAAGAAGCACCTACCTAAATGATTAAGAGGGGAGATCAACTCGGCATTGGAATGGAGAGAATTAAGCCTCGGCTTTTGAAATCAAAGATGATGTGTCTAGCTAATCAAGCAGTAAGAGGAATGTTCTCCTTTTTGCATGCTAAGAATCTCACTCAAAAATATATACAAATTTCAATCATTAAAAGCAATGATCAATTATATCTTTTGAATATAGAAGGTACACTCCCAGAGTAAATATTTAAATTTCAAACAAAGAAGATTTAAATAACACTAAAAAGTGAAGAAAAAGAATTAACGAGATGGGTAATATCAAATCTTGAATGATCGATTCAGTATTATGAAATTTTTTTATTGGCCACCAAGATAAATCAAGAAGTATTCATGGCGGATGGTTCAGAAGTCTAGCGTCTCAGAATTCACGTCTCATTTAGAGAAAAAATTTCTACAAAATACATCGTAATTGAGGATCGAATGACGAATACTTAATATGATAATTAATTATCCTTCTGCTACAATGTACTCTTAAGACACATCCTAAGTTAAAGAAGAAATTAAAGGAGGTGGAGAAATTCAGAGGAAACTTTAAGGGAAAAAACATGGTCATTTTATAATATTATTTTTTAAAATGTTTAAATTAAAAAAAAAGAGGGATCCATGTTAACTCGGGCTCGATGCAATCTTTTAAGGAAAAATTTGAGAAAACTTTCTAATATTAAACTGGGCTTTACATATACTTTCCAACTAAAAATTTCTTTACATGCACTCCCTGATGGGATTAATAAGACAGTTTTGTGTGTTATTTTTTTATCAGTATAAAAAAGTAAAAATTCAGTATAAATCGTAAAGATTTGAGTATAAATTATTTGAGATTGAGTACTAATTTAAGAAATTTGAGTATTATTTGAAAATTTTAAGTATACATTGTTTCAATATATAGTAAAAATTTTAGTATATATTATCAAAATTTAAGTATGAATTGATTTAGATTGAGTATTATTTGAAAAAAATTTGAGTATAAAATTTAGAAATTTGAGTATGTGATGTTGCATCTACCACATCAAGATTTTTACATGAGGGGCCACTAAAATTTTATACTCAAATTTCTTAAATTAATACTCAATCTCAAATAATTTATATTCAAATCTTTATAATGTATACTAAGTTTTCACTCTTTTATACTCACCACATCAAGATTTTCACATGAAGGGTCACTGAAACTTTATACTCAAATTTCTTAAATTAGTACTCAATATCAAATAATTTATACTCAAATATTTACAATGTATACTGAGTTTTCACTCTTTTATACTCAATCTATCAGGGAGTGAATGCAAAGAATTTATCAAATGGGGAGTGCATGCAAAGACCAGTTTGGGATTGGGGAGTTTTCTCTAATTAACCGATCTTTTTTTAATACCATATTTTCTTGCATGCAAAAATTAAGTGAAAATTTGAAAAAACTCTCCAACATCAAACATCAAATTGGACTTTGCATGCACTCTCAAACTTAAAATTTCTTTGCATGCACTCCTTGATGGGGTTGATAAAATAGTTTTATGTGTTATTTTTTTTCAGTATAAAAGAGTAAAAATTCAGTATACATTATAAAGATTTGAGTATAAATTGTCTGAGATTGAGTACTAATTTAAGAAGTTTGTGTATTATTTGAAAAAATTTGAGTATATATTGTTTCAGTATATAGCAAAAATTTCAGTACACATTGTAAAAATTTAAATATGAATTAATTTATATTAAGTATTATTTGAAGAAATTTGAGTATATAATTTATAAATTTAAGTATGTCAGGTTGTATCCACCACATCAAGATTTTCAAAAGGGGTCACCGAAACTTTATACTCAAATTTCTTAAATTAGTATTTAATCTCAAACAATTTATACTCAAATATTTAAAATGTATACTGAGTTTTCACTCTTTATACTTAATCCATCAGGGAATGAATGTAAAGAATTTATCAAATGGAGAGTGGATGTAAAGGTCAATTTGAGATTGAAGAGTTTTCTCCCGTTAACCAAAAAATTAAAAGAGTACATTTTATTTTAGTATCCTCAAAAAGTCATATTATATTTTAAAATTAGCAAAAACATATTTATTCTATTTTTATTTTAAAAATATCCTTATTCCAATATTATTATAGTAATTTCCAACAAAACTATTACAATATAGAATAAAATTATTCATATTTAATTAACTCAATTAAAATAATTTTAATTAAAATCTTATTATAAAGTCAAATATTAAAGGCAGAGTAGTTAAAAATAAGATATATTGTTTGGATATTTTTTAATAACAAAAATGAAATGAAAAAAAAAAACGAAAATCATTTTTTGACTTTTGCCCCTTTCTTTTCTTGCCTACGAAGAAAACTTCTAAATCATCACAAAACGAAGAAAGGGGGCATGCGTCAGTAGCAAGCTGCCGTGGCTGATAGCCCTGCGTTCCCGGTTCCCCTCGCCCTCCGCCTTCTTCCCCCCTTTCTCGTAGCTCCACACTCGTAGCCTTGATCTCTACAGGCTCTTCTCTTTCTGTCTCAACGGGTTTTTATTAGGGTTGCACAACCTTCTCGATCCGATCTGCTCCTCATCTGTTAAGCTGGCGCAGTTCTCGCTGATCGATTCCTTCCCGCTGATGGAGCCTCGCGCCAACGAGTGGGATTTTGTCATTAAGGTACTATTTGTCCTAGCCGATATTCGTCGATTGTTGATTTTGTGTGTAGTTTTGACTATGCTGAGGTTTCCGTTTATTAGGAATGATCGTTTCTCGCCGGTGTGTGCTTTTTTTTAGTTTAAAACTAGGAACTAGGAATTTGCGTTCTTAGATGTGCAATACATAACCTTTTTACCAGATTTTTTTTTCTGTATGTGGAACGGATATTTTTCTTTGATTTGTTCTTCGGTTTTGCATGATCGTCGAACTTTGTTATTATTGTTATTATATCCATTAAGTATCTTTTCCTGGCCGCACATTCAAAAGGATGAGATATTATGTACGGGATCGATCTGCATGTGTGAATTGGCGCACTGGATGCTTTGACGGAAATCTTAAGCTCAATAAGTGACCAAACAGGAGAAATATTACATGTAGAATTCCAACACAGGATCACCTATTTCTAATACTCGTTAAATTTCTGCTTGTATAATTTTACTATGTTAGTTTACCCTTGATGTTTGAATTATCAGAAAAGAAACTATACTGCAAATATATTCTCAGAATAATATTCTCTAAAGATAGTGTTAGCCAAGTTCAATGGAGAAGACAAGCCTTGTGAATTCCACGGATATCTGGGACTTATCTCCTCCTTGTTGCTTAGATTTGGGTGAAAGTTTAAGGCAAAGTAGATCAAGTTAAAAATCACACTTATGCGTGACTATATTATAGAGCTATTTGCTCAGTCCTTTTGCTATTTTTTTTGGTTAGACAATTAATTCAAAAGCAAGTTGGTGATGATTATCAATCATGATTCTAGGCGATTATTTTTCTTTCAACTGTTCCACATTTGATACTCTCTGAACTCTTTCACCTCTCTTTTAGAGAACCTTTTGAAAGCAACATTTTCCATGTGGAATGCTAGATATAGTTATCTCTACTTAACAAAATGATTTTATGAGGTCGAACTTCACTGAACTCTGAAGCCATGGTATTTATTTCTGAACCATCATATGTTGTTGAATCACAAAGGAAAAATGTTATGTGCCATGAGAGCCATAATCATGTCACTTTATGTCAACATTTAAGGTGCAGTTTGGGTACTTGTTTTAGTTCCCATGATGATACTAACTGGGTACTTGTTTCAGTTGCATACCAATACTAACTTGTGGTCAATTGCACTTATCCATCATGAGCTAGGAAGTTGATTTCTATATGTTATGGTTAAAACTGTTGGATTCACAAGTCTGCTAGCCTTTGGGTCTAGCTCAGGGCTCACCTTTGAGTTTAGATCAGAGCTTGGTTGAGGAACTTGGCTAGAAAAGGCTGGGTTAAGAAAAGTTGGACCATGCTAGTTAGAGTTTTAGGTTAAGTTTGGGCAATGTGCTAGAAACTTAGGAAAATGGTGAATCTGGTTAAGTTATAAACAGATCATCTGAGATAGATGGATGCAGAACTAAGTTGGACAATTGAGGTTGAGGTAGAGCTAGGTAATGGGGGTGTGGTGGAGTAATTAGCTAGGGTTGTAATGGATAGAATTAGGAGTTCCAAGGTGGTGATTACTAAGTGATTAGCCTAAGGTGATGATTAACTGTCACCTAAAGCTCTCTGAATGCTGTAGTAGGACTCCAAGGCTTCCAAAAGTCTTCTTTTTAGCTGTATTAGCTCCCCTTTTATAGGCTTTAGGTAAACACCTGTCTAGTGGCCATTTTTGTCCAGGGCCCTCATTGAGCTTACGGGATGAGTAAGATTCATGTAGGCAATCTTAAATATTGACATTGATGTTGATTAGCAACTAAAATAATATGATTCTTTAAGTTGGATGAAAACATTGTCATAACCTTCGATTTACATGCCTTGTTGCATGAGATTAAGAAGGCATTGATGTTTCTGAAAACCGGATCAGAGATGGAACATCTATTACTATTGGGCCAATGGTTTCATAGTTATTAAAGGCGCTAGCCTAACTATGCCTAGGTGCAAGGTGTAGTCAAGTGAGCTCTTGCACTTGGTCGCCTTGAGGCGCTATTTTTCTCGCCTCATTTAAGAGAGATGTACAAATGCAAATCGGCCCCCCCTCCCCAAAAGAAAAAACTTTTTAAAACCCATCCCATATCTTTAAGTATCCTTTTAATTAATTACATAGCATGCATGTGACACTTATTTCTGTACTTGTGAAGGAAACTGGAGAGTTTTTGAATATGCAAGTATAAATATTTAAGGAAATATTAAATAAATTTATTATAAAAAATTAAATAAAAATAATTTTTTGGTTTGTGTGAAGCTTCATTAAAAAAAACAAGCTGAAGCAAAAAGACTAAATGATTTATTTTTTATTAAATATAATAGGGATTTGAGGTGTCAACATAATATGCATGACACTATCGATCATATTTCTTTGGATGAGATAGATGATAACAATGATGAAGAAAATGAGTTAGTATTTGAAAATGACAATTTGACTTATAGTGAAGTTGCACGAGCTTCTTGAGTTTATGAAGATGCCTGCAGTTTTAGATCTCGAGCTTCATCTTCTTAAAAAGAAGTAAGGGCAACTACATCAAAAGGAACTAATAGTACAAATCAACTTATTGATGAAGAGGAGGAACAAATCAATCTTGAGAAAACTGATGAAGATTTCAAATTTGAAACATCTGCAATGATTGATTCTGTTTGAAATCGATGGAGATGGACTACTGGTTAGATGTCTTTGTTGTTGATCGGAAGATGACTTCGATTGGGAAACATGAGTAACTTGCGAGACCATAAGAGAAAAGGAAGAGGAAAACGTCGGTAAGCAAGGCAGAGGGGTCCTTGGCGCAACTACTTTGTCAGTTCTAGGGAGATGAAAAAGGTTACGTGGAATGTATAGGAGATTTTGGGCCCACGTACCTGCGCCAATGGAGAAGAACCTCCTTTTATAATGCCAATGTAATCTCCGCGTTCATGAGGCATCACATCCTTGTTTAAATATTGCATCTTATCACCATGCTATCCCTACATCGGACAATCCCATTGTAGACGTGGGGGATGTATCCTCTATTCTATGAAAAGAGATGGTTTTACTGATCTCCTGACAAACCCATGTGAAGCATTAATAGCGAAATGGGTTTAGGGCCCAACAAGCCAAGTGGACCTTGGGAGTTTAGCCCACCAATAAGATGATGAGCTGAGTGTGGTAGGGCCATGGCCCCAAAAATAGCCAAAAAATAGGAGCTGGACTTCTGGGCCCATGGGTTGTCTAATCGGCGTTAGCAATCGGGTGTATAGTGGAGCAGAACTCCGAAAGTAACCAAGCAGGGAGTTGGGGGCCTTGGGCTGTCTGATCGGCTGTGTCTGATCAGGGTGTGTAGGGGAGCAGAGCCCCAAAAGTAGTCGAGCGGGGAATTGAGCCCCTGGGCTATCCGATTGGCTTTGCCCGATCAGGGTGTGTAGGGGAGTAGAGCCTTGAAGTAACTTAGTGGGGAGTGGGGCCCTCGGGCTCCCGATTGGCGTTATCCAATCGGGTGTGTTGGGGAGTAGAGCCCCAAAAGTAGCCGAGCGGGGAGTTGGATCCCTGGGTTGTCCGATTGGCGTTGTTTGATCAGGGTGTGTAGGGGAGTAGAGCTCCAAAAGTAGCTGAGCTCAGGGTTGTTTTGCTTGAATCATTAGACTTTGACTGCCACGTAGTCCGGCTAGTTGACCATTGGCATTTTCATGGGGGCTTTCCCTTATTCACCATATCAAAGATAATAATATGATTGAGAAAGATTATGAAGATTTGAATATTTGAAATTTATTGTTTCTTTAATTTGAATTATGCTTATAATATATTTATTTGCTAGTGAATTTTATATGTACATTATTGTTTAATATTTTATGGACTTAGTTTTGTTGGTATATTTTGGCAGAAATTCTCTATATATATTTGAATTATAAAAATTTAGCGTCTTACTTCGATAAGGGGCAATGGGTATGCACCTCACCTTGTGTCGCGCGCCTCAAGCCTCACAACACCTACACGTTTTTGGGCGCCTCATGCCTTAAATAACTATGAATGGTTTGACAAGTCGAACAAGTAAACGCTACTATAGATCAATGTTTGAAATCTTGGGCTGTGTTGGTGTCTCTTTGATCGGAATGATGCTACTTCGGTATTGTGTCGACGTTCCGATCCATGAGAGATGGAAGGAGGAAAGAGATGAAGAAGAAAAAGAAAAGAATGAGACAACTATTTTGTTTAGTTCAATGTTTGTTTTTCATCTAGAATGCTATGATTTTGACATTATCTTCTATGGAAACAAACTAAATATAAAAAAAGAATAACAATATTATTTCAATTTTAGCATGCCAAGGGACGTTGAGCATTAAACAGGAGATATCTCAGTATCGAGTAGTATCGAATTTTGATAATTTATTGGAATGATATGTTTCAATTGTTTCACTTGGCACAATAGAGATTTTTAGCCATGCCATAGATATAATTTATATATTCATCTATTAAAGTTGAATATACTAAAAATTCTCTTAAAAATATTTATTACTTGTATCTAATTAAATATTTTCAAATTCATAGCAAACATAACATATACATATTATAATAAAAGCTTTGATAAATCAAATATATAATTCAAAATATATTGTTTAGTCATTTTTCTAAAAAGACAAGCATATGATTTAAAACATATATCTTTTATAAAATTAAAATATGTAATTTTAAGTATATTTTGGGGAAACAATTAAAATATTATATTTATTAATTCAGAATATTATTAATCATCTATTTTCAAAAAAAAATTTTATCGGATTCTCTCCCACTCTTTCTATATATAAGGTTCTAATACATTATATATATATACTTTAAAAAATACTAAATCAATTTCAACTATATTAATGTTTATTTTTTAGAAGATAACTGAAACATATAATTTTGGATATAATTCTTTTATAAAATCATATATATGTGGTTATAGTATGTTGTGTGGAAAATTCAAATATATTATTTTTTATTTCAAAAGTATATTATGAGATCTGATTTCTATTAGAAAACTTAAATATATAATTCTCTATAGGTACTAAAAAATTAAAAATATAAAAATATAAAATATTGTCAACTTTTTGAAGAATAGCCCAACAAATCAAATTTCACACTCCTCATCCACATTGCCTAGAGCGAAAGCCTCTAGCCAAAAAGTCAAGAAAACAGGTTTTGATATTATTTTCCTGCTAGTGGTTTTAAGTCATTTTATCTGGTTTTGCGTAAGGACGATTCTCTATCAAAGCTGACTGGATTGACATCCAGTTCTGGGTTTAACTAGCTGAACCAGGTGGTTAACTATTCTAATTCTTATGTCATAAAGCAAATTTTTTTCAAGACTTGGTGGCTTACAATATTTGCTCTAAAAAAGAATATACATATATTTGTGTGTTTGTGTTTAGATTTGTTTGTAGGATAAGAGAAGCGCCTTATTTCTTTTGGGAGGAATGATAATCTTGTAATTGTTCATGCTAACATTGTCGAATATGAAGTAAGCTTAGTTTAGTTTGCTTTTTAGTAAAACCTGATGAAGATACATATTAACCTAGACCCACAACCTCATAGTAGTATTCTCCTTTTGAACATATTGGGAATGGCATCTTTGTGGCTATGCCTTTCTAAAAGCTTATTGGAGATAGACCTTTTGTGTTATATATTTCCTCATTAATGACTAGGTGAGATCTTTGTGGCGACGCCTTTTTAAAAAGCTTATTGGAATAGCTTTGTTAGTAACTAGGGTGGTAGATAGCTAATAAGGTACCACTCTTGGTAGACTTCTTGAAAAGTAGGAGGAAGATTAAATCAAAATGGCATGCCGGAGTTAGGAAATCATGAACGTGATGTGTCTCAAATGGAGTAATATATACTTTAAACAATGAGATGCCTTTCAAGGAACTTGGTCATTTTTTCATGAAAATTGAAAAGTTAAGCATATTAGTGAAGAGAAACATAGATATAAATGAGACACTGGAAATTCCTTATGTGAGGCAATTTTCATCTACGAAAAGTATGAGGTTAATAGTATGAGATGCTGGTAAAAATGTGTTATATTTTGATGTTACTGAGTAGTAGTTGTGTCACAATTTGGCATTGGTGCTAGGTTCTTTAGGAGGTTTGTGATATGAGAATGGACCGACTGAAGTTGGTGGCCTTGTAATGAGTAAGTCTAATGACGAGTGATTGTAGGCGCTGATAGCTCAGATAAATTTGGCTCTTGGCATTCTTCTATGATGCTGGGGTGGGAACTGGAAAATTGAATCATATGCTGAAGGAGAAATAGGATTGTTTCATAAGTGTAGTGTAATTTCTTTACCCTAGATAATGTGGTTCCTTTTGATTGAAATGGCATGATTCTTTGTAAGATCTCAGAAGTTAAATGTGCTCAGGAAGAGCAATTTTGGGATGGTTGACCTCTTGGGAAGTTCCTTATGAGCCATATCATTGGATAAATTGTGAGGTTATCACTATGAGATGTAGATAATTTCTTCCATAGAACATGACGAACTCAATTCTATGTCAATGTGCTTCATTAATCCTTGAACCATTATATGGATTTTGGGAAGTTAAATATTTAGCTTGAGCTTTACAAATGCAGATGTCTGAAAAAGTAATCCGTACTTAAATATTTCTGTTACCGTCAGTGATTAAAAATTTATGTTTCTGATAATAAATACCTATTATTAAGACAAACTAACAAGGGGAATACTTGAAATTCAAGACATACTAAGTGTAGCGAAGGAATGTTCGGTGGTTTAGACCAAACTTCACATAAAAACATGTATTTCATTGATATGATCCATTTGTATTACGACATCAAATTACTTGATGATGATTCACATAAATTTCATGTAACTTACCCAAAATTGATAGGACATATACATTGTTATAGTTATTCTATGATTTCTTGACATGAATTATAGTTTTTTCTCTTCACTGATCGTAACAAATGGACAACATGATTGGTAGTGACATCTTCTATGATTGAGGTCTGGGGGTCAAAACCTGGCAAAGCCAGTATGCCCGCCCTCCCCATACACTAGCCACAGTATCGGGCTAGTAGCTCCCGTGATTTACTTCTTTTGTGTTGGCCCTGGGACGAGTTGGTAGGGGTGTTGGGGGCGAGCGAATCGCCTTTGCCACCATCTTCTATGACTTTTGTGTAACTTCTAAATTAGCTTTTTCTATAGTTTTTGTTGTCATGTTTATCTCTCAATATCTTTTCTATGCGTACAATCTTCTTCATTTTCAATCCTTAGCTTTGGCTTCAAAAAAAAGCTTGTTTGT
>JAGFNQ010001201.1:896870-1171209 GCA_024364735.1 Boesenbergia rotunda | reverse complement strand
TTTCTTGTTGGTGCTAAGACGTAAGTGATGGTGGATGGTTTGAAGTCTAAGCTATAAATGACCAAAACATTTTTTTTCTCAGTCTTTTACTCCATGCTCTCTTATTTTTGAGTATTCAATCTTTACACTCCCAAATTCAAGGAATTCTGATGGGAATTATGGATGTTATTCTCCACCAAATGACTCCTATAATCACTTTGCATTCGTATCCCTATTATAGAAATTCTCTTCCTACATACTCTTTTGTAAAAGTAGATTTGGACAATGAATAAAATTAATTAAAAATTCTCTACAAAATTGCATTGTTCTTTTAAAACTTGGTAATATTTCCAAACACCTCTCCACATCATCTCAAACTTAGCCTCTATGGGCCGCTGAGGTGGCGGATCCACCCTTTGAATCAAACTTAGCCTCTATACTCCATCTAAGTAACCTGCCACAATCTTTTGCCAATCTCTTTGATATTTGAAAACTGCCTCACAAATTCTTCTCAAACTCACTTGTAATAGTATGTATCTAACATGGAAAAGCCAACTTAGAAGCCTACTTCATGGTTATGTTCCTATGGGATACATCAATGGATCATATCCATGTCCACCATATGCAATTGTGCTAGATGGCAACACAATCTATAACACGGAGAACAAACTCTGGATCAAACAAGATAGTCTACTTCTAAATATGATAATGATGATAAATGCCACTATTGCTCCCATGTTCAGTAACTTTTTTTGGCTCCACGTCCTCCTATTTTTAAACATTCAAATCTATACTCTTCCAAATAGCATGCAATGAAGGCATAGATGCTGATTTCCTTTGATCTTGATTTAATTCTTTTTTCTGTCTTTGTAGGATGATAGCAAGGTGGTAATAAAGAGGAAAACAGAACTGGGTGGAACATTTTCACTGGCAAGCTGTATCCTATTTGTTGGACTTTTGTCTGCGTAAGTAATGGATATCATTGTCAGCTTTAGTATCCTGAGAATTCTTTTCAGGCTTGTTAGTTCTATTTTTCATTGTTAGAATATTTCTGTACATCCTAAAATTGGCAACTTTCTATGGCAATTTAATTATTACTTTGTGCCAGCTTGCTGTATCATATTATTACAAAACGGAGTATTGAGATCCATGGAGTCAGACCTGCAACTGCTGCTGATATATCATTTGTCAATGATTTGGAATTCAATATCACAGTTATTTCGGACATGAGCTGTTCCAATTTACGTGGTCTTGATTCCCTGGTGATTGGCACACCTGGTTTTATTGGTTCCAAAGTTGTTTCCTTGCCTACTTATGTTAATCATCAGTGCCAAAACACAAGCATTGGTCCTACTATATCTCTTAAGTGCAACAAGTGCCAGATTCTACGAAGGGAGTATTATATTTCCTGGCAGTTCGTTGATCTCCCAATGAATCCTGCAAGCGCTGTTGGCTTCCAGTTCAAGCTCACAGCAAAGAACCCAGCTGACAGTAAGCATGTTAGTTATGCTAGTGGCACAATTAACTCATGTACTTTCTCAAATGATAAACCAAAAACCTTCAGAGGGCAAGATGTGAATGTTTTGAATATCCATTTGTTTCCTCGGACATATTACAACTTGGAAAACTTGAAACTGATACAGCCACTTTTCCATGACTTCATTCCTGGAACATCTTTTTCTGATATTAATAATCTTCAAGCATCTCTTCAGCAAGACAAGGATGGTTTAGTCAATATCACAGTATATGTCAATTATCTTTCTGATTACATTGTGGAGATCAATAAAGAAAATATGCTAGGAATTGCTAAGATAACTACTTGTCTATTTAAATGTCATTACAACTAAATTTTCTCTTTGACCATAGTACGAGTAACACCACTTTTTATATGCTTTTTCAGTGCTACCATGTTTTACTACATGCATTCTACACTGATTTAGTCTAGAACAAGGATTTTTCTACTTTCACTTTGCATCAATTTCATCTTTAAATCCCTAGCTAAAACTTATATCATACCAAGCAACACAATCAAAATGGATCTTTGGCATAAAATATTGAAATCCAATATACATTGGAAATTTCTCTTGTTGCTATGTTAATCATGTACATGGTGAAGAACTAAAGAGGGAAGACTGTGCGTGGCGAGGAGGAGGGGGGGGGGGGGGGGGGGGGGGGTTGGGAATAACCTTTTCTTAGCCTTAGACAAATGTTAGGTTGTAGCAAGCACAAGTGTACACAAGAGAAAAATGCAAAGCACAATCCACAAACCAAGGCAATGCAATAATAAGAGAGACAGAGAATGATAGTAATGCAAACTCAATCACTTACGTGGTTTGGTAGCTCCTGGGCTCTTATTTCATGGCCTATGACCTTTTAGCACGCCACTCTACGCATGCCACTAATATTCTCTTTCTCCAATACCTTTCGGAGGTGGAGATACCTCTTATGAAGTTTTTCTATACAAGAGTGTAAAAGAGAGCTACAAAAGTAGAGAATAATTAAAATAATCTATATTTCATAGCCTACATGTCCCATACTAATAGTCTTCTTCTAAGCCTTCAAACTCCTAGAATCAGTCTGTTGATTCTTGTCATAGTTAAGTTGACTGATCCTTACCCTTAAATGATTGCCCCTTGCCAATAATCGACTAGTTGGTTCAACACTCAATCGTCAAACCATTGCTTCAGCCGACTGATCAAATTCTTAGCCGACTGCTCTGTTCTTTATGTTGTTGTACCTGTTCAATCACTTCTTTAGTCGACTCCTAGCCATTAGTCAACTGTTCAAATTTTCAGTCACAGTAAAGAAATTAAATCCTGCGTTAACTCCATGTATCATCAATCAATTAACTAGATGACTATTAGTCAAACAATATCAATTTTGCAAAAGTATGAATCGACCCAAACTACTATTAATCAACTGAAACATAGTATTAGTTGACTTAAGGTACCACCAATCAGTACCAATCGACCCAAAATGCTATCAATCAATTGGAACATAGTAGTAGTTGACTTAAGGTACTATCCGTTGATTGCTCAATAGAATTGTCAAATTAGTATGCTCCTGTTTCCCGCTCCTATTTCCCTGTATGAGTTGACTACCCAATCAATTGGTACATAACATCAGCTAACTAGCACAAGGTTAGGGGTAAACAGTGAGGGTTGATCTTGGGTTGACTGTCCAATTGACTCAAGTGACAGTCAACTAAGAATCATGTTTCAGTCGACTAAAACACTCAGTAAGTCAATTCTAAGGCTTTAGCCCAAGCCTAATTTAGCCCTGGATTGCTCCAAGTTACATGTGCACTCATACTCATTGTTACACAAAAAAATCTGCTAGGTCACTGGAGAATATCTTTTTCCACCATCTTTATTGAGGTCTTCCTTTTCTTGCCAAGCATCCAATCAATCTTAATTCGGACTTCGGACTTCCGTTTGAAAAGCATCTGATCAACCTTGATTTGTCGGGACACTCATTTGTCAAACATTCAATCACTCTTGATCTTACGGGTCTTCTTTTACCAAGCATCTGATTGGTTAGCCATGTGACATGGACCAGCACACTTGTCGCAACTTGTCAAATACATAATCTAATTTAAGCCTTCGACATACATCAAAACTAATTATTCCAATAGATGAATGTTGTATTATGTTGACATTCGAAACCCCTTGGGCCTTGGCATACTACAACAAACGTCAAGATTAATTGAAATACTGTTTAATATTCTTTTGTAACTTAAGTTTTTACAACACAATATCAAAACTAGATCATGAGACCTCTTCTTCCGTTGCCCGAGGTTCGTGGTGTATAAGGTGCTTTTGCTTCTTCCAAAAGTTCCTCGAAGACGATTTATAGCTTATTGTTCTGTGCAGAAGGGACTAAGAAGGAAGAATTAGAGCAATGATGATTGTTTGCCACTTTCAACTAGAGAGGACGGCAAAGGAGCCTAGCAACATTGATGTCGGCACTATGTTTGGTAGTGGCAGAGGGAAGGCGGCTATGAAGGTAGCGTGGTCAGGGATACAATCTATCCTTGTGAAGAGGAGGGTGGGTTTACAAGTGTTTTTCCCTTTGTGTTTGGAGAAGAAAGTGAAGACGATGATATCTGTTATTGCCACACGTCTAGCGTTGAGTGGATGTTGAAGCAAGTTGATGTTTTCTGCTTAGGGGATGTGATGTATATGATATTGTGAGTATGAAGGATGATGTGGCATAAGTGAAGAAAGAGAAAATGTATGTGCGCATAATAGATGAACAAAAAGATTGATTTGTTCAGTGAATTAAATTGAAGGTGGTTGGTTGTAAGAAAAATAAGGTATAATGGTGGAAAGAATTGTCTTTTCGATTGAGGAAGTTGTTTGATCCAATTCTTTCTTCTCCCTTTTGAAAGATTTAAATGGGGAATTTAATTGACCATTGAGTAGGAAACAATTACAACTTCCATAGGCAGTTAAATTTTTTAAAATTTTGAACTTAAATTTGATTTAAAATTTGAATTTATATTTGAAATGGGCTAATAGTGGGCTTAGTTAAATTTGGGCTCGAATTTTCTTAGGCCCAATGGAATGCAAATAGATTGAATGGAATGCAAATAGATTGAGTTTGGTTGATCATGCCCAAATCTATCTTGTTTCAAATTGATTAAATTTATTTAAGTAAAAAAAGCACAAAATCCACATGTTTGCCTTCTATCGTTTTCATAGTTCTTTATTATCTCACTTGAATACATCAGCAGGTGTGATCATGCGATTATGGTGTGTTTACTTGGATTGGACTAGGAGGGAAGAGAAAGAAAATGAGCTTGCCAGTTTCTTCCAAGTAAATGACGTGATGAATAAAAAACAATTTGATCATGCCTAATCCTTTTATTTTATTTTATTTTAGTCCAAATCTGCCATAAATATAAGAGAAGGATATTGAGTCAAGCAAAATTATATGGAGAATTTTAGAAAAGAAAATATTAGCATAGCATATATTGAGACAATTAAGGATATCTATAAGGATGTAATAACAAGAGTGATAGATTAACTAAAGCATTTCCTATAAAAATAGGATTCCATCAAAAATCAACTTTAGTTATGGATGAACTCATTAGACACATCCAATACACTTTACCATGATGCATTGTTTGCCGATGATGTTGTTTTAAATGCAAAGCTTAAATCTTGGCGAGAGACATCGGAAGTTAAAGGTTTTATGTTTAGTAGTGTAAAGACAAAATATATAGAATGTAAGTTTAGTAATAGTAGACATAGCAAGACAATTGTTAAGATAGGAGATTTGTTATTTGTGATTCAAAGTTTTAGGTAACTAAGATCATTTTTGCAAAAGGATAGAGGGGCTGATAGAAATGTTTTATATAGGATATAAGTTGGATGATTGAAATGGAGGAGGATGTTAGATGTTCTTTGTGATTCTAAGGTACTTCTAAAGCTTAAAGGAAGTTTACAAAACGGTAGTTAGACCACCGTGTTATATGGAGTTGAATGTGCAGATATATGTGGATGAACATGATAAAAAATGAGAACATTACAAAGTCGGGTTGCACCTATTAAGGAAAAACTTCGAGAGATACATTTAAGCTGATATGAATATGTACTTAGGCACCAATAAATGTCTCAGTTAGGCAATACAAGAATATGACAAATACACACATTAAGCGAGAAAGAGGGAAATCAAAGAAAACTTGTTAGCAATGTTTATTTAAATATAGATGATGATATAATAGGAGATTGAACCTAATGACGTAGGAGGTCATATAGCCGACTGTACATAGTGGGATAAAGACTTGGTTCTTGTTGTTGAAATGTCTAAGTAAACATAACATGCACTTCTTCTCTTTCAATTTGGTTCAATGAATGAGATGAATACAACATGAATAAAAAGGCGAAAGGAAAGATTTTGATTTTTATCTTTTAAATAAAAAAGATTAAAAGAAAAGATTTTGATCTCATTTTGATAATTCTATGTCTACAAAGATAATGTTATTAGCAATGCAAAATATAGATTTAGCATAGGATTATTTATTAGATATAGAATACAGATCTCATATGTGGTCAGGCTTTTTCAGGTAGTTAGAGCTTAGAGCTCCTAATTCCTACAAAAGGAAACAAGTAGAAATATGCAAGCATTAATTTAGATGAATATAGATTTAGCATAAGTTTGTTTTTTAGATATAGAATACACATTTTCATATGAGGTTACTGAGCTCCTACTCCCTACCAAAGGAAACAAGTAGAAATAGTTAAAGTTTTTTTTCAACCAAAAAAAAAAAGTAGATTAATTTTTTTTTAAAATGTAGTTTGATTATTAAAATGAGAGGATGATATAAGATATATACTGTATTAATGGTGATAACTCTGTAAAGAAAAGGTTAGTTTTGGTGTTTTTTTTTTCATTTTCCCCCTTGAAGTTTAACTTTTTTTATAAAAAAATGTTGCTTGAAGTTTTACAATCGTTAAAATATACTTCAATTTTTCAAACTATATTACGTGTAATTGAATATGTACCTATTCCTCTCAAATACAAATGAAAATAATCATTTTGATCATTGTACACTTATATTTAAGAAAATAAATAAACCATATCAACATAACATTATCCGGTACCAAACCATATCAATTTCAGTTAGAGACCAAAACTCCAGCCTTCTAGTTCAGAAGGATAAGAAAAGAATATATGGATAACAAAAGAACATAGAATGTTTTTAGCCACCAAACAGCAACCTGAATGGAGAAGCCCTATTCCAAGGTTTTAGTACAGTTAGAGACGTGCCTAATGCATGTTTAGACCTTTTCATTAGTTCTAAGCTGATGTGTACAACTGATATACTGTTTTTCTTCTTCCTTTTACATGTTCACATGTTTAGTGGAAGTATTATTCAATGTAGCGGTAATTTGGTCAGTAGGCTGTTCCTTTGATTAATAGGACATCTCTCGTGGAAGTTTGATGTTTGCCATATTTTGATATAAGCTTTTCAGATAAAATTGTTTCTTGAATTTTTGTTGTAATAACCTATGACAACGATTATATATTCAGATTAAAAAAAAAATTCTTGGTTAGTAGGATGTCTACGTATCTTCTTTGCTGAAACTAAACTGTGCCCGGAGGTCTTTACGCTTTTAGTCTTGCAATTTTCCTCTTGTTTTTGGTGCAGGTAATTAATTCATGATCCAGTTTTTAGGCTACAGATTTTACTGCCTATCACGCTAGTTCAACTTTATATCATTGTCTCATTAATGAATTAAGTGAAGTTTTATGGAGCATACACACAGTAGCAAAACCTAGTTCATTTATAAAATTATATTTGATAATATGAATATAATATTACTTGATGGCATATTTGGATTTCTTTCCAAATATAGTTTTAGTTCGTGGGACATTGGCTAGATGGTGACTACGGAGAAAATATGTTCAATGACCTGAACTGAGTTTTGTCTCCTGGATTTAGTAATTGAAGCTTAATTGGAGAGAACATGAGCTTGCATAAATGATATTGCATCATCATTAATTTTATTCTTCCAATCATGTAAGTTTATTTCTGTCTTCAGAAAGAACATCTAGATATTCTTAAGATCCAAGGTATGATCCACTATAGTTTAGGATTTTGTCTGCAATAGCCAACAATGGCAACTTCAGGATCCATATGAATGAAATGTCTTGTAGTCAAACTGTTGTCGCTCACATCTAAATAAGAAAAATCTCAGTTGTTATTGAACATCTAACCAATAGGTTCTCTATTAGAAGAGTCGAGTTTATTAAAATGAAAGTGTACAGGGTAGGAGATGACCAGAGAAACATTAGTTAATATAATAAAAAATTATTTTAGTAATTTGTATTTTAGTAATGATATGGAAGAGCTCCATTAAATGGAGGGATAACATTCATATGACTAACTTCAAATAGTTTGAACAAACATGACTCCATGATAATAATGATGATCTGATTGAAAACATTGCTAATATGCTTATGTGGTCCTTCATCAATTATTTCATCCTTTTGGTACACCCTAATGGATTCATATATCAAGTTTTCTTTATTGAATGTATCAAATTTTTATCATTGTTGATCCTTGAATTACATACTAGGATGCCATTTGAAATTTCAACTTCTTTATTTCAGATCATGTCTCTTTCTGTAGGTAGATTTCTTAATTGACTGCTTTGCACTTCATCATATATCAGTTTGAGGGCACGATCAAGAAACTTCGTTCCGAGGATACTGCAATGAGGAATATTATTAGACAAAATCGTGCAGAAAGGAACTGGGATAAGGTATATGCTTGATTTAACATCATTGTTTGTATGAATTTTAACATCAATGCTAACATCTACTAATACACAACAGGTAAGGAAATATGTCATGTATACATGGGGCGCAAATATCTTGGCAATTGATGATAACAATTCTAAAGGATGTCGAAGAATGATGATTGATTCTTGCAGTGGAATCCAAGCACTCCCCAGAAAAAAACAACCAAGTAGAATTAGGTGCATTTCTGTTGACATTCCAGAAGAAGCTTCGCAGCATCCCAAAGGTAAATGTTTAATTATGGAAGTTTCAGACAGCAATTCAATGTAGCAATTTATTGATTCTTCCTTCGCTAAGTAAATGTGCTGGATGGATTGCATATAGTACCATATCGTCGCTGTTTCACTATTTTTTTCACATTATTAGAAATATTGCTTCTTATTTAAAATTATTCATTCTAAAAAGCAGCTCTTTGTAATTACTTTTAAATTATTAATAACTGGTATAAAATTTACAATTTAAATTAACGATATTACTACAAACTAAAATTAAATTTTAAAAAGGTTAATTTTTGAATTATAATTGAATCATAAAAAAATGTAAATATAAATTGCACTATATAATCCAACCATATAAAAAACTGGAAAGAACTAACGTTCTTAATCTTTTTAAAAAGTAAAATACTAAGGGTGCGTTTGGTTCAAGTTATCATATATAACCTCGGTTATGTCATTACCAAGTAATCACATAACCAAGGTTATGGGGAATAAAACATAACCTGAAGTTGTTTGGTTCACTTTAGGTAATCAAATAAAATCTTGTTTGTTTGAAGGTAATAGTCTATAACTTAATATAATATTTTACCATATTACCCTTTATAATTTGTTTAGATAATTTTATTTGTTTAGACTTAAGGGCGTCGACGTCGATCGTCGGTGTCCATGTAGACAATCGGTGTCCAACACCGATGGCCGACCGGCCACGATCGGCGCCGACCGGCCACGATCGGCGCCGACCGGCCACGCCGCCGGCGAGCGGCGGTGGTCGCTGGCCTCCGGCGATCGTCGTCGCCGACGGTGGTCGCCGGCCGCCGGCGGTGGTCGCCGGCCGCCGGCGGTGGTCGCCGGCCGCCGGCGGTGGTCGCCGGCCGCCGGCGGTGGTCGCCGGCCGCCGACGGTGGTCGCTGATCGAGAATAATACTTTCGGAAGTTATTAAATTGTAACGGTTATTTTCGTCTTAAGTGTAAATATTGGAGGATAATTTTGGAAAGGTAAGTTTCATAACCAGGGAATCAAGAAAAACCTTACTTCCCTGAGGTTTTCCGATTCCTGGTTGCATGCCCCTTTTGCTGACGTGTTAGGCATCAATCATTACTTAGGAATCGCTGATTACCTAAACCAAACAAGGTTTTTGTTGATAACTTTGGATGGATAACCAAGATTATCATGGATAACCCTCAACCAAACACACCCTAAAAGTAGTCTAGTTTAGCTATAGTAAATATGAAAATATGAAGAGGTTGATAAAATAAATTCTAGTCATCTTAGATAACAAAATTTTAAGATTAATGTAGTGCAATTAGAATATACTATATATTTGTAAAAATATAAGAAGTTTATAATAAGTTCTTTAATTAAAATAATATCATGTTGTTGTTGCCTTCTAATTTCTTTTATATATACAGTGGATGGAGGAACTACTTTTTCATATTTTTCTATATAGAATTTTCTAAAAGAGTTCTTATAGTAAGTTTGAGGTCTCTCCTGTGCATATGTATATAGATTCTTGTGATTGAAAGGTTGTTTTTAGTCAAGACCTTAGCCAAATAATATAAATAACCTTGAATATTCCTCATTAAACTTTTGGACTAGTAAACATGTTTTACTATATCTCGAGCCTGTTTATGATGAAACTTAAATGGGTTGAATATGGAGGATTGAGGTTATCTCACTTGCTATATTTTGTTAACAAACTAGGAAATTAAGTTGTATTTCATTGAAGAATTCTACAGTTAACCCTCTTACATTGTCGTTCGCATAATAGCAAATGTTATGTGAAATGATGTGCAAATTTGTCCGATATAATAGTAGTTGCTATAGATTCTGAAGGGTTGAAGCTCAGTATTGCAACTTCTATAACAGTTGTAGATTGGTTCTACACTTAAATTGATGGCTAATGTAGGTGACTGTGGCTTGTTTCTTAGCATATTTTTAAGATGCATGAAAACCGAGCTAGACTGACATGATAACAGAATTAAGATTTCTAGTCAAAATTAACTTTCAATCATAATTCACAGCTTCAAATATGTGTAGGGTTCTCTATGCGAAAAACACTTAAAATCGTAGCGGAAATTTGGTGTGTGCCCTTTGCTTGTCTTGCTAGCTCTCAGTTCGTTGGATCTCTTGCACGTTCAAGTGTCCATGCCTCTAGTAGTATTCACACGAACACGATCTACGCCTCGGAGAAGAACCACCTTAGTTGTGTTAGCAACATGGGATGGTTCACAAAGCACAAAAACCTCCACTAGGGAGTATCGGCCAAGGAGGAAGAAAAAGAAAGAAGAGGGATCCAATCCTTAGTCTTTGACAAGGAGGGGTTTTATACTCATCCAATGAATGCCAAGGGTCTTTGCCTCTTGAGCTCCCTTCATCTTAATGCTAATAAAACCCAATGAATACCAATTCTCTTGGTATCCCTTGAGATTCTTAATATTTTATTCATATAATGAATAAAATGCCCCTTAGCCTTCTTCTCCAATAATATTTCATTAAATCTTTTAATGAATATTACCCATAATTAAGTGGTTGAGTCTAATCTAAATGAGTTTAACTCGGATTAGACTCAATCCCTCAATCCAATTGGATTCACTTAAGTCTAACTCAAATAATCCAATTTTGGATCATATTTTAGTCAAACTAAAATCAACTTATCTCCGAGACATCGTGTCCTTTGTGCGTGACCCAATAGGTTTTCATAATGTTGACAATGTATCTAAACCATTTTAGATACATAAATAATGAGTGACATCTAGCAATGCATCATTGTTACCCACCCAAGTGACGAGAATGTCGAGATTCAACATAACCTTTCCATGTCTATTATAATGTATAACTTTGTCCTTCTATCCTCGATATCTAGATTGATCAATAAGACATAGATTGTGCTATCCTCTAATCAATCTTTGTGTTTCTTGGTCCCCAAGTAGACTTACTCAAGCAAATAAGCTCGATATCTCATATTGACTCATTTGAGCATGACCATGCATTTAGTAGTCCTACTCGATCAAGGGGCCTACAGATATCATTCCCGTCATATGGAAGGGATAGATTCCATCTACATCACTCACATCCCTCCGCATAATTTGTTGCATACCTAGTGATCACCTTTATAGTCCACTCTGTTACGGGTGACGTTTGACAATACAAAAGTACACAACTCCTTATGTAGGGAACCGTAGTGACTTCAGGTCTGAGGACTATTAATACTAATAATCATATGAGAAAGTTTATGACACTCATATAATGATCCATGAAATTTTTTCATGGCGGGTCAATTCAATACACATCCTCTAATGTATATCCATGTGTCAACTTGATATCTCATATTCATGACTTGTGAGATCAAGTCATCAATTGACTTGCATGTTAGTCTCAATGCATTAATATTGTCCTTGAATATTAATACTTGACTAGAAATAGCTAAGAGTAGTGTTCTCTACATCATCTTATTATCAATTCAATTAATTGATATAATGTAGATCAGAACCTACTACCCAAGGACATTGTTATACTTATTCATTGGGCACAATCATGAAATAAATATAATAATCAAACTTTATCTTTATTAAATAGAATATGATACAAAATGTTCTCTAGACAATCATCTCATAATTGACTCTAGAGCTAACACTAACAATATGACCTTTGTAGTTGATGTACTAGTAATATTTTCTAGGCTTTAGCTTTCATTCATGGACTCTTCATCTATTCCCTTCTTACATGTGTTGAACATTGACAAATCAAACATAGTCAATCTGAGTGAACACCCAAGCATCCTATTGATCAAATTTAATAAATTCAAAAAACAACTATGTAAAAAACTTAGAACCATGCCTGTGCTAGATACTCACAAAGTCCAAGGGAGTGGACACCCAATACTCCTATCGATCACATCTAATAAATTCCAAAAACAACTCTGTTGAAAACTTAGAACCATGCCCGTACTAGATACAACCAAGTCAAAGGAACCCTTATTCTTCACTTCATTGTTTTTTTTAAAATAAAAATGAATGCGTACTACTTCATCCTTATTTCTTTTATTTGTTTGTTTCCTTTAAAGTCATTTAAAAAAAATGGCTGCTACCTCCTGACTCCTGATGCACAAATCATAATGCAATGTTACCTTTCATGCTTTACACGAATTTGAATACTACAGCTCTGTTTAACTGTAATAACAAAGATGCTATTATATAGCCTTGAGAAGCACATTACAAGAACATGCTTACGCGACGGGACCAGCTGCTGTGGTGGATTTCTGAAAAGATTTATTAGCAATCTTCAGTTTTAAGAAAATTACGGCTTAAGGATACACTGGACTTTGCAAATGCTAATTGACTGTGTCAGCTTGATAATCCTAATGCCCCGCCAATGCGAGAAGCCTCACCTATGGTTCAAGGCCGTTCATGTGTTTAGAGAAGCCATTGAATCTGAGCAGATTTTTCAGGCCGGTTAGCGTAGTTCAGTTTATTCAACAACATTGTAATTGCTATCGAGCGTATGTTCTCTTGTTTCCTTATTTCGAGGGGGTTCTTACACTGTTTGGAACATGCCGCATATGTATCTGGGAAAGATATCAACATTTAGTAGTAGTTACTTGTTGATCGACACTTTTATTTGTATCTGGAAAATTGTTTCAAGAATGAAGGAAGAGTAACCATTCCACAGGCCTAACAATAGCAGTGTTGCATTGATGGCATGCAAATATCAGTAGAATCAAATAATTATTAAGATGTTCATTTCATTATTGAATATAAGTTTGTGAATGGATGTAAATCTTTAGCTTTTAAGTTGTGCATTAAGGTCTGAGAGGGTCATAAACAACAGTTTCTTTCAACAAATATGAGGGATCTATGTTACTAGTGTATTTAGAAGATAACGAAACTGGCGTATCTTGGTAAAGGAAGCTAAATACACATTATTTGGTGTCGAAATCTGAAAGCATCGCATAATAAACAGAATTGACCGCTTAATTGTAGCAAAAGGTAAAATTCGTCGCTCAAGTAATTTCACGGTCATCTATGAGGAGATAAATTAGGAAATTATAGTACTATTGTGGAGAAGATATTTTTTTTTATCTTTGTCGAGATTCAAACTCTTGTCAATTATAGCAATATTTGTTCTCAAATAGTCAACTTAACTGTGGGGGCTAGGATATGATCCCTGTAGAAGCATCTAATATATTTTTTAATGTTTGATGTAATAAAGGGGCCCAACTAGTTGATTCGCATTTTGGGTTGGTAGTTTCGTTGATTTAACTTTTTTGTGTTAGTCTTGAGATGGATTGATATGAGTGTTGGGGCGAGTGAATCATCTTTTGCTACCAACTAGTTGATTTGAATATACTAGAATGACTTCTTCAATCGACTCATCCAATCCCAATTGGCTCATCTAAACTTGCTTAGACTAACTAACTCAAGCAACTTGACTGGTCCACTATATCCGCTCAAACTAATCAATTTGAGCAACCCCTCATATTGTCCAAGGAGCCCGACCTAGCCGACCTATTGGATCGATCAGTTTGTCTTACCCTTCCAAATGGGTCAACTAGTTTGAACTAATTTGCTTGATTATCCATCCAATCTGACTGGCTTAATTAATTTGACTAGATTGACAGAACTAGGTGAAGATTTCTATTTCAAAAATTTATTTGTGAAAATCTATTATTGATTTTGAGATGGAAATATTTTGTGTGAATTAAAAACGTTATTTATAAATTTATTTTTAATTTATAACTACCGGATAGTTGGCTATTTTTTCTTTTTGTTTTTTTCAGTCGATTGCTCCTAACTCCATTCAATTGGAACCTAATCTATAGCTCAAATAAGATTATTTTATTCATCAACTTCTTAAACACTCAAATCAGCTAAGACTTAGCTATAATAAACACTCAAATCAGCTAAGACTTAGCTATAATATATTAAGAAAGTGTTTGGGAGAGCTTCTGTTAGTTGCTTTTTAGATTCTAACTATACAAAAATAATTTTGAGTATTTATAAATATTAGATTCTATTTTAACTTCTGTAATTTTTACTTAAAAGCTGGAAGCAAGAATTTGATATTTTTTCTATTTCTATTTTTTTACTTATGGTCTAAAATTAAAAGTTGACATTTATACCCTTAATAAATTTATCATTTTACATAATCGCTACCACACATTTAAATAAAATTTTATAATTTTATATAATTTATATTATCAGAATTTTTTATACATATTTTTATAAATTTATATAAATTTTGTCATTGTTTATATTTTTATATTTATTAATTTTATATCTTTTTTAAACATACATTATTAAAAAAATTAATGTTCATAAAACATTCAAAACATAATAATAAATATATAAAATATTATTGATGGTGTATTAAAATTATATTTAGATAATTGAAAAAATTAATTTATATAGTTTAAGGATATTATTGTCATTTAATTATAAATTAAGTTTAGAAGTAATTATTCACCAAACACTCAAACTTTATCTTGTATTAGCTTTTAACTTCTATTTTCAAACACTTACTCCCTAATTCTACTTAGACATTTTAACTTCACTCGGTTTACACTCTTATTGAAAGCTACTCCAATGTAAGATTTTTAAAAAGGTTTATAAAATAAAAAAATTGAATAAAAAGTTCTGTATATGAGTGTAGGAAAGTGTCGGGTGGCTAGAAGGGAGTAAATAGTGTTAGTAGGAGCTCTAAAGCCAATTATGTGATTATTAATTAAGGACTTTTGTATCATATTTTATTATTAATAAAGATAAAGTTTAGTTATTATACTTACTTTATATTTCTTGTCAAATAACTAAGTATAATAATGTCCTTGGGTAGTAGGTTCTTATGTACATCATATCAATTGGTTGAATCGATAGTGAGATAATGTAGAGAACACTATACTAAATCAATCCTAATCAAGCATTGATATTCAGGGATAATATTAATACATGGAGACTAGCATGTAAGCCAATTGATGACTTGAGCTCACAAGTCATAAATATGTGATATCAAGTTGATACATGAGTATACATTAGAGAATGTGTACTAAATTGACCTGCCATGAGAAAGTTTCATAGATTGTTATATGAGTGTCATAAACTTTCTCATGTGACTATTAGTATGAATAGTCCTTAGACCTGAAGTTACTACGGTTCCCTACATAAGGAGTTATGCACTTTGATATCGTCAAACGTCACCCGTAACAGGGTGAACTATAAAGGCGATCACTGGGTATGTAATGAATTATACGAACGGATGTGAGTGATGTAGATGAGATTTATCCTTCCCATATGATGAGAATGATATCTGTAGTAGGGATGACAATGGGGCGGGTCAGGGACGGGTTTGCCATCCCCATACCCATCCCCGAAGTAAATCTCCATCCTCGAACCCGTCCCCATCCCCGCCTCTACTTAATTGGGGAATTTCCGTCCCCGAACTCACGGGGAGTAAATCTCCATCCCCGTCCCCATCCCCACTTGAAATATCCATTTTTTTCCTCATTCCCATTTTTTTCTTTAGCCTAATGCAAATAGTTAATCAAATTAACGAAGACATACAGAGACAATATTATAACCATTAAAAGTATAATGCAAAAAATTTTAATTAACATTCCAGTGAAATATAATAATAACAATTAAATAATCAAAAATCAGAAATTAACAATTAAATAAAAGTTCTACAGCAAACTCATCACATATCAAGTTCTTCTACAGCAAACTCAATAACTCATCACAAAAAAATTCTACGGCAATGATTATAAGGTTCTGCAGCAGAGATTACCATACATTTAGTATCACATGTTCCCAAACTCATCACATATCAAAGTACAATCAAAAATAAAAAATTAACCATTAAACAAAAGTTCTACTGCAAACTCATCACATATCAAGTTCTTCTACAGCAAACTCATCACAAAAAAAGTTCTACGGCAATGATTATAAAGTTCTGTAGCAGAGATTAACATGCATTTAGTATCACATGTTCCCAAACTCATCACATATCAAAGTATCAAACTCATCACAATCATGATTTCTTTTACATATCAAACCTATCTCAAAAAATAAAACTCTTCTTGCCTTTCTGCCTGGAAATGCAGAGATTGAAAGGGTTTACGCAACTTCCCCATCAGATAATTAAGAGATAGAGGGAGATCCCATGCATGAGTATGACTCCAACTCCTACAAGATATTAAGGCATACAAGGAAAAAATATATAGATAAACTTAAAACACTTTAATACAATAACAAAAACAACTTATTACTTACCTCTATATCAAAATCATTATCGAATTTTTGATTATTTGAAATTGTAGAATCTAAAAATTAAGACAAAACAAATAACAAATATTAGTATATTACAAATGAAAAGAATGAAATATTTGAAATAACTTCATTTGAAACTTTTTAGTACCTTGAATTTCACTCCATAATCAATCTCGAGCACACATCAAAGCCTCCACAGTTTTAGGATGAAGCCTACCACGGTGAGCACTTAAAACTCTACCGCTAGTACTGAATATTGATTCAGAAGCAACAGTTGTCACAGGAATGACCAACACATCCTTAGCAATATCATGCAAGATGGGATATTTGATCCCATTTGTCTTCCACCAACATAAGATATCAAAGTCACTTGTATTTCTTGGCAAGAGTGACTCTTCTAAATAATAATCCAAGTCCGACTTTTCATTTTCAATACTAATATTAGAATTCATAAACATCTCAAATTTATCGGCATAAGTACTACGTTTAGGAAGTGGAGGCCTTGAAGATGAATATTGTGAAACTTTCACTTCCTGAGATTGTTTAGATTTCTTCTTATACTCTTCAACCATGTCATATAACTTGTATTTTAGTTTTTGAATCTCTAATGAAGACAAATCACCATAAACAAGAGGATAATAGAACTGAATTGTCTTCATCTTATACCTTGGATCTAAAATGCTCCCAATTGCCAACAAATAATTCATCACATCCCAATACTTTTCAAACTTTACTTTCATATTTGTTGCCATTGTATTCACCATGCTATCATCTAAAAGAAGCCAATCACTAATTGGCAACTTAATATCGCAAATAGTTGAGAAGAAAAGATTTATAGTGGGATATTTAGTCTCTGAAAACAACTCTGTGGCATCATAAAACATTTCTAATCTAGAAGAAATCTGACCC
Organism: Boesenbergia rotunda; assembly: GCA_024364735.1. Taxonomy (NCBI): domain Eukaryota; kingdom Viridiplantae; phylum Streptophyta; class Magnoliopsida; order Zingiberales; family Zingiberaceae; genus Boesenbergia; species Boesenbergia rotunda. Next base: position 1,153,537 of record JAGFNQ010001201.1, on the reverse strand, counting down.
ACTTTTGACCAATCTTCTTCTGTGGGAACTCTTTTATATAAAGTCTCACGTTACTTCAAACGAGCAAACACATCTTTATATTCCAATGCGGTGTTAAGCATTAAATATGTAGAGTTCCATCATGTTTTGCAATCAAGTTCCAATTTTTTAGTGCTTGGAATCTTCAATTGTCGAGCTGTTTCGACAAATTTTTCATCTCTTTTTGGCGTTGCTGTCCAAAATCCAACACTATAACGAATAACTTCAATACTATCACTAATTAAGTCTAGCCCATCCCTCACAACCAAATTTAAAATATGGGCACAACACCGCATGTGAAATAACTTTCCTTCTAAAATTAGTGAACTTGGAGGAAGTTTGTCTAGAATAAGATCAATCATTGCATCATTAGTTGTGCAATTATCAACAGTTAAAGTAGATAACTTACGATCCAAGTTCCAATCCAAGAGGCAATCGACAAGGACATTGCAAGAACCTCAGCAGTATGCGGACATGGCACATATACAAACCTAGTAACAAAACAAATAGAATAAATTTTAATAATAATAGTAATATTTTTAATGGTAATTACAAGTACAACATTAAAGAGCTGAATAAATTTTACCTCACAAGGCGACTTTGTAATTTCCATGAAACATCGATGAAATGTGAAGTGATGGCCATAAATCCTCTTTTTTGATTACTTGACGTCCACATATCAGTTGTCAATGCAATCCGACTAGCATTTGAGTCTAATAATTTCATTGTTTGATCTCTTTGATACTCAAATATCTTCATGATGTCGTTTTTGATTGTGTTTCGAGAAACAGCTTTAAATAATGGTTGTAAGGAATAAGAGTACCTTCTAAACCCCACATGATCAACCATCGATAAAGGATACTCATGCAATGTAATCATATTGGCAAGCTCTGCCCTCCCATGATCTTGGTTGAAATGATATGTCCCAAGCATTGTTGCCCCATCATCAGATTTTGTTGGCTGCAATATTGATTGTTTTATGGTCTTCTGTTTTTTGAACAGACATGATTTGATGTGGTCAAGTAAATGACTTGTACCATTCTTACTTTCACCACCTAAGGACTTCTTACAATCTTTGCAAACCACTTTCCATTTTCCTCCAATTAGCTTTCTCTCGAAATGATCCCATGCAGGAGATCTAAATTTTCTTTTATTTCCACCCTCTGAACCCTTACTTTCAGCATCTAAATTCTCATTTGGAGGTGTTTCGTTTGCATCGATTGAAACACTCTCATCTTGGGACTATGATGTTGTCAATCCAGGTGCTTGACTTCCCATAGTTGGAGCATTTTCCATAGCATCCTCAACCTCTCTATCATTCATTTCATCTGAGATAATATATCATTATATTAAAATGCATAAATAATAATAATGAACAAGCAAATGATCCATACATACATCATCTATCTGATAATGGAAGTTAAGCCATAACAATATCAAAGTTCCTGTTTAACCATAGTCAATTGACAATGGAAGTTAAGCCATAACAATACCAGAAACAGTGTTCTTGCTTATTCACGTTTGATGAAAAGAAATGATTGAGCATGCAAGAAACAATGTTCGAGCTAAAAAGTGTCTCATTGAATTTTCATATAAGAACATGAACTCCTGTGAAATACCTAAACAATGAACTTGGACAGAAAGAATGTCAAGTACATTAAAAAGAGTCATCGTATTCCAAATGTCACAGAAAGTGATTTAATAAACTCCAACTTTCCTGTACTAATTATAGAACCCAACATTTTATACTTTACAAAATAAAAGAATGAAAATAAATGATTCATCATGGTGTGGATGAAACAAGTTTACTATCATTGAGGAAAAGTTTAGTATAAGGTTGTAATGTTAAGGAAATGGATTAGAAAATAATGGCATTAAGTTAGCCAGATAACTAGAAGAGACGATGATTATGGTGCGCGATGTAACTCTGGCAAAGCTATCAACTGATAAAATCGATCAATTTTTGTCATTTTTGTCTCAGATAAAAATGAACATCAGATCGATTTTTGTCTCAGAGCAATATCAGATAAAATCAGATAAAAATGAACATCAGACTCTGATCAGAGTAAAAAACAACGAACATTAGAGTGAAAAATCGATCGATAAAAAAAATGAGGAACTTTTCGAGTTTTCGTCACTCACCAAGTGCACACAGCCAAGTACTTCTGCAGAGACAAGTGAGCGAGCGGCGGTTGGGAGCGGCGACTAGGAGAAGAGAAGAGAAGAGTTGAAGACGGCTGGGAGTGGCGACTGGGAGCAGAGAAGACGACGACTAAGAGCAAAGAAGAGAAGAGTAGAAGACGGTTGGGAGCAGCGACTGGGAGCAGAGAAGAGAAGAGTTGAAGATGGCTGGGAGCGCCGGAGCGGCAACTGGGAGCAGAGAAGAGAAGAGAAGAGTTAAGAATCGCAAATGGTGGTCGGTGGATTGGTGGGAGGCGGCGAGTCACGAGGGAATGAGGGATACGATTCACCATTAGGGTTTTCCGTTTTCACTTCTCACAAATAATTTATTAATTATTACTTGATGTTGTGGGGTCCACGCACAATAATAATTATTAATAATTTATTTATTAACTTGGGAGTTGGGACGGTAGTTCCCTTACCATGATTCATGAAACATTAATAATTATTAATAATTTATTATTATTAAAAAATCGGGGCGGGTTTGGGCATGGGGATAGCATCCCCATATCTGCCCCATTCCGTTTCGGGGATTTTTAAAAATCCCCAAATTCGAATCCAAACCCGATAATACCTCCTCAAACCCACCCCGTTTCGGATTTTCCCCGCGGATATCCAAATCCGCGGGGAAAATTGCCATCCCTAATCTGTAGGCCCCTTGATCGAGTATGACTATTAAAACACATGACCATGTTCAAATGAGTCAATATGAGATATTGAACTCATTTGTTTGAGTGAGTCTACTTGGGGATCAAGAAACACAAAGATTGATATCGAGGATGACATGATCTATGCTTCATTGGTCAATCTAGATATCGAGGATAGAAGGACAAGGTCATACATTATCATAGTCACGGAGGTTAAGTCGGATCTCAACTTTCTCGTCACTTGGTAGCAATGATGGATTGCTAGATGTCGCTCATTGCTTATGTGTCTAAAATGGTTTAGACGCATTGCCAATGTTACGAGAATCAATTGGGTCACACACTAAGGACACAATACTTGGGAGATTAATTTATCTTAGTTTGACTAAGATTTGATCCAAATTGGATTAATTGAGTTAAACTCAAGTATATCCAATTGGATTATGAGATTGAGTCTAATTTGAATTAGACTTATTTAGATTAGACTAAATCACATTTGAATGAGATATTAATTCATTAAACATTAATAATAGAGGAGAATGAATAATTTTCTCTTCATTGGATAAAGATAAGGTGAATAGCGAAAAATGTGAAACAATGTGTTTCATTGGTTTTATTGATTTTTATTAGCTTTAATGTGAGGAAGTTAAAAAGATAAAAACTCTTCATATTCATGAGATGAATATAAAAGAGCTCTTCTTGCATTTTAGAATTGACTTAGTCAATTTTCTTCCTCTTCTCCCTCTTTGGCCGAAACCCATCTTTGGGGTTCTTGATGTTTTTGTGAATTACCTCAAGTTGCTAGCACAATTAAGATAGTTTTTCTCTGAAGTTGAGATATCGTGTTTGTGTGGATATGCATAGAGGCACGAACACTTGAACGTGGAAGAGATCCGACATACCTTGGATGAGCGGGATAAACGAAGGACACACTCTAAAGGTATACACTTTAGATAGATATATTAGATAGATGAATTTCGTATGAGTTTTCTTTCATTTGGATCACTCGAGGGATCCCTTTTCCATTGCGAATTTTATTATCACTTCGCATAGGATTTCCTACAAATAGCTTTGCAAATGGCTTAGTCAAATCTCTTATTTTTTACTTAGCAAAGATAATCAAATTAATTAACCGTAACATAAACAACAAAAGAAAACTTAAGTAAGAGACACCGAATTTATTTGGTTTGCAATTTGATTGTTGCTAATCCAAGACAATGAAAACACTATTAGAATTTCTCCTTCTTGAAGGCGGAGCGACCTCTTATAAGCATTGAAAGCACAGACATTTAAGCACAAAATTAGAAGAAAGAATACAATAATTATTGTTTTAATTCCGAACTCAAAGGGTTCTATTTATAACCCTTGTTAAAGTTATCATGTTGCTGACGAGACATATCCTATGCCCTGTATTAGTTCGGGGCGCCTGAGTTGAGTCACTCTTATCCACATAGCAATACTGAAAAAAAATTGACTCTTTCTAGATAACTCAGATGACCTCGAGCGCCCATATTAACTCCGAGTGCCCCGGACAGCTTGGGCGCCCATATTGATCCGGGCGCCCCTAACACTGGTCAACCTTTCGGTGACCAGCCTTCTGACGTTTTTGGGTGATTTTTGATTGTCCAATGTTGAGCTCATCCAAACCCAACTTCTAAACTTCTTCTCGAGCAATCTTACTTCCCGACTTCTCATTCCTCGGACGTTGCTCGCGTCCTTCTTGCTCCATCGATATTCTCTTCTGTAGTTTTCCATCCCTCGGATGCACCGAGCCCGTCGGCTCTCTTCCCGTGCACTCCTTCTCGCTCGCCGGATCATCCTCTTGATTTCTTGCGCTCCTAAATTACTACATACTTGGACACAAGACTTCAAATTCTAATAGGACCTAACTTGACTTGGTTGATCATATCAAAACTATTCCAGAGTACTTACAGTGAGATTTGAGATTTTTTTGAGCAATAGTGAAATTTCAAAATTACTATTTTCTTTTAAAATTGAGAAATGAATGGGTCATAAAGATATTAAACAAAGAAAACAATAAATAAATTATAGTAAAAATGATAATTACACTTATCTCATGTATCTTTCATAATATATTTCTAGATTATATAAAGAAAGGTAAATTATATAGTAAATTTATAGTCGACCGTCAAGTGATTAAGGAGTGAGAGAAATTTTTTCTTACGAGAATATGTAGGAATGGGGAATGAATCCCTGTCTCATTATAATAATCGTGATATTCATGTGACATTGGATAAAAAAAAGAGAAAATTTGAGAAAACTCCCCAACATCAAATTGGACTTTGTATGCACTCCCCAACTGAAAATTTCTTTGCATGCACTCCCTGATGGGATTGACAAGACAGTTTTGTGTGTTATTTTTTTATCAGTATAAAAGAGTAAAAATTCAGTATAAATCGTAAAGATTTGAGTATAAATTTTTTGAGATTAAGTACTAATTCAAGAAATTTGAGTATTATTTGAAAAGATTTGAGTATACATTGTTTCAGTATATAGTAAAAATTTCAGTATACATTATCAAAATTTAAGTATGAATTGATTTAGATTGAGTATTATTTGAAAAAATTTGAGTATAAAATTTAAAAATTTGAGTATGTGAGGTTGCATCCACCACATCAAGATTTTCACATGAGAGGTCACCGAAATTTTATACTCAAATTTCTTAAATTAGTACTAAATCTCAAATAATTTATACTTAAATTTTTATAATGTATACTGAGTTTTCACTCTTTTATACTCACCACATCAAGATTTTCATATGAGCGGTCACCGAAACTTTGTACTCAAATTTCTGAAATTAATACTAAATCTCAAATAATTTATACTCAAATATTTACAATGTATACTGAGTTTTCACTCTTTTATACTAAATCCATCAGGGAGTGAATACAAAAAATTTATCAAATGGGGAGTGTATGCAAATGCCAGTTTGAGAGTAGGGAGTTTTCTCCATTTAACCAAAAAAAAAAAAAAACCTCATTAAGAGAGTTTCACGCGTGAATTATGGAGATGCCCTCGGCCTACTGTACACAACAATACGATCGAGCCTGCTTCCCTTTCTTTCCGGCCCGTGGGCGGTCCATTCCCTAGACCCGGACAACGTCGAGGGACGAAAGTCAGGAAACCGAGATCCAGACAGACGTGAAGCCAGCCTCCATTTCGGCGTCTCCCCTCCACTCCACTCCACTCCCCACGCAACGACGGAGCAACCGTCCGATCTCGAGGAGAAGAAGAGGCCATTCACGAGGGGGGCTTTGGTGAATCTCGTGCATTTGATCGCCTTTTGACGCCGCTACATTCGCCACCGGCATCAGATGCGGATCTTGCAGCTGGGGCTGTTGGTCGCTCTCGCATCTGGTGTTTCCGCGATCCTCATCTACATCGTTGGAGTGTCCAACCAATGTGAGATGGCCATCCACTGAAATTGTATTTCTTTGAATTTGTTGGGCTTAGCGCTCGATGTTCATGCTGTTCGTCGCTGTTTTGTTGGTAGATGATAGACTTAGGGTTACAGAAGATGATCTGAACGCGTTGAGGGCATTGCAGAGTGGCTTTAAGAAGTGCGTGGTGAGTTTCTGTATATATTAAATACTTTTAGGATTCCATTCTTTGGCAAGTTGACATTCCTTTTCAACGTATGCATTATCTGTGTAGTAAATATGTGTATGCTTACTTCAGGAGACTACTCAGACTATCTTAGATAAACATAGTCAGTGTTGCTCAGAGGTTGGCAGAGTAGCATAAATCTATCACTTTCAAGTTAACCTTAGCCCCAATAGGGTCCTTTGAGGTACCCTTTGGATTAGAGTTGAAAGATCCATTAAATTCCACGTTAAGATGAATGTCCTAGTTTCCTACTCAACATCAGGTTTTAGAAACTCTTTATTGAGTTAACGAGTTCATAGGCTTCATATGCTCTTGGCTTCTGGCATAACAGGGAAGCAGTAGACCTAACTCCCTTTGAAGGCCTGCATTCACATTGGCTTCTCCTTTGAGTTAGTGATATGTGTAATGCTATGTTTTTCTACTTCTAATTGACCTCCTAAACGGCATTCATCCTATAGGATTTTTAAGTGCTCAAAATACCATAAGTTATTTTTTAAGTTGTAGAAGTTCTTCATTCTCCTTTCATCAACATAGCAGTGTTTGTGTAACCTTAGGCCCGGATGATCCAGATAACACCTTTGGTATCTGATATAATTACTTGTGTCACCCATGGCACTGCGCTTGTTGGAGCTTTGGAGGTTAAGCATTAGTTTTTTCATCTTGCATGATTTAGACAGAATCTAAAGACCGGGATGTAGAAAATATGGAAGTATAAGAGGGGTTATGCTTATATTTTTGATGACCCATCACAATATTAATTGCCATATGTGAAATGGTTGTTGTGTTGGTCAAACTTTATATTGCAAATAGTAGTGAGTTCCACCTTTACATGGTTTTCAAGTTAGTTCACATTATTTGAAATGATGAATGAAACCTTTATGTCTTATTTGCAAAGCTAATTATTATCTTGTAAAAGTGCAGGATTCCAATGGTTTAGGATTACAGGCTCTACTTAGCCAGGATTATTGTCAAGTTAAGATACAGTACCCTAGTGATACAGTGCCAAAGTGGGTGAGTTTATTTCTGATATGATGAATTATGATTTTTCCTCCATGATGAATCCTGGAATAGAATATTAACATGTTTCTGCATGATTGCAGTTTCCTTGCCTTTCATGCTTTCATGTGTTGATAAAGACATTTTAGGGAAAGTCGGCATGTTGTTCCCTTAGGCTTCCTAACGAAGGCAAAAATTAAAAAAGTGATTAGAAAAACTAATGATAGAAAGTGATTGAAAAAACCAGTTGGGTTTCCTCTTTTTTCTCATTCAGGGGAAAGAAATATATAAACTTCCACATCATTTCCTTGTAAAGAAAAAAAGAGCACAACAATCATAATTTTTGTCATTTTTCATTTATTAAAAAATTGAAAAAATTACTACTACAAATAAGTTAAACATAAAAGAATAGTTTTGTCTTTTATTTTTTAAAATTGAGTGGGACGGCTTTCAACCAACTCTTGTATCTTTTTACTCCTTATGGGTTGACGTAGTTTAAAGAAAATGGAGAGACAAATGTCTCTCCATTTGTTTCCCTGTCTCGGATTTTGCCTAGCAAATGGATGGAGGCCGGAGAGGAATGAATACCCACCACATCCTTAAGCTCTTTCATCCGCTGTAAGAAACATGGCGTTAGGTTGCAGAACTTTAAGGAACATTTCAACATAAACTTTTTGTAGCATTTTGCTTTAGTAAACATGTTTGTCTCATCCACTATGACCCTTACAGCTTGTTTTATTTCTTCGAGTCTTTTCTAGGGGAATGATCATTCATTTAACTCAATCAAGCTCTTTTCTCTTAATGGGGTTTTAGGTCATTCTTGAGAATCTGAATTACTTTCCTGTGCAGGATGATTTATTATTACAGTTTTGTTTTCTTCAGGGCAATTGATTCTTGAACCAAAGAACCCAACTTAGTGGTAAAGTACCTCAAGGACAAAAGAACTATTATGACTCTTTTGCTTCTGCAACATAGGCTTGTTGGTTGGTCCTATCACATCTATTATGATGGACACACATGAATTGACTGCATTTGTTCACTTGCAAGAACAATGCTAGTTTTCCTTAAAAAGTTCTGCATTATTTTTTCATGTGCTTTTGTACTCAATTTTCTAGATGTGTTGTTTTCATTTTCATTGTTTATGCCAATTTTCAATCTTAGAAGATTTTTGTTTATGAAAGAAAAAGAAGGAAAGTGAAGGGGAGCCTTGGCGCAACGCTAAAGTTGCTGCCATGTAACGTTAAGGTTATGGGTTTTGATTCGCGGAAACAACCTCTTGCAAAATGCAAGATAAGACTACGTATAATAGACACAATGTGGTCCGACTCTTCCTCGGGACCTCGTATTGGCGGGAACTTCGTGTATCGGGCTGCCCTTTTAAAGAAAAAGAAGGAAAGTATACATTTATTGTTTCACAAGCGAGTTCTTTCATGAGTACAAGTCATTGCAGATGTGATGTTTATCTATTTAACTTTATGTTGCTTAGTATATTGGCTAAATTTGTTCAATCAATTTGTATCGAAGTTTCTATGCTAACTTTTATAGAGCGACCCCGAAACTGGAGAACTTGAAGTTTTATCATTCGATTTCAACGTTTGTGAAGCAGTTGCCACTTGGGAACAGGTCATTTTTCCATTCATATTTCTGGAAGCATTGTGCTCAAACATATTTTCATCATTTCATATTTCTAATAATCAATCTATGAAACTATCAATTGTTCCAAAATATGAGCTGTGATTTAGATATGATAATGTAAGCTTCTCTAGAAGTCTATGCGCCAGTCGTATTATGCTTTTTGCCTCCTTATTTAACATTGGTATTGTGGTGCAGTTTGCTGTTAGGTTCCTCATGAGACATGACTCATGATTTACAGACAACTTCTTCAAACAAATAATCATTTAATTTATTGTTCAGGTTCGCAATAGTTCTACCATACTTACAAAAGAGTTTATTGATGCATTACCAAATGGGTGGGAGGAATATGCGTGGCACAGGATCAATAAAGGAATACAACTGTGAGTCCACTGTTAAAATTGAGTCAGCCATTATAGTGTTATGACCTTGCATTGATGAGTTCAAGGAAACTTTAAGAATTGTTCTTGATGTCAAATGCAAAACTTTCTTTTTTCTATTCCAGGGATCAATGCAAAAATAGAACATTATGCATGGAAAAACTTAGTTTAGTGCTTCCTGAAACACCACCTTTTGTCCCTCGGCAATTTGGACGATGTGCTGTTATTGGTAATTCGGGCGACCTTCTAAAGACAAATTTTGGGGAGGAAATAGATGGCTATGATGCTGTTGTGAGGGAAAATGGAGCTCCAATCCAGGTTTAATGGAAACCTCTCCCAGCTTATTGCATAATTTTTCCCCTTATTTACTAAGAGGTTTTTTCCTTCCTATTCTAATACGCCAGAACTATACACAATATGTGGGGAGAAAAAGTACATTTCGTCTTCTTAACAGAGGATCTGCTAAGGCACTTGACAAAGTTGCAGAGCTTGATGGTGTGAATCACTATTATGTATCACTATGTGCTTGCCTTAGTCAATATAATCTGAAAATTTCATATTGCAGAAACTAAGAAGGAGGTGCTGATCGTTAAAACCACTATTCATGACATCATGAACAAAATGATTCGGGTACTTGTCACGCTGAAACACTTTCTAATGCAGTATGATATTTCTTCTATAAGATTGGAGCCTGTTATGCTATATATGTTCTATCATGCTAATTATATAGCTGTAATATACACATTCATGAACTACTGATTGTTTTTGAATTTGCTTGGCTCAGTGCAGTAGTTGAGTTATCATTTATGTACTGTCAATTGCTCTCATATTTGCATGGTTCAGACTTCAGAGAAGGCTAGCAGCTGAGTTATCAGTTCCTTGTTCATTCAGCTCAACCAGTCTGGCTCAAAGAATATAAAGGGCTTTTTTGGCCCATGATTGTCTGATTTGCAATAACCATAAAAGGCCATATGATGTGTTATGGGTCAGCAACAATTCTATGGTCCATTTGGCTCAACGCTTATCTAGTACTCTTTCTTGGTGCTTGAGCTGATCTGTAGCCTCCAACATGTGATAAAATTGGAACGAGCAATAAACCTCCCCTTCTGTCCAAATTGACCGTTGAACCAAATTTTTACTATGATTGGGCTGGCAATTCATGCTATTAATTTCGTGACTGTCATTCCATTCATGTCAGTGTTAAGTCATACCAACTGATATAAAACTAATTTTTATATTTCATGTAAATACTGGTTAACTTTCTGAAAAAAATGAAATTATACACTGGTTAATATTTTTTTTTATTATTTGATTAAAGGGAGGACAGTGCCATCTCAATGCACCCTAAGATTTGTTCCTACTTGTACTTGTTTGTGCAATATGTTTATGGAAAAATTATGAAACCATGATTTAAGGCCGTCATGATTGTTATTGCAAGCAATCCTAGTTTTGTCAATAGTGATTTTCAGTGATATTTGTTCCTTTTATCTCATTTAGCTTAATTCTTTGCATCACGTAATCAGAAAGTTGGGTAATTACAAGTTTGTGATTCTATGATAGAAACTAGTATTGAGGCTTAAGAAGCTACCCAATTTAACATGGCAGCATGTCTGTTAACTTGTGTCTATTCTTTTCTCTACATTGTGGTTACATTGTACTTAGTGTTGCTTAGTTGTAATTGTTTTTGATTGAAGCACAAAAGCTAATTAACACCAAGGTAGGTTTACAAATGTCTTTCTGTAAAACTGTAATTCATTTTTAGCCTTGATTAAATCCAAAAGGAAGCATTAGTTGTGAGGCAAGTTGGTCAGTCTACCTCTTGAGGTTGAGTTTCTATTTTTATTTTTCATATGATGCTATTTCAAATAATGGTTACTAGCCAAGGAGCAAGGGCATGTTTAGTTATCCAATATGTTAACTTGCATGCTTAGAGCTACACTCTACGTTGAACAACATCCTTTATGTAGGTTCTTATAAGTTTGATTAGGGGTGCAATAGAACCAAATCGAGTTGAGTCGAATAGTATGAAAATATTGATATTCAAATTCGAACTCGAAAAATATATGTGATATTTGACTTCAATTCGAAGTTTGAAAATACAAATAATTTTGACCCGAACTCGGTTTGAAATGAAATTTGAGCTTGAGTTAGGTTCGACTTGTTCGAACCCTGATTCGAGCAGAATTGAACTATAGCTCAAAATGGCTTAAATTCATGTTCGATTTGAGTTATTCGAATCTTAATTTGAGTATATCCAAACCAAAATTGTGTAAAAATAAATAATGTTTGAGTCGAGTTCGGCTTGCCAATTCGTCAATAATGGAACAAAATATTATGGTCAAGTTAGGCTTGAATTCGATAATTTCAAATACAAATCAAATATTTTTCAAGCTAGCTTGAAAATCTTGTGAGCAGGCTTGATTTGTTAGCACCCTTGAGTTCGATAAGCTACTATCCCTAGTGGTGGAACTACATGGGGGGCTAAGGGGGGCTTTAGCTCCCCATGAGTGCGTCAGAACTGCCTAGTATGGCGGTTCCTGACTGTGGGAGCTGCTTTTGCAGCCCCCAGTCTTCTTCTCTGGCAACCCAGCTGTCGGAGAAGCAGAGTCTTTTTTTTTTTAAAAGCCATGAAAGATTCTTGGCTTTTATTTATTTATTTATTTATAATACCCTTTAGTGGAACGACCTTTAGTGAAACGATGTCGTTCCACTAAAGGGTATTAAAAAAACAGCCTTTTTACAAGGCTGAAGGCTGAGCGTTCACATGATTTTCCTCTCAAATTCTCCCATTTACCCATTCTTCTCCTTCTTCTTCTTCCCCATTTCAAACCACCCTAACCATTAACCACCCAACTGCCAAAAAAATTATGAATGCAATTCAGCCCTCCCGATTTTTTTTTCTGGTTCCCCAATAAGTAATAATAATTTTAACAACCTCTACTACATGGATGATTTAACATACGTGAAGTTAGAATAAATGCTGCCCCATGTTGTTGAATACTAGCTCAATATACATGATTGTGATGGGTCTTTTTAAGAAGGATTTGGGAATTGAACTGAAGATTGCTGTTTGCAATGACACTATTGAGGTACTTTTTTTGTAAGTAGAGATTGTTGTTTGGAATGACACAATTGAAGTAATTTATTTTGGTAAGTAGGGATTGTTGTTTGAAATGACATTGTTGATTTTTGTTTTTGTGTTTGTTTGTGTGTGCGTAAGTAGGAATTGTTGTTTGGAATAGCGCTATTGAAGTATTTTTTTTCTAAGTAGGGATTGTTGAACGAGTATTTGATGAAATTATGATCCTCACTTTGGGTCATAAAAACTGATTTAGTGCCTTTCTTAAGAGTTGAGCCTCCTTAGGAAGAATTTATTTAATGATACTATAACATCCAACTAGGTAATCAGTGGTCAATCTGGCAATATTTATTTAGATTCAAGTGAAACACATTCACCATAGATCATCTTCCATACTAAGAGCAGTAGAATTTGCCACCCAGCTGCAACCCCATCGACCCTATTACCTTCTCTAATAACATGAGAAACTATGACTTCAAAACCTTTTTGTTGAAACTTTATGTATTTAGCCATACTAATAGACAATGGAGGATTCAAGCCTTTCTCTAATGGCATGATAAACTGTGACTTCAAAACCTTTTTATTGAACTTCTATGTATTTGGCTATACTAATAGACAACAGAGGATTCAAGCCTTTGCTCAAAATCTAAACCAATAACATCTTAGCATTAATCTCAATTTATATCCTTGTATTTCCCTATGCAACATCTTGCCTTCTATCTCACATTCCTGATATTTCTCATGCAAGGACTGATTTACTGGTAACTAACTTACAGAATGATAGAGTAGCTTTGTGATTCAACAAAATAAATTCACAATCTGCCACTTCCATATTAGCATTTCTTCAGCAATCTGAATTCATCTTAGACCTACCATCAAAGTTCTATGTACTAACCTCAAATAGAGTTCAAAATGATATGATAAGCAAAATATATAAAAAAAGAGTTTACAATAGAGTTGGACTATGAGATTTAGTTACATTGTCTGTAGAGTCAGTGAGCTATATTAAATAAAGAATATCCTTACATTCACTGTGCTCAGTGAAAGGTATGAATGTAATTCTTGATTGTTTAATGTTGTTCCCTTCACCAATGCTTTTTTTCAAGGCGCCATTGTTTGTTGTTTGAGTGCATGGTGATGTTGGGTGCATGTGCTAGGATTGCTAATTGGATGTGGATCAACATCCTTCACAACCCCTTTGCCATCTTCAAAGTTCAAATCAAGCTTGAGTTGCCAACTTTGTGCATTAACTAGCTTCCTCCATGGCCCATCTATTATCTTTGGAGTTTCATTTGACCAAGATGAAGGGTCAGTAGTTCGTCAACACTCCAAATCAACATTTTTCTATTCCCTCGTGTAGCATATAGTTGTTGAAGGCAGGAAGGGAGGAGCGACAAGATGGCTCATCCTTATGCTGCTTCACTGGGGCATCCACCCTAAGGAGGCTTTCATTGCCACCTCAACTGAATAATTGATCGCTCGTCTCTACAATCTGAGTTAATGCATCAGAAATATAAATAATAAATATTAGAGGAGGCTTTCATAGCCAAAGCTTTCATCTCCTTTTTAGCCTTCAAACAACTTTTTCAGCCTTCGATCAGTAGATTATACCACTAGTCTACTGCTAACTTGATTTTGTTAGTCTGCTGCGCCGAATTGGTTACTTTAGTTGATTGAAGTGAGTCAAGTTGCTCATGGATCATCTCATTGTTGCAGTCTGCTAACATCTAATCAACAATTCTCTTAAAGGGTTTTCATTGCTAGTGAGGCAATTGACTGGGCATTAGTTGAGTGGTATGCCTCCTATTCCTACGGACCAGGGGAAAGTGAGAGCCTAAATGGGAAGGGCCCTACGTGTCATCGAAAAAGTCTACTCAAATGGAGCATACCTGCTCATCACCATGGACGGTGAACAAATCATTCCTCCTACACTCGATTCCTGAAAAAGAACTCCTCTGCTGGTCCTCCGAGGTCGCATTTCTAATCTCATTTTCCACTCCTGGAACATGTATATGAGACTGCTTTTCATGGCCTGAATCGACTCCTCTCCGAGTGAGACTGGTTTCAAAGCTATAAGAGGATGCTTTTTTGATCAACCTGAGCCTCACTGATCCTCATTGCTGGTTAGTCGAGTGACTTGGCATTGGTTGATCCTAAACAAAAATATTGTGACTTTCTGTTCTACTACCTAGTTTGAAACAAATCCAATCGATTATACCTACCACTACCACTTCCAAGGTTGAATCTTTCCTAAATCTATTCTCACCTGTACCTCATTTTATAAGTGCACTTGACTTATCCTCACAGAGATTACTTGTGTGCCAAGAGGTTCCACCCTCTGGGACTTCAGCATGCTAAAATGCCTCGCTTCTGGGTCTTTCGTGCCAGGAGACCTTACCTCCGGGACTTCACCATCTTGCCTGGCATCTTGTCCTCCACAACTTGTCGGTACTTTAATCTGTCAAATGCCCTGTCCTTGATTTATTTGCTCTTCCATTCAAAAGTATCCAGTCCTTGAGCTGCTTGGTCTTCCACTTGCCAATTATCTGGTCCTTGACCTATTTACACTTCAATTATGGCACCTGTAATTAATTACATTTCAAGCTATTCTGCATTGCACACTTGATACACATGTGAAAAATCACAATATCTTTTTAGTTTAATCTTTGCTTAAACATCAAAACCACATGCTTAAGGCTATGATTGCATAAATATCTTAGTCTCCAATTTCTGTTTCTGGTTTGCATTGGAGAAATAAATAAGCAGAATTTAGGGAATACAAGGCTTGCGTGGAAGAAATTGATAATTTATGTTTCCCACACACACAACACAAGATATAAAAGCAAAATCAATTTTCATTTAATTGATTACTTATTTTACTTAAATAAAAGATGACGAGACAATACTAATTGCTTTAATTTTCTAATGTTCCAATTCATTCGAAGTATATTTAAAGATTATCTTCATGAAGTGACTATTTTTTTATTAAAATGTTGAAACTATTACTGCTTTATAATTGCACGAATTATTTGCATATTTTGAAATTGTTGCAAATATCTTCACTATCTATACTATTAAATATATTATTCTCAATAGAAATGAGTAAATATTTATTCATGAACGAATTGATCTTCTAATTGTTTACATAAAGTGGTAGGTGCTAACTGTATAAGCAGCCTCTCTACTAATTATTGTTGATAATCCTCTTTTTTCCGCTTGCCATTTTAGCCCTTACAGGAGTCTTCCCCAAGTGGTAAGCATGGTGCCTCTTGGTAATGGACAAACCCCACCAAAATTGATGCCCCTTCCATGCCTTTTTACATTGGGATTTAATTGTTTTTCTACTTGGGTACTATATGTTCCCCCTCCCAATTCCTAAAATCACAGTCCTCTTGTGCACTCTTAAGTTGCACTATTCCAAATTCACTACTTGGTTTCAACAATTTACTATGGCCACAAGCACATTTTAAGATATAAAATAATGTTGTCCAACACAAGACAGATTTTTTTTTTTTTTTGAAAATATCACAACTGATGAAGCTCATGTTTAATTTGACCCATAATAAATTTATAAAAAATGAAGAAAACCATTAGCTGAAAATGATAACAAGCAAGGAGATGGCTATTTCTTCATTTGGAACTTAGAAAAAAAATATCCCGTATACATAACTTCAGATCCAGTGAGCTATCTCAACCAAGGAACTCCATACTCATTTTTACCTCTTATAAATGATGGAAGCATTGAGGAGGAATTTGATATTTATTCAACGATGATTTTCTTCTTAAATAAGTTATACAGTTGACATCAAATTTTGACAACATTTTTTGCTTATTGGTGAGACCTTGGATGCTTTTGATTTCCTGTAATCTATTATGTAGTAGGCATAGATTAATTTTTTACAGAATTGTTAACTCATATATAAATTATAGTTTTATGGATAAACTTAAGTTAGTAATGATTGCGCATGCATCTTTATATTTGCAGAATGTATAGATTAACCTTTTGTCGAAATATAGTTAACTCTTTATATTTGCCCTTCAATTGTTGGAGCAAAAGGTGAATAACGCTCATCCTAGGCCCAGTATTGCCGGCCCCCGGCTAGATTCATGCTAGTAAATCATGGGAGCATTTTTGCCCTAGCACAACGGCCCTTTGCATGAGCCCATCAATTATTAACTCATATTTGCTTATTGCCAACTCTTTATTTAAATTAAATTTTCATGGATAACACTAAAGTTAAAAATGATTTCATTTGCATTGATGCATATGCACTATGTTGTTCTCAAACACACATGCTCCTAAGATAAGTGCTTCCTTGATCATCAATTACTTTGAAACTGAGTCATATGTTACAATCCTGAATGGTTCATGGCTTTAATTTCTCCAATAGTTCAGTATTTCTGGTTGTATCTCTAATACCAAATTGAAAATTTACTCCAAAACTAAGCTGCTAAAAATAAAAATATATGTTTATGTCAGCAGAGGGTTATCCAAGAGGATTGAAAATATAGAGAATTGGACAATGATGGTATGGTATTGGGGACATTTCAGTTGCAAGCAGTAAATCTCTATATTTGTTTGCTCATATATGAAATCAGTAGAAGCTCAATAATGATTCTGACATTTTGGTCATGTAGAGGCCATCATTTTTGCATTTAAAGTCCTACCATTGATAGGACATGGAATATGATACTGCAGATGCATCTAAGTATCTGGTAGCATGTGGACACAAGGAACTCTTGCTTTTAGATTTAAAGAGCGCGAGATACCATTTTTATAATTCTGTATGTGTGAAACATAGACATCGTAAACCTATTATGTACAAGAGTGATGACAGAATTCTAGGCGCATAAAATTTTAGTTTTTCTTTTTGTAGGAAGTCCCAATTCGGAATCAAGTATACCTCATGTTAGGCGCTTCCTTTGGTTCTTCAGCTAAAGGAACCGGACTTAAAGCTCTTGAGTTTGCTCTGTCCATCTGTGATACTGTTGATATGTATGGTTTCACGGTGGATCCAGGATATAAAGAATGGTTGAGTAAAAATCAAAACACCTTCAGCCTTGGCTTGCATGCAGACAGTAATTTTGTTCTTACCTAAGCTTGCATCTTTATTGCTTGCAGGACTAGGTACTTTTCAGAGTCTAGAAAGGGGCATACTCCACTTCATGGCAGGGCATATTATCAGATGATGGAGTGTTTAGGAGTGAGCAAAACACTGTCCTTATTTTTATAATTGTTGTATCTAGAAGTCAGTCCAATTTTTGAATGCTTCAATACTCCTGTTCAGATTATCAAGATCCATTCGCCAATGCGCGCTGATTTTAGTAGAACAGTTAACTATCTGCCAAACAAAAGCACACTTGATGCTGCTCGAATTGCATCTGAGAAACTTTTGAGGTAACTGAATTCCTGCAACTTATTTATCACTTATATGTTAGTTGATTTTTAAATGTTTAAATAATGATTGTCAAATTGGAATATTTGCATACACTATTTTAGTATCTACGATGTACTGCTATGAGTAATTTTCAAATGGTTCTTTGTAGAGTGATTCTATGCCAACATTTTAATTAAGTGCTCCTACCATAATCAAGGCCTAAAAGATTCACCTATTAGAAGTTGTTGCATGCACCACCCATGGTTGTCAAAATTGATATTAATGATAGATTCAAAAAACAAAGATACAACATAGCAGATCAGTAAGATCTGCTTTGGAATCAATAAGGAAAAAAATTCAAAATGAAGGAAAGAATCTAATAACAAATATAAAAAAAATAAATATGCTTAATATATGAGATAATTCCTGGCGAAGCTGGGAAAATACCCTCCCATGTGGTGGCTTACTCAGTTTCCTGATTTACCTCTCTACAAATGGTTGTGAGCCCGGCCGTGTGACATTTTGTAGAAATCTATATTTAAATGAATTTATCTTATTTTATTTTATTGTGACTAACCAAATTTTCTTTGGTATCTCTTTCTCGATTAATGTGCATATTTGTTATGGTCTCAAATTGTCTAATTGAGACATTTATTAGTTGCCTAAGTATATTTCTATACCATTTTAAATGTGTCTCTCAAAGTTTTCCCTCTATAGGCACAACTCTATTTTTTTTTTCTAATGCTCTCATTTCTTATTTTGCCCATCTCATATGTTCGTACATCCATCTAAACATGGTCATCTTTGAGACTTATTTTCTACTCGCATGCTCGATTCATATCCC
Organism: Boesenbergia rotunda; assembly: GCA_024364735.1. Taxonomy (NCBI): domain Eukaryota; kingdom Viridiplantae; phylum Streptophyta; class Magnoliopsida; order Zingiberales; family Zingiberaceae; genus Boesenbergia; species Boesenbergia rotunda. Next base: position 1,134,758 of record JAGFNQ010001201.1, on the reverse strand, counting down.
AATATTCAATTCCATATAATATAGCAGGTCTAACTGCTATTTTTTAGAACTTCCTTTTAAATTTTATAGACACCTTACGATTACAAAGAACATTTGACGCCGTTCTCCATTTCGACTATTCTGTTTGTTTTTAATGTAAAAATGATCCTAAATACTAAAGTTTTTAGTTATATATAACTCGTCATTTCCTTTCTTAACAATTATCTTATTATATTCATGCTAAATATAAATTTTATATATTTTGCCTTTATTGTACTAAGTCTAAAACCTTTTACTTGGTTCCTAACAAGATTCGAGCTTAACATTTATGTCTTCACATATCTCATTGATCAAGTGTTCAAGACAATGTCATCTGTAAACAACATACAACATGATGACTTGTCTTGGATGTTTCCAATGAGTTTATCCACGACTAGTATAAAACAATATGTATGTAAAGCTGATACCTGATGGAAATCTATCTTTATAGGAAATACATCGGTCAACCTTCACTCTTGCCATTACATTTTTATGTATATCCTTAATTATTTCAATATATACTACATTAGCACCTTTCTTTTTTAGAAATTTTCACGTAATTTACTGCATAAATGTTATAGCATTTTGAATTAAATTTAATAACATACTTTTTGATTATTAAAATCATTTCCTTGTGAAGAAATTAATGGACACAGGGAATTCAAGTTAGAAAATGCAGCCCTTCTATTTCTAATTCCTATATTATATACTATTAAATATTAATTTAATTAATAAACGTTATTACCTTGTGATTTTTGAAGCCTTCCTATAAATTTACTCCTACACCTTCTCTGGATTGAAGGTGGAAATTTTCTTTGCCATTTCCTTTCTTAAGATTCTCATTTTCTTGGCCAGGTCTTTGTCCCCTTTTTCTTCTTTTCTTGTCAGTTGGAAATGAGATTTTTCCGAGAAATAAGCTGGTTTTAAAAAAATCATTAAATTTTAATTCTTACAGGATTTTAGTATATATACAATGAGATTTCCACTAATTTTGATCCTATCTTCAGCTTCTGATGACCTTTTAATGGATGCCCGAAATACCAGAGAAAATAGAATTGGCTAGAGTCAATCCCAATCCAACTCGGCTGATCTGTAGCTGAGTCAGCCAAGTTTGACAACCATGGTACCTACTACCAGCTATATTATTTGTTTATTCATGCTGTCTCACTTCATAGTTCAGCTGCTGCCTGCTGTTTTGATTGTTATATTGATGATTCATTGTATCTAAATCTTTCTATCTGGTTGTCAATCATACTCATCACTTGATCCTGAGGTTCGGTTGATTAATCAGATTAAATTGTCACAAGTCATATTAGCCTAACTGTACCTTATGCCCACAGTTTACCAGGACTCTGCATTTATAGCTATGAGCTGAGTGGTCTTCAAAGGGAACATGCACGCACCGAATTAGAGTTGCCATCTTTATTCATTAAATATCTGACGCGCTGGCACTACAGGATCTTGTCCTGATATCCACACTGCAATTACTTTGAACGACTTTGCTCTATGATTTTCTTTCTTAATTGATTTTAATTTTTTCTTTTTTATTGAGAGTGTTTTGGACCTTGAGTAGGGTCAAATGAGTTTGAATCTTGAAGAGAATTCATTGGTTGGATTTAAACCCTAAATAGTTAGGGACCTGTTTTTAAATATGTAAGAAGGATGTATATGTAGAGTGATAATAGGATAATGCATATAATTAACCTTAATAATTTCCCCATTGTAAATAGTTGCGCACCCCGAGGGCTATGGTGCAGTAGAAGGGCGACTAGTTATCTCCCAAGCTGCAGTTCAATCCCTAGCTATGACAAATTTTGTAGGAATTTTTCCTCCAAATGGGGCGGTCTGTCGCGAGTTCTTCCCAATTTACCCTGGCGGCCAATGGGAAATTTCCCTGGGGCCTGGTCGGTCGCCCCAAGTTTGACGTTACCTAACTTGGTTAATCAATTTGCCCCCGGAGCTATAGTGTAGCGGAAGGACGACTACTTGTCTACCAACCATCCACGGTTCGCTGCCTAGCTACGACGAATTTTGTACGAATTTTTTTTCCAAATGGGATGCGCAATCGTGGGATGTTGGGTTTCTGCACTGCCCGCCGTGAGCGCTTCTCGATTTACCTTAACGGCCGGGAACTTCCGTGGGGCCGAGCCAGTCATCCCACGTTCGACGTTACCCAACTTGATTAATCATTTTTTTCATTTAAAAAACATTCTCATTACCCATATAGCTCTTTGTAATCTCTCTAGTAAAAGCCAATTAGGTGTCGCCCTTTGGTTGTGCAAATGCATCTCCATGCACTAACTAATATCTCAATGCATGACATAAGTATGTATTGTTAGTTTACGATGTCATGTTACTCGTGTCTAACATATTATGTTAATATAAGTAATACATCCACAAATACAGTAGCATGCTAAATTACTCAAAAGATGTATCTACAAAATCTCTCTATAGTAATAAAAGCACAATAGTTAAGATTAGGCATGCCAAACAAAACTTATTAGAAGGGGTCCGACAACATATGAATCCAGACAAGCAAAGAGGCAATTAGGTAACCACACTCTGTCAGGTTAAGATTCAGCAGTGACATGTATGTTGGGTTGACAATAGACTCAACATCTCGATCAAACTACGTGTATGGTATTTGATTTACCCTCAACTTCAATCATCATTGCTTGAAAATCACAATTTAACATATTACATCACTGAATCAAACATGTGGTCCAACTAACTCTTCGTATAACATAGGGACCATTGACATCAAAGTTGCAAATTTGACAGACAGCTACATATCTAACCTGACTTAATACAACCAACACAGCATACTCAAGCCACTATTATACTGTCAACTCACTTGTAATCAAAGCCTTGTCAATGGCAGTTGTCTATTGATGTATTGTTGCATGATGATAAATGACACATATTGGCATCAAATAATTCACTATGATTATCAATATCCATACCTCACATCATGAATGGTCAATATTCATATCTCACACTGATATGTTGGGCTGCAAGGTCATCTGCTACGAGCACTTCCAGATTTATCTGATGGCCGATGGGAAACTTCCATGGGGCAGGCTGGTCATCCCCGGGTTTAGTCGGCCCAAAAGGCTGGATACTATGCTAGCTAAAAAAATCATTCATATCTCACACTGAACTCTACCAAATTCTTTAATAATCATGACTTGAAGCATGAGATTGAAATTTACAATCCTATTATTGTATCCAGTAATTGATCTGATACATCATTCTCATCATAAGACTACCTATTAATGGATTTGGTCTATCTCTAGGTTGTATAAACTCATGGCACTCAATTGAACTCCACATTGTCACATCATATAATTGCCACATTTCTTCTTTCAATCCAAGCATATCACATCATTGTTGTTTGATAGCCTCAACATCAACTTTAAAACTTCAACAATGAGCTCATGGTTCCAACCCTTACCATGACAACTATATCTTCAACAAGCATCAATTATATCTTTAATCATGATACTTGAAATAGACTAGGCTGTACACAAGGTGTATTGATGGACCCCAATCTCTCCTTGATAAATTATCCTCTATTTATTCTAGTTTCTGGCTATGGGAACAATGTACTCAGCACTGCAAAATCCACATACTGCCCACATGCAAGTGAGTTCACCCACTAAAATTGATCATACTCCCCTGACCATAGGCCTTTTCTAGAACCCTATGTGACAATCACCCCAAAATAAAGGGAGAGGATCAACTGAGAAGGATGTCGTAAAGCCTCTATCATTACTCATTGGGGTTGTACGAAGGCAAACAATTGTATGCCACCCTATGAAATGAATGACACAAGTTGGTAAAGTGAATCATGTATTGTACTGTCAAAGGATCTCAAAACGTCGCCAATAATAAATTGTGTTAAATCTTGCACATGTTGCTGCCAGTGACTACACTATGTTACTGCCAAAAAAGAATCCTCTGCGCATGGTCGTTGCTCTTTGTCGATACCACACAGAGGTGGGTGCATGTTGCGCAAAAAAATGAAATAGCCTCACATGTAAGGGACACCATGTTCCACGTTTATAAGGGGACTTTGTTTGTTGCTGTGTGAGGGGTTGTTGCTACTAAAACCTCACTCCAAATATCCACAATAATATCGTCTGACATCATCAGGAATCATGGTAGAAAATCCTGCTAAAGGTAAATGCTTGGTTGACACTGCAACCTTCTCTATTACTTCTTGGAACTAGCTAAAGGTGACATTGACTACAACAATAGCTGCTGGATGTTGCCTCTTCAGCCTTTGCGTCTCATGTGCTTCGATTGTCGCCATACCCTCACCAATCACTTCTTTTTATGGGGTACTACACTGATTAGATGGCTAAGTCCTCTTTGCTCTGGATCAGGAACAAGAGGGAGAAGACCCCCGGGGCTATGGTGCAGCGGTAGGGCGATTTTCGCTATCCCAGGCATCCACGGTTCGATCCTTAGCTACGGTGTATTTTCAGAAATTTTTCCTCCAAATGGGGTGCGAACCTAGGACGCTGGGCTTCTAGAACACCCACCGCGAGTGCTTCCCGATTTACCCTGGTGTCCGGTGGGAAACATCCGTGGGGCCGGACTGGTCACCCCAGGTTCGTCTACCACCTGGTCCAATTTAAAAGGAACAAGAGGGAGAAGAGTGAGGGAGGCAGGAAAAAAGTAGTGACAACGCGATTCCCTTTTCCATCCTCAATCATGATGCTTTATGTTAAAGAAGTTGACCCAAGTTTAATGCACAACCTGGATTTTTCACTGATTATAACATAGGGAAGGAGTTGCGTGAGGAGTGGTGACAATCTCAACAATTCCCGCACAAGCAACACTTGTGTTTGGTAGAAGTGTGGTTAACATGGTGCAGTTTGACATCAGATTTGGTTATCCACAAATCCAGGTTCATCAAACCCTATACGTAGGAGCAATCTAGTCCAACACATGCCCAACACCCATGAGCCAAGTCTAACGCTCGTCCAGGCATTGAATTATTCTAGATTTGTTCTAAAACCTACTAAATGTGACAATGATCAACTTGCTTATGAAGACGAAGCTAGTTTTTTGTGTTTATTCAATTTAATTTGTGGGATGTGAGTAAACATGAAGAACAAATAAAGCCATCTCAAGTCAATATAAATATTGAAGAAAGCAAATAGTATAAAAGATACAATGTCAATGGTTTGAAACAAGAGGTTATTCTTGGATCGAACATAACATCAGGAGCCTATAAGCCATCTCAACGAAGGTAAAGCTCGTTATTTGTTCCTTGTAACAGATTAGCAGCTTGGTTCAAAGGTAAAGAGTGAAGACAATAATAACAATTACAAGGAATTTACCTATGATTTTTGGTGCTAATGAATGTCCTTATCTGTAAATGTTAGGGACTCATTTTTTTTTTGTTTGCATTTTATTATTCACTATGTAGTGGATGTAAACTATTTCCTAGGGACTTACATATTGTTGAGTCATGTAACTAATTTTTATTAATTAACAATCATGTAAAGGAGTTTTTAACAAGTTCTAACTTGTCAAGATTTTATTATTCTTAGGAGAGTGGGTGCTGGGACGAATGACAAATTCGGTACATGCTCTATCATGAAGAAGCGCCAGAAAGAAAAGTTTCCAACTATTCCAGGACTGCGTGAACCTGCTATCAAGCATCAGATATATGTGCAAGGTGCTTCTATGTATCCTCTGGAAAGGAACACTGGCCGTGGAATGCTATGTGTGCTACCATAATAACTCAGAAGTTGGAACAAGTTTTGAAGAAGATATTAACGACCGGACTGAAATCATTTCATTGCGGGTTGAATATGTCATAAACTGCCCAAATGATGCCAAAGTACTGGTCACAAGGTCCCATTGCATTTGGGTTCCTCCCAAAGTAAACATAGTTCAGTTCGTATGCCTCAATCTTATTGGTAAATGAGCGGCCTGAAAAAACTTCCAGACAAAAGATAGATCCACAGATGAGCTCGCCAAATTTCTTTCTTTTAGTTCATTCATAATTTAATACTGTTGAAGAAATTCAAGAATTACATGGTCTTTGATCGTCATTCTTTTCTTATAATTTTGAATACTTTTTTTTTTCTTTGTGCATTTGTTTCCAGCCAATATTGGAAAATTGCGTGTATTACATTTCTTTTGTTTAATTTTACAGTAGAATAATACTGAATGCTATATTATTGAATCCGTGGCTGGAGCTTCATTGTTGACCTTAATTTGGAAGATTTGCAAGATCTATTCAAAGTCGACCATCCACGAGGTATCAAGGGGTTATTGGGTTTGAATTCTCTCCCAATGGAATTTGGTTCAATTCAAAATCTATAATTCTTCTTCAGTTTGTTGTTCTCCATCTCGAACTAAATTAAGCATAAAGTCTTTCTTTATTTGTTATTTGATAATTGTTATTTCATATTAAGAGATATAAAGATTAGCCCTATTTATACAAAAACTAGTACCTTTTCAAAGGAATAAATCAATACTTATCCCTAATATTTAGGATAATAAATTAATACTTATCCTTAATATTTAGGATAATAAATCAATATTTATCCCTAATATTTAGGATATTCTAACACTCCCCCTCAAGTTAGAGCATATAAATTATATGCATCTAGCTTGTTACATATGTAGTCAATTCGAGGACCTCTCAGTGACTTAGTAAATATATCTGCTAGTTGATCATGTGAGTTAACAAAACTAGTGAATATTTCTCCAGATATGACTTTCTCTCTGACGAAGTGACAGTCGACTTCAATATGCTTTGTCCTCTCATGAAAAATTGGATTTGAAGCGATATGCATAGCGGCCTGGTTATCACATATAAGTGACATTTGTGTGACATCTCCAAACTTTAACTCCAGGAGCAACTGTTTAAGTCATATAAGCTCTTGACTAGCTATAGCCATAGCTCGATATTCTGCTTCTGCACTGGATCTTGCCACAATATGCTTTTCCAAGAAATAAGGTTACCTCCGATAAATATACAAAAATCAGAAGTAGATCTCCTATCACTGGGAGATCCTGCCCAATCTGCATCAGAATATCCTATGATTCGAGTATGTCCTTTGTCTTCATACAAAACCCTTTCCTGGAACGCCTCTGATATATCGAACAATGCGAATTACAGCATCCCAATGTTCTTTACATGGAGAGTTGAGAAACTGACTTACTACACTTACTGCGAATGAGATATCTGGACGAGTAACAGTAAGATAACTTAGTCTCCCTACTAATCGCCTGTATCGTTCAGGATTAGGTAGAGGCTCCCCTTGATTTGGCAAGAGCTTGATATTAGGATCCATAGGGTTGTCAACTGTCTTTGAGTTTAACATTTTTGTTTATTCTAGAATATCCATTGCATACTTTCTTTGGGATATAATGATCCCATTTCTGGACTGTGCTACTTCTATCCCAAGAAATATTTGAGTCTGTCAAGATCCTTTGTCTGAAAATGTTTGAAAAGATGCTGTTTCACTTGTGAGATCCCAAGATGATCACTACCCGTGATGACAATATCATCAACATAAACCACTAGGTAGATGCAACCAGTAGATGAGTGACGATAAAAGACAGAATGGTCAACATTGCTTCGAGTCATGCCAAACTGTTGAATTACAATACTGAATCTACTGAACCATGCTCTGGGTGACTGTTTGAGACCATATAAAGATTTTCGCAAGTGGCACACAAGACCAGAAGACTCCTCCTGAGCAACAAAACACGGAGGTTGCTCCATGTAGACTTCTTCGAGCAGGTCACCATGTAAGAATGCATTCTTGATGTCCAACTAATATAGAGGCCAGTGTTGAATCGCAGCAATGGACATGAGTAAGCGTATAGAAGACACCTTAGCAACAGGAGAAAACGTGTCCTCATAATCCAATCCGAAGACCTGAGTATAACCTTTAGCAACGAGACGAGCTTTAAGTCGATCAACCGTTCCGTCTGGACCAATCTTCACCATATATATCCATCGATAACCAACAACTGACTTTCCTGGTGGTAGAGGAACGAGGTCCCAAGTCACACAGTTCCGTAAAGCACTCATTTCGTCCAACATAGCCTGTTTCCATCCCGGGTGGGCAAATGCATCTCCTGTATTCTTCGGAACAGAAATAGACGACAAAGAGGAAAGACAAGAATAATAGGAAGGAGAAAGACGATGGTAACTCATAGATACATAATGTGGAGAGGGATTACGAGTGGAACGTATACCTTTCCGAAGTGCAATGGGAATATCAGACTAAGACGACTCGACCGGAGGAAGGGGTGTAGGATCTGGCTCCAGAGATGATCCCATGGCTGGCGGCAAAGCTGGCTTAGGACGACGCTGATAAACCTGCAACGGAGGAGAAATTGGAGCTGGAGGTGATAGAGAGTCCTCCGGAGGATAAAAGACTGATACAGGCACAGAAAAAGGAAACTCGGAAGACGATTCTGAAGGCCCAAAGAAAGGAACCGAATCAAAGAACGTAACATCAGCAGAGATGAAATACCGACGGAGAGTAGGGGAATATCACTTGAACCCTTTTTGAGACCGTGGGTACCCAATGAAAACACATTTATGCGACCGAGGAGAGTTTATCAATTCCAGGATCAAGAGCATGAGCAAAACAAGTAGAACCAAAGACCCTAGGTGGTAAAGGATGAAGGGACTGATTTGGATACAGTATATGATAAGGTATTTGACCCTGTAAAGTAGAGGAAGGCATGCGATTGATAAGATAACATGCAGTAAGTACGGCTTCTCCCCAAAATCGTAGAGGAACATGAGAGTGGTGGAGAAGAGCCCGGGTGGTCTCTAGAAGATGGTGATTTTTGCGTTCTGCAACTCCATTCTGTTGAGGAGTATGAGGACAAGACTTCCGATGTAATATGCTGTGAGTTGCCAAGAAGGTCTGAAACGGAGTAGATAGATACTCACGTGCATTATCACTCTGTAAGGATCGGAGAGGGATACCGAATTGTGTTTTTATTTCATTAAAAAAGATTGGAAAATAGAAAATAGTTCGGATCGATCCTTCATCGGATGTAACCAAGAACAACGGGAGAAATCGTCTATAAAAGTAACAAAATATCGTGACCCTAATGTAGAGGTAACACGACTTGGACCCCAAATATCGGAATGAACCAAAGCAAAGGGAGACGTAGCCCGATTTATAATGCGAGGAGAAAACGAACTTCGTGCATGCTTACCTAACTGACATGACTCACAAGATAAAGACTTTAAGTGAGATAGACTAGGATGTAATTGTTTTAACTTATCGAGACCAAGATGTCCTAACTGAGCATGAATCACAAGTGGAGATGCCGCCGTTGTACCAATGAAAGAGTTTTGGTGAAGTCGATATAGACCATGAGCCTCACATCCGAAGCCAATCATCCTCCCCGTATTCCGGTCCTGCAATGAAACAGAGGATTTAGTAAACGAGATGACACAATCAAGAAACCGAGTAAGCTGACTTATTGATAATAAATTAAAGGGAGCTCCGGGGACATAAAGAACATTCCGGATGGGAAGAGATGGAGAAGAATGAACACTACCAACACCTTGGGACTGAGTTTGAGAACCATTTGCCACGGTGACAAAGGGTAAATAACCGGAAGTAGATAACGAGGAAAAAAGAGATCTATTACCGGTGATATGATCGGTGGCCCCAGAGTCAAGTACCCAAGGACTCGAAGAGCGAGATATGCCAGCAAAGGAATTATCAGCTTGTGTAACGACAGCAAGGGAATTAGAATCCCGTCGATCCTCATACCGTTTCAGAAAGTCATCATAGGAAGGTTGTGAAGTCGGAGCCGGAGTTAACTGTGAAGTGGAAGCTGAAGAAGTGACAGGACATTGGGCGATCTGAGCAGCACGCGGAGGTCGACCATGGAGACTCCAACATTTATCAATCGTGTGTCTTGGTCGGTGACAATGATCACACCAAGGACGTCCTGTGCCACCCTTACGAGGTGGAGGTTTGTTATTGTTCCGAGAAACCACAGCCGAAGAGTCAATAGGAACAGAAGATGGAGTTGCCGAGATTTTGGCTGAGATACGGAGGAGAGTCGCCCAGGTAGAGTCTATGGTGGCCTTTATGGGGCTGCCTAGGATTTGATCATGAATATGAGAGTAATCTGTGGGCAGACCATATAAGGCTAGAGACATAAAAAATTTCTTCCGATTTTCAAGCTCTGCAACGGGAGTGGCCGCAGGTGGGAGTAGGTCATTGAACTCGCATAGAAGGCTAGAGACTGATCCCAGATAAGTTGACATAGAATCTTCGATCTGACGGGTACTAAGGATATTCATGAGGTCTTCATAAACTTGATAAAGTCGCCGAGAAGTGTTTGTAAACAGTTGTTGAGCCTGTATCAAAACATCCTTGCAGGTCATATGAGTGCGGAAGACATCCCTAAGAGATGGATGAATAGTAGCCCGGATAATACAACACAGCTGAGCATCAACCTTTTTCCATAAAGGCCGATCTGTGACTTGAATATCTTCCTCAATTTAGGTGAGATGTGTCTCATAATCCTGTCCAACAAGCCAGAGTTTAATGTGAGAGGACCAAGAGGAATAATTCTTACCATCCAACAACTCCGACGATAGCGGTGCCGTGACATGGTTGGTAAAAATTGAAAGATCCGATTTCGTAGTGCCGGAGGTAGCCATGACAAATTAAATCGGTGCTGATCCAATGAATATAAGGAGCGTGGATGGAGATTTCTTCTACAGAGCGTCATGCTGGCGGCCTGGAAGTCTTGGAGGATCTTGATTCCTGTGGCCAGTAGCGCGCCGATCGAAAGAAGAAATGGAAGATCTTGATTCCTGTGGCCAGTAGCGTGCCGCGACCAGGGAGCTACCAGATGCAGCGAGGACGACCAGGAGCTTGGAAAAGGCGCCGCGCTGTCGGAAAGTACAGGCGGCAGCGGCGTGCATGCGCGTGGGCAGCGACGTGCGTGCACGAGTAACCGAGAGGCGCAGATGTGCGTGAACGGCAGTCGAGGGTGGCAGCGTGTGCGAGCGGCAGGAGATCCGGCTCGCTGATGCTGTGCGCGGGGAAGTGGCGACCCGTGAGCAGGATCTCGCTCCCAGGTCACGAGCGAGATCGAAGGCAGCGGCGGATGCTGTGCGCGGGGCAGCTGATGCGAGGAAGACGCACGGGAGAAGAACGCGCCGTGAGAAGGAGTCGCGCTCGGGAGAAGACGCATGGCAGGAGACGCGTTCGGGAGAAGAACGCGCCGTGAGAAGGAGTCGCGTTCGGGAGAAGACGCACGGCAGGAGACGCGTTCGGGAGACGCCCCGTGAGAAGGAATCGCGAATATGACACCCTAACACTCTGATACCATGTTATTTGATAATTGTTATTTCATATTAAGATATACAAAGATTAACCCTATTTATATACAAAAATTAGAACCTTTTCAAAGAAATAAATCAATACTTATCCCTAATACTTAAGATAATAAATCAATACTTATCCTTAATATTTAGAATATTCTAACAATGTAATTTGGTTCAATTCAAAATCTATAATTCTTCTTCAGTTTGTTGTTCTCCATCTCGAACTAAATTAAGCATAAAGTCTTTCTTTATTCTTAAATTTATCCATATTTCTGTTAATATTTATCACTTTCTCGTCGAAGGTCGTACCTATTGAACCCTGATTATCGTTGGTGAAATAAAAAATCATGCCCCTTTGTTCATCTTTACCTCTATTATTTTCTCTCACTAAATCAGTGTTAACTTTTTTTGTTTTTTATTTTCCCTTCGTTTTTTTTTTGTTTGATAATTTAGATGTTGAGTTTTGCCCATTCGTCTGGATAAATTCAGAATACAATTTATGCATATTCAAATCTCCATCATATTCACTTTCTCTCACAAATGAGGTGATTTATCAAATAATTACTTTAAAATTGTGGCCACTGCTTGTCGATAGAAATAAAACATTTAGCAATTTTCAATGGCTCATAAATAATATTTTTAAATGGTCTAACATTTAGCAATTTTCACCTAAGGCTCATAAATTATATTTTCAAATGGTCTCATTTTATTTCGATGTATCATCAAAAGATAATTTCAGTGTCAAATTTAAATAATTGCATCGATGATTTATTGGGTGCCTAAAGAGACTCATATAATTGTTTTAATTAAAATTAATTCTTCTAAAAAACTTTATTCAGTGCTCCAATTGATTTATTGCGTGCTTAGCTAACTCATATAATATATTTAATCAAAATCATTATTAAACTATAAATTTTAAAATATATATATATATATTTTTAAAGAGTAATAAAGAATTGGTAATGTAAATTTTGATATGCAAATTTTAAAAGTGCAATGTGAATTATAAATTTATAAAATATATTTTTATATAAATTTAAAATTTATCATAAAAGATATGATAATTTTGTTAAGAATTAGCCGTCAAAATTACTATATGACTATTTTTTGAAAGGTTTAATTGCTTTAAATACATAAATGGGCTTTTAATGACTGATTTAAGTGTATTTATCATATTCAAAATTTGACTCAAATGGTCATATATGGATTTTGGCCAAACTCTTATACGATCATATTTTAGTTGTATGATTTCATTAAAACACGAATAGACTGATTGTATTTATTTATGCTTACAATTTAAAGTAAAATATATTATGTAAAATACAGGAGCAATCCTTGATAATTCAAAATTACATTCTGAAAGTCAGTTAATCCATGCTTTTAAGTAAGTAACCAAATAATTTAAAATTGATAATTAATAATGTAGCAACTTTGGTAAAAATTATTTCAAAGTTATTTTAAATTAAATTTTGAATATGAATAAATTGATACACTATAATATCAATGAAATCTAATAATTTTAAAATGATCGAATAATTTAAAATAAGCCATGTAGTAATTTTCGCCCAAACTACTATATGCAAAAAATCTCCTAAACAAATAGATATTTCATCACTTTGATATTTATTATTTTGAATTTTTATTATGCCTAAAACTGTGTTTTTTTTATAATTTTTAAATTTACAGATTATTTAAACTTTTAGTATTTTGTTTAAAAAAAAGAATTATAGCTAAGGTAGCAATTTTAACTAAAAGTACTATATAAATTTGCTTGATGTGTATTAGATCGGTTGGATAGTTAGTTTCTTTTGTTAAACAAGCACATAATAAAATTTGGTAGATTTAGAGGCATCTATATTAGAATACTTTGGGTGTCCTTTTGAAATTAAAAAAAGAAAGGCCTCCTTTTGATTTTTGACCTTTTAATTTTACACAAATTAATGGATTTAATATTGCAAATTGATTTGTAGATTATGAAGTAGCATGTGATTTACAACTAACTTAGTTGACAATCATAAGAATGATGGTGAATATGATGTAGAGGGTGACGAAAAACCCCTCCTTTCTTGTTGATTGCGATACTTTACCCTACTTTCTTTGACATTTTGGTCTAATTCCTCATATAACTACCTCCATACGACAATAATTCCTCCAACCGAATTGATTTGAAGTCTATTGATATCTCATAAGCCTTCACAATTGATGTAATGGGTCCACCTAGCTTTACTAGTTTTACTGTGATTTATCTTTTTCGTATTGATTCTGGGTTGGTAGTGGCCTTGAAATTAACACTTCATCTTTTTGATACAATTGATGTAATGGGAAACAGCCATAAGGTGAACTTAACTAAGTCTTGATTGCTTACTACCTCTCCAACTCCAAGTGCAATTAAGTTTTTATGGATTTCTTAAATCTTACATGCATTTGATTAATTGTCTCTATATTTTTCATGGTGAAGTTTTACAATTGACAATGTGTTGATTCCTCTTGATGATCTTGGTTCTAATTAAGCAACTCAAGTATTTTTTTTTTTCTCATAATTCTTTTGGATTTTAAAGCCCAAACTTTGTTCTTAATTTTTTTCTTTTTCTATTGATAAACTGAATTATGTTGTTGCATTAAAGCTTCTCTTACTTTCACTGTCGAATATCAGTTCAAATAAATCATATGGCTCAAATGCAAAAGCATAACCCAGTGCTCTAATTATGAAACATATATAGTGTCTTGTAAACTTAAGTGGGGCTACCCTTGTCATGGATGAGTTATGGAGGTCAGCTATCAACGCACTAATCATGAGTGCTTCTGTATGTATCTTTGATGACCGATAAAAAATTTTCACGGACGGCTAGTCATTTTTAAAGATAGTCAATTCGAAAAATTGAATACTTGGATTACCAAACTCAATGAGTTTGCTCAAATGTGTCCTTCACAGCTTTTCTATGAGCCATCCTAGAGTACACCTTTGCATCAAGCTCTTGATACCTCAGTTCCAACACTTTCGAATTTTCTCAATGATAGAATTTCAAGAAAATCGCCCGCCTCCGAAATTAATTGAATCTTACATAGTTTGGATACCTAAATTAACATCAAATGCATTATTCCAAATCACTGTACTTTATCACTCCACAATTGATACGAATGTCAAAAGCAAATTTGAAATTCAACTATCTTAAGTTGAGAACATTAAGTAAACTATTATTTATTATATGTAGTTTTTAATAAATTATACCAGAAATAAATTTACAAATTAGCTTATATTTCGAGCTGAGAAATAATGTTGGAAATCAAAGGTAAGTTTTTTAATTTGATAAGGGCATTTCCATAACTAAAGTAAATACTTTTATCGAATATATTTTACTTCTCAAATATACAAAATTTATATCACAAACCAAATATATATATATATACATTTATCAAATATCTTATGGATAAATATCATAAATTTAATAAATGGGGGTGCGACTGCCTCGCACCGCTGCAGTCTTTTAGTCATTTTCAATCAATGGGGGTGTAAATTGGAAACTCGCATAATTTCCAATAAAGTCCATTAAATATTACTAATTAAAGAAGCAGTCAGGATAAAGAATAAGATATAGCATACACGCCCCTTCTCTTCTCTTCTCTTCTCAAGGAGCCATTCCCCAAGCCAATCCGCATCAACCACGCGGCGACTACCCTCTCCCCGTTTTCTCCTCCTCCTCGGAACCCTAATCCTGGCCGCTTCCCTCCGGCCATCCGCCCAAATCCTAGAGCACCGCCGCTCCCGGATCCGTTTGAGTGATGGCGGCTGCTGCGGCGGCGACGGCGGCGAAGGGTGACGGGCAGGAGAAGGTGATCGCTGCGGCGAAGCATATCGTCAGCAGCCTCGGCAACTCCAAGAGCGCCACCGAGGACATGATCCGCATCCTCTCCGGCTTTGACAATCGCCTCTCCACCATCAACGACCTCTTCCCTGCTTCGTCTGTCGCGGACGCCGCAGATGCCGACGACGGAGACGACCAAGTGGATGGTGTTGATGATTCGGAGGCCGATCTCCGACTCGAGGCAGCCCAGAAGGTCGTCCTCCGCTGGGACGCCTCCGATTCCTTTTTGTGGGAGTCTTCCCCCGAGGATGCCGAGGAGTACCTCGCTGCTGTCAGTGATCTCATATTCTTAGCGGGATACGGTACCTCTCCTGCCGTCTCCCTTGCGGACGACCTCGTCACTCGTGCGGAGGTCGCGCTTCAGATATCAATGTCTCGCCTTGAAGAGGAGTTCCGCCATCTGATGGTCCGGAATGCCGTTCCTTTGGACTCCAACGATTTGTGCTCCTCCATTCGCTGTCTCTCTCTCTCGTTTGCATCTGACGGCGGTGAGCCTATAGATGACTTTGAGAGCTCAGTCGATGATGAAAACCACCACCAGCAACAACAACAGCCGGCACTAGAACAGGAAGGTAGCCCTGAGGATAGATCCGGGAGCAGTCTTGTGGATGATCGGTGCTTAGATCTGATCCATCCCGAAGTTGTTGCTGACCTCAAGGTGATCGCGGAGCATATGATCTTGGCCAAGTATGACCGTGAGCTCCATCAGGTGTACTGCACTGTGCGACGGGATATTCTGGACGAGTGCCTTTCTATTCTTGGTATTGATAGGATAAGCATTGAAGAAGTACAGAGAATTGAGTGGCGGATGCTGGATGACAAGATGAAGAAGTGGATTCAGGCCCTGAAAATCATAGTTCGAATTCTGCTCTGGGGAGAGAGGCGACTCTGTGATCAGATTCTTGCTGCCTCAGAGGAGCTTAAGGAGGAGTGCTTCGTGGAGACAGTTAAGGGGTCGGTCATGCAGCTGCTCAACTTTGGCGATGCCATTACAATATGCCAGCGGTCTGCTGAAAAGCTCTTTCGTTTGCTGGATATGCATGATGCGCTTGCTGATGTTTTACCAGATCTTCAGGCCTTGTTTTCTGGGGACCCAAAGGACCTTATATGTGATGCAGTAGAGGGGATTCTCAAAAGGTTAGGGGATTCTGTAAAAAGAACTCTCATGGAATTTGGCAATGCAATCCAGAGGGAGCCATCACGGAGGCCAACACAGGGAGGCGAAATCCATCCCATGGCGCGTTATGTGATGAACTATGTGAAATTACTGGCGGATTACATGGATACACTAAATTTTCTTTTAGATGATGAAGTGATTGGCAGTGATCAGGGAAATGCTGAATCTTATGAAAGTAGGATCTCTGATGGAGAGAATTTGGAGAGTATGACTCCATTAGGTCATCATATACTTGTGATAATTTCATATTTAGAATTTAACCTGGATGAAAAATCTAAAATATATGAAGATGGAGCAATAAGGTATATATTTTTGATGAACAATATAAATTACATCGTCAATAAAGTCAAGGATTCAGATCTTGGGAAGCTTTTGGGAGACCACTGGATAAGAAAACATCGCAGCCAAATTCGGCAGTATGCCAGAAGCTACCTTAGAACTTCCTGGATCAAAGTGTTATCATGTTTGAAAGATGATGGGTTTGGGAGTGGTAGTTCCAGCAATGTCTCAAAGGTCACTCTGAAGGACAAATTCAAAAACTTCAATTTGGCATTTGAAGAAATCTATAGGGTTCAGACAACTTGGAAGGTTCCAGATCCTCAACTTCGAGAAGAATTGAGAATTTTAGTATCAGAGGCGGTCATCCCAGCATATCGCTCATTTATGGGAAGGTTTGGTAGTCAACTAGGTGGAAGACAAGCAACAAAACATATAAAGTATACACCAGACGATTTGGAGAGCAATCTTTCGGATCTGTTCGAAGGTTTGCCTGGATTCGCTCCAAGAAAAAAAACTTAGCTCATGAAAGAGGCAAGTATGATCTAAGTTTCATCTAGGGTCTCTGTATGCGTGGTTCAGACTTCAGATATTGCACTGATTGTAAGCTTGGCAATGACCCTTTCTAGTCATTTTATCGGTTACGCATAGTGTTAGTTTTTCATATATATAATACATAAGTCATCTGCAAGTGTGAATTTTTATAGTAGTTTTAGGGTTTTAATCCAATAATTGAATTGTTGACTGGCTGTATGCGAATTTTCATAGCTTGTTAAACTATCCAAACCAGCCATTCAGGAATGTTAGAGACCATGATCATATTTCATCTTTTTTACATTTAGCCACATCCCATATTTTGTTTTATTGATTTCTTATTTATTTATCCCCACATAGTAGGATAAAGCTTAATTGTTGTTGTTGTATCGCTATGCAATGGCTTTCCTTTAGCATGTTTTAGCCATCCATTAATATTTACTGTCATGCCAGTTCTTCTTGTCCGCAACTCTTAACATACATTGTATCCAAACTTACAATAATGCCATCATATTTCTTGATGGCCAATTCTTTAAGATCAGAATGGCTATGGGCTACCTGAATCTCTTAATATGAGATCATGGATAATTTTTCTCCAGAGTAATTGTTAGGCAGTCTTATGCATCTTCAAATGCTTGTCATTTGCACGCTTATGTCTTTTAGTTGGTAATAATAGTGTTAGACTATTAGTAACAAATCACAAGTGCCATACAATAGAAATTTGTCCACATCGATTTTTTTGTTAACTGTCTAGTACTTTGGCAACTTGTTTGGAGTTCAAATATTTTTTGTGATCAAAATCAGGGTCTGATCCAGGTAATATTCCTTTATTGTCTGAAAAACTTATTGTAGGATTGGAATGAGCATGATTTTTTTTTAAATGAATCATTCATGTGTATATAAAGCCAGACATGATCATTGTCATAAATTCGACCCAGAGTTTTAAAATCAGTCATTCCTGAACTGGATCTGCCAGATTATCCAATATTGTCTGATTTGTCAGGCGTGAAATGATATCCAGCAGAGAGATGCTCAATTTGACCATCATTCATTGGAAACTTGTTTGGACTTGTGTAAATTTCAATTTGATTCACTTGAAATTGGCAGTTTGAGGAGTAGAAGAGGTTTAGGGTTTAGGTTTGCTTAGAGGAAGAAGATATACAGTAGGTATCAATGCCATCCTCTGTCTGCTAAGTCATAATAGAGTAATAGGTTAGTCATAATAAATGTTGTCACCAGCAGCATGTTGTAGGCTCCTTCCTCGCATGAGGAGGTTGAAATCTTGGGAGAGGATCAGTATTAACAATGACAACTAACACAAGATTATTCAATAATATGTAATAAGTCAATCAAATGGGTTAATATGAATGATACAGTAGGTTAAGTAATAATAGAAAAATAGAAAGAAGTCATAGAGACTAACTTAACTTGTAGTGCTATAATATTACAAAAGTAAAACAAAAAAACAAAAAAAAATCATTACAGTAAACCACACTGCAAACACATATATGAATATTAAAATATGAATAAAATGATTTCTTAATAGATACAAGCTAGTCTAATTTAGGAAAACATATTTGCTTTCCCCAACTGGTGTTACTTGCTCAATAGACAGATTCTCTCCAGAACTGAAGAATCAGATAAGTACAATGATCAATCCACATTTCTGTTTAGATTAGATTCCTTCGGCTCAACTTCAAAGTACTTTTGCCTGAGCCCCAGGATTGATTCTATTTCCCCAGAACTTGAGTGAATGCTGCTTTTGTTGGTTTTGGGACTTTGTGGCAGCATGTTTGATCTTTTTGTAATGAGGAATCAGATCATTTTTGTTTCTCTTCATGGTTTCCTAGAATGAAAAACATGCGTCTCATACAGTTGAAAAGTTGAGAGTAATCTTCATTTCCATTTGTGAAATAGATTTAAGAAAGGCATTCCTCTCTTTCAGATGAAAGGTTCTGAAATCTATTTAACATAGATGTTTCTTGAACCCTATGTGTATTCTATTTCCCACCAAGCTTGACTTGCCCTATCTCAATTATGAAGATTCAGAACACATCTAAATAAAATACAAATGGTCTCAGTTTGAAACTAAAACTGGATTACAACTAATTATGGCTGATCTCTAATTCTATCCAAACTTAATGATTGTCTGTTTATTTATCTGTTTCATACTCAACTTCATCTTTTATTTGTCTGATTCTGCTATGAGTTGGCTCTTTTTTGTTGTAACAATCTTGGAAGTCATTATTAGATCTGTTTTACCCATTTGAATTGTGTTTTATCACTTTCATTTGACCAAGTACAATTTCAAGTGCCTTTTCTTCCCACAATAATAAAATTTCAGGAGACAAAGGCTCTGTATAATCTTTTCCTATCCATTCCATTATCTCGGTGGTCACATGATTAATTTCTCAGAATCTGTACATGTTTTTTTAAGAAAATGTTATAGATTTACATGATCATAGATTTTCTTGGAAGCCAATTAGGTCGAACTATTAATTTATTTCTTGAATGTTTGGAGTTGTACTTTTTTTTTAAATAAATGTGTTGCTGCAACTGAGAATGTATCACAGAATATCTCACTTGCTGTTAATATAAAAATATTAATATTTGAGTTTGACAATCAATTCGAAGTTCGATAATATATATAATTTTGGCTCAAATTCGATTTTAAATAAAATTTAAATTTGATTTGAATTGTTTGAGCTTCGAATTTAAATTATTTAAATTTTAATTTAAATATATTTAAATAAAAATTATGTAAAAGTAATTAAAATTTGATTTGAATTCAGTTCGAACAAAATAATATATGTTCGAATTCAATTTTATCGAATATTTTTTAAACTGATTTGTTTGGAAAAGTTCGTGAACCAATGTAATTCGTTTGCATCTCTAATCACACACATGTTAGCCTGGCTTACCTGTTCCCCATGAGACGGACTGGCATCATATATTTTTTTCATTGAATGGGAGGCTGCTAAATTAAACTTTTTCTAACAATATTATTAAACTTATAGTTTGGTTAAAGATAATGGTTATTATTTAAATCTATTAGAGATTTTATTTAATGTATTTTCAATTTCTAAGAATCTTATTTCCCTTCGAAACATATTGTATATGATTTATGCTTTTAGTTTTAATTTTGGACATGATTATTATTTTCCATCCTTCTTGTTTTTCTCTTCCATTTCGTCTTCCTTTCCAAAAGAATTCTTTTATCTTCCTTTTCTTTTGTTTTATCGTCCATATTTAAGGATTTTTGTTCACCTTTAGTTTGTTTCCTTCCTTAATCTGGAAAAAAATTCCAAATATGATCAAAAGAGAATAATGGATTTTTTTCACCTTTACGAAGAGTCCAATAAAAAAAATTTATGAACATTTGTTATTCGATTCTCAATTATAATATATTTTATAATTTTTTTTTCTCTAAATAAAAATGAATCCTAAAATATATCATTAGTATTTCTTGATTTATCTTGACGATCGATGAAAATTTTTTACGATAATTTATCAAAGGGCGCACCTGAAAATTGGTATTTACCAAAAGGTGTATCATGGTTTCATTTTTACCAAATGGCGTATTCATTTTAGTGAACTTTCGTTTATACCCCTTCCGTAAAAAAAGTCTTTCTCTTTCTCTTTCTCAGTAACAAGTTCCGAGGTAACAGAATCTACTTTCTCAGATTTGCCATTTTAAATTAATATATTTAGGAATCGGCTAAAAAATGTAAGGTAAAAAAAGAAAAATTATTTCCATTAACGAAAGTTATCTTCCAATTGATTTTAAAAATTTTAAATTATGAATTTTTATATTTGATTAATATAAATTAATATATTAAATAATATTTAATAAATATATTAATATATAATAAAGATTTAAAATTATAAATTGTCTGAAATCTTTTATTTCAGATCAAGCGTGGGCCTGAAATCAAAAGATTTCAGGCCCACGCTGGGCCTGAAACAAAAGATTTCAGGCCCATCGTGGGCCTGAAATAGAAATATTTTAGGCCCAGCGTGGGCCTGAAACAAAAGATTTCAGGCCTTGTGTCGGCTTGAAATCATATGTTATGATAGAGTTTTTTATGTAGGCCTGAAACATAAAAAAAACATCTCTTTATATTTTTGAAATTATAATAAAAATCACTGAGACAGATTATTTTACGTGAGAAATTTTAATTAATATAAAACGTACATTATAATAAAAACGAACTTTTATATATATATATATATATATATATATATATATATAAAATAAAGGAAAAGCAACAAATTGATTTCAGGGCCTGAAATCAATTGATTTCAGGGCCTGAAATCAATTGATTTCACGCCCTGAGCAGGGCCTGAAATCATTATTTCAGGCCCTGCTTAATTATATAAAATTAATAATTATAAAAAAATAATTAATAGATATAATAATATATATTTATTGGCAAAATTAAAGATATAAGGATGATTTACTAAAATAAGCTATAATTCTACATTATTGTTATATCGTTCTGTGCCAACTGATACAGTATGAGAACATCAATGGGTTTTGACCAAAACCCACTGATGGACCTCCCATATCTGGATTTCTGAAAACCCTATATCAATAGACAGGGTTGACCTAAGAGAAGATGTTTTAGGTGTCTAAACATCTATACACTCTATATCACTAATGCAATAGGAGTAGTTTAGAAATATTAGTGGGTTTTGATCAAAATCCACTGATGTGACCAAAACCCACTGATATGGCTAAACTACTCGTATTACATTGGTGATATCTAATATATAGATGTTTGGACACTTAAAATATCATCTCCTATCTCTACCCTCTCTATTCATATGGAGTTTTCAGAAATTCAGATATGGTAGGTCCATTATTTGAAACACCTAAAAAAATTCTTAGCGAGCAAAAGCACATTAAAGTTGATTCATACTGATATTTATGTCTAAATGTGAACTCCATGGGTAGTAGAGGTACTTCTCTTAGTTATTGATGATTTTTTTGTTTAAAGAAAAGTCAGAAACATTTCTTATATTTAAGAGATTTAGGGAGTGTTTGGGAGAACTTTTGCTTCTTGAAAAGTGATTCTTGTAGAGATTATCTTGAAGTCAATGAGAAGCTAAAGCATGGAGTGTTTGGAAATAGAAGCTAAAAGCTGATACAAGGTAAAGTTTGAGTGTTTGGTGAATAATTGCTTCCAAGCTTAATTTTTAGTTAAATGACAGTATCCTTAAACTATATAAATTATTATTTTTAATTATCTAAATATAATTTTGATACACCATCAATAATATTTTATATATTTATTATTATACTTTGAATATTATATCAAAATTAATTTTTTAAATAATATATATGTTTAAAAAATATATAATTAATAAAAATAAAAATATAAAAAAATGATAAATTTATAAAAATTTATAAAAAAATTATGAATATATAAATTATATGAAAATATAAAAATTTTATTTAAAAATATGGTGGCAATTATGTAAAATGATAAATTATTAAGGGTATAAATGTCTACTTTTAATTCTAGACCATAAGCAAAAAAGCAGAAGCAGAAAAAAGCATCAAATTCTTGCTTCCAGCTTTTGGCTAAAAGTTATAGAAGTTAAAGCAGAATCTGGTATTCACAAACACTCAAAAGTGCTTCTATGTAGCCAGAATCTAAAAAGTAAATAGTAGAAGCTCTCCTAAACACTCCCTTAAGGTCTTTATTACAAAAGCAAAGAGGCTATTAATTATGTGTAAAAGATTTTCTCAAAAAATTAGGTATTGACATTTGTTAAACATTTACTCTCGTGACAAAATTAAAAATTATTCAAATAATTAATCTGATTTTACAAAAGAAATGGAAGATTTATTAACTTCATGTGAAATTAACTTTTTTTAACCACGTTTTAGAGGGAGAAGTATATATAGAATAATAAATAATAATAGTTTCCTTGGTATAGTTGATTTTAAAAAGGTAAAATTTGACATTTTGACGATCCCTATGATTGACTAATATCATTGAGAAGGAATGAATTAGGAAATCAAAGTTGATAATCATAATGTAATTCCTCAAGTTTTGTCGGATTCGACCATTATTTAATTTAACAAATTTATAATGTGATAACTAACTTGATTATATCCTGGATTAGTGGTATAGTTGGTACTATATGAGCGGTATAGATCTTGAAATTATTTTTACCGATTATCTTATTGGATGTGTGATCTCTTTTAGATAAATGATCATCATGCTAAAATAAAATATTTTTATGATTTATTCGTTTATATCTGAACAGAGGCCAACAATATTAAACCTTCTGATAAAAATAAAATTTCAGTGTGAAAGAGAAAGAAAATAAAGTTTACAAATTCGGAAAAGCTCTCTATATCTAGTTTTTTATTATCATAATGAAAAGGTGAGTTGGTATTGCTAAGTTGATCTTCTATTTTTAAGTAATATTTCTTTGGGGGGAAAAAAAACTAAAAGAGCGTCCAACATTGAAAGATCGTCAAAATGAATGCAACTTATATATAAAAATCATGGATGTCTTATTATATTTGTTATCCTAAAAATATTCTTATTTACAATATTATTATAGTAGTTACAACTAACTATTATAGTAGTATTATTTGTTATCCTAACAGTATTCTTATTTCCAATAGTATTATAGTAATTACAACTTATATAATTTTTTATCTAATTTTCTTTGTTTTATCTCATCCGTGTTTACCTGGGACGAATTGACCGGTATATTGGGGGCGAACGAATCAACTTTTATCATCTTATAACAATGATAAAATTTAATATTTATTCTAATCAAAATTGTTATACATAAAATATTATTATATTAAAATATTCTTTAACAATTTATCAAATTTTTTAACTTAGTCAAAATACTTTAAAATTTTTGCAATAGTTACTACAATATTACATTAGCTATTAGCTGTTAGAATAGTTGTAGCAGCTAACGTAGATAGCAACTTTACATATTTTAGAGTGATTTTGATTTATGTCCAAGTAATTTTAATAAAATTTAAATAAAGTTGATAAAAATATTTTAGTATAATAGTATATATTTATAGTAATTAATTTTGATTAGAATGAAATGTTATATTTTATGATATTATAGTAGCTAATAGTTATGTTATAATAATCTTGAAAATATGAATATTTTTAATATAAAAAAATGATGGAAGATTTTATAAAAGTTTGACTATGCACTTATACTTCTAAATAATTAAATAATATATTTTTACTTGGCTAAAGCCTAAAAGAAAGTCTTCCCTACCCTCCTCCCATGTAAGCTATATTGTTTCATGGACTGGATCGGATGGTAAGACGCCTAGTCGATTTGATCGAGGTCACAGGTTCGAGGGTCACCAGTTGCGCACGGGGATAAAACCCTTGTTTGCTGGCATTAATTCCCTCGACCCCAGGCGCCTCACCACACCAGTGATAACCGTGATTTACCTCCTCCGTGTTGGTCCGTCCTGGGGCGTGCTGGCGGGGGCGTTAGGGGCGAGCGTTTCGCCTTTTTTTTGGTATATTGTTTCATGGGCGTTTGGTGTATTAATTCACTGGGCATTTGGTGTATCAATTCTCAGCCCAATTGTGCACTAATTACTCCGGGGACCGTGATTTACCTCCCTCGTGATGGCCTTGGGACGGGTGCGGCAGGGGCGCTGGGGGCGAGCGATTTCGCCTTTTTTATCTATATTGTTTCATGGGGTCCCCACGGGGATCCGGAGTGGTTAGTGCATGGGGGTGTTAGCTAAGAGGTCATGGGTTCGAGTCGCACGAGGCGCACTAGATTAAAACTCTGAGCATTTGGTGTATCAATTCTCGGCCCAACTGTGCACTAATTACTCCGGGGATCGTGATTTACTTCCCTCGTGATGGCCTTGGGACGGGTGCGGTGGGGGCGTTGGGGACGAGCGATTTCGCCTTTTTTTATCTATATATTGTTTCATGGGTCCCCACGGGGATCCGGAGTGGTTAGTGTATGGGGGTGTTGTCTAAGAGGTCCTGGGTTCGAGTCGCATGAGGCGCACTGGATTAAAACTCTGGACGTTTGGTGTATCAATTCTCGGCCCAACTGTGCACTAATTACTCTAGGGACCGTGATTTACCTCCCTCGTGATGGCCTTGGGACGGATGCGGCTGGGGCGCTGGGGGCGAGCGATTTTGCCTTTTTTTTTGTTTATATTGTTTCATGGATTCGGAGGATATGTGTCCCCACGGGGATCCGGAGTGGTTAGTGCATGAGAGTGTTGTCTAAGAGGTCCTGGGTTCAAGTCGCCCGAGGCGTACTGGATTAAAACTCTGGGCGTTTGGTGTATCAATTCTCGGCCCAACTGTGCACTAATTACTCCGGGGACCGTGATTTACCTCTCTCGTGATGGCCTTGGGACGGGTGCGGCGAGGGCGCCGGGGGCGAGCGATTTCAACTTTTTGTCTATATTGTTTCATGGATCGCTGTCTATATTGTTTCATGGATCGCGGTTCGATCCCCAGCTACGGCGCATTTTGTAGGAATTTTTCTTCCAAATGGGGCGCGGGACGCTGGGCTTCTAGACTATCCACCGCGAGCACTTGCCGATTTACCCTGGTGACCGGTGGGAAACTTCCGTGGGGCCGGGCCGATCACCCCAGGTTCAATTTGTTTGCTGCCTGGTTCATCATTTTTTTTTTATATTGTTTCATGGATGACGGGCAGTGAAAAACTTTCGTAAAGTTGGGTCGATCACCCGAGATTGGAAAAACTTCGTTAATCATTTTTTTTTTATATTATTCCATGGAGTTTCGCCTTTTTGCCACTATATTGTTCCATGGAGTACCCATCCTCCCATGTACTAACCACAATATTCGGGCTAGTAGTCCCCGTGATTTATCTCCTCCGTGTTGACCCTGGTACGGGTTGGCGGGGGCGCTGGGGTGAGCGAATTACCTTTTGCCATCATTATATTGTTCCATGAAGTCCCCATAGGATGGATTGATGGTTAGTATGTGAGTGATGCCAGTATATTATTCCATGGATATTAATCATAACATTCAGGTTAGTAGTTTTCATGATTTATCTCTTTCATGTTGATCCCTAAAATGGATTGGCGAAGGCACTAGACGCAAACGAATTGTTTTTTTTTGTTGTTGTTGTTTCATGGATGATCTTTGTGGTATGCACTGATGATTAATATATGGATATTATTATTTTAAGATTTAAAGTTAAAATCTAGTAAAATCAATATATTCTCTTTTTTTATGTGTTAGTCATAATATTCAGATTAGTAATTTTTATGATTTATTTTTTCGGTGTTAATTTTGAAATGGATTGATAGAGATATTGGAGAGTAACTAATCACCTTTGTTCATGGATTAATAGTCTAAGCCAATCTTTTTGCGGATCCAGATTTAGATTCGATATCTATCCATGTCAACAGATGCACAAGGATTTAGAGCCACGACTTAGATTTCCTGTGCCACGTGGCGAGACGCAATAGCATCAAGAATCTAACATCCTATCTTCTCCAAGATAAGCCCGCCCACTCCTTCCCTCCCTTAGCTTTATACACCATCTCCCTCCTCTGCTCACCCACCACCACCACCACCACCACCACCACCACCACCACCAGACATGGCTTCACTCTGTGCCTCCTCCTCTGCTCTCGCAGCCGCCGCCGGAGCTTCCTTCCTCACAGGAAGGAGATTAAGGCAGGGAGGAAGTCGGCCAGCTTTGCAAACCCCCCGCCGGACCTTCTCCGTCTCCGCCGTCGCTGCGCCGGACAGACCCATCTGGTTCCCCGGAAGCACTCCTCCTCCATGGCTCGACGGCAGCCTTCCGGGAGACTTCGGCTTCGATCCCCTAGGCCTTGGTAACCGATTATATATAATTCTCTGTTTTGCTTAACTTCTCGAATCGGCCGGCGACTTGAGACGATCGATCGGATGATTAATTAATTGCAGGGTCGGATCCGGAGAGCCTGCGGTGGAATCAGCAGGCGGAGCTGGTGCACTGCCGGTGGGCGATGCTGGGCGCCGCCGGCATCTTCATCCCCGAGTTCCTCACCAAGATCGGCATCCTGAACACGCCGTCGTGGTACGAGGCGGGGAAGCTGGAGTACTTCACCGACACCACCACCCTGTTCGTGATCGAGCTCATCCTGATCGGGTGGGCCGAGGGGCGGCGGTGGGCCGACATCATCAAGCCCGGGAGCGTCAACACCGACCCCGTCTTCCCTAACAACAAGCTCACCGGCACCGACGTCGGCTACCCCGGAGGCCTCTGGTTTGATCCCCTCGGCTGGGGCACCGGCTCCCCGGAGAGCCTCAAGGAGCTGCGCACCAAGGAGATCAAGAACGGCCGCCTCGCCATGTTGGCCGTCATGGGCGCCTGGTTTCAGGCCGTCTACACCGGCACCGGCCCCATCGACAACCTCTTCTCCCACCTCGCCGACCCCGGCCATAACACCGTTTTCGCCGTAAGTATCTTCTTTCTTTCTCTTTCAATGATCTACCTGTTTTTGAACCAACTAACACTCAGAATAAATCAATTGACATGCCCATCGATGATCGATTTGGATTTTGTTCAGGCCTTCACTCCAAAATGAGGAGGAAGGGGAGGAAGATGATCCAATGGAGGCGGCTGTGGATCAATTTGGAAGGAAGGTGTGATTGTACTCAATGCCAACTTGATCGAGTATGTAATTAGGGTGGAGGAGTTGAATTAATGTCTATTTGCTTTGAATGCAATGATCTTGTGTACTTTACAAAGATTTTTTAAACTTTAGATATGTGGTGACTAATGAATTATGCATCTTGAAGAATTGAATCTTTAACCCCTTGTTTAGAAAGGGATGGAATTGGAATTCAACTCAATTCCATCGTTTGAAATACATTTTTAACCAGAAATTGATAAGGAATTGGAATTCAATTTCCTTCCAATTCTTCAAAATAAATTAGACCTAAAGAGATCTGATTTGGGAAGGAAATTGTTCTGACAAATAAAAATTATTAAATAACTCTTATTTCTCAGTCAGTGCCATTTTGGATGAAGGACAAAATGATAAAAATATAAAAATTGAATTCAATTCTGATAGATTCCAAATCAAGGAATTCAATTCAATTCTGTTATTTACTAACTCATTCCAAACATGAGAATTGAATTCAATTTCTAATGGAATTCAATTCTGGATAAAATTTAATTCAATTCATTTGTTTAAAAAATTTCCAAACTAAGTGTAAGGTTTTAGAAAGATCAAAATTTAAAGGAAACATTAATTAATTATATTGCTAGATGAGGATGGATCCATCTTTGATGGGAAGAACTCTAATGTGGTAAAATAGGGGACTGTTGACTTGATCAAACATTCAAGTGGGATCTATTGTAAATTAATAAGAAAATTTAGATGCTATGCACTATTTTTATCACACAATTCTTAAAATAAACTTCCATTTAACAAGAAAATTAAGAAATGAATGGGACGAAGATTAATCCGACAGAATAGTCAAAATAAGATTAACCTATGAATTTACACATGCAGAATCATTAAACAAAAAAAAACTTTATTAATTTTTATTCTCACTCATTCAAAAGTTACACCCTTATTTATAAAACTGACTATAATCATACATAATTAAGAAAAAACATCAATCATGCCAAAATAATAAGATTTCTTAGGCAGATTTATTACAATTCTATTAATTTGGGGGTGCTATTAGCGCACATTTTAAAAAATACACCCATTTGGATATGAGCAATGAAAGGGAGAGTAAAAATAGGAGAATAAAAGTAAAATAAATGACATGACACTTTACATGCACACGTCTGATTATCGCTTAGATACCATCGGCGGCCTTCGACTGCCGCCTCGAATCAAACTATACCCTGGGGGGCATGGTGAACTCATCGAAGATCGCTATATGCAAAGTGCCACGTCATTCACTTTGCCTTTCACTCTCCCTATCATTTTTCTTTGGATATTTTTGCCTTACTAATTTGGCCTTAAGGTGATCCTAATGTGCCAAAATACAACTTGCACCACATTATTTTCTTGAGAATGAAAACAATTCATCCTTGAATGTCCAATTGCATATCGTCCTCAGATGACGAATCATGCCCCCGGGCTATGGTGCAGCGGTAAGGTCACTACATGTTAACCCAGACATTCGCGGTTCAATCCCTAGCTATGGTGCATTTTACAGGAATTTTCCCTCCAAATGGGACTCGAACCTTGGGATGCTGGGCTTCTAGACTGCCCACCGTGAGCACTTCCCGATTTACCCTGGTGACCGGTGGGAAAACTTCCGTGGTGCAGGGCCGATCACCCCAGGTTCAATTTGTCTGCTGCATGGTTCATCATTTTTTTTTTCAGATGACGAATCACCAAGTTATGGAACTAAATGCTCAACGTTAAAGGCCTCTTGGGTACGGACATGACTTGTGATCCGGTCGGGTATGTAATCCGACTGGATAGGAAGTCCGATCGGGTAGGTGGCCCGGTCCGATAGAGTCATTCGAGAGTACAGGGTGTTAACTTAGCCAGATGAACGCGCTCGGGGCTTCACAGTGTTTAGGATCCGGTTGGCGATAGCCGGCCGGATGAGCCCGGTCGGCGGTAGCCGGCCGGATGAGCCCGGTCGGCGGTAGCCGGCCGGATTAGCCCGGTCGGCGGTATCCGACCGAGAGGGTTCAGTCAGGCGGACGGGAAAACACGTACCTGACTCCCTTAAAGTAGGGGTACTGAAATGTATTTCGGTTCCGGGCAGACGGTCCCGGTCAGTCGTGCCCGACCGGACGACTTGTTCGTCTTGCTATTGACTCGTCCTATTTTAGGAAGTGATTCACAACCTGTGATCGACGGTTCGGTCGGGCACACCTAACTGACCGGTCGGACTGGCGGTCACCAAGGGCGGTTGAACCCACTCACAGGTGACTTGCCCACCCAAAAGCCATGGACGGCAGAGCAACCGAACCCCTCTGGATGACTCTCAACGGCCGATCGGTCAAGTCCGGACAAATTTGCAAAGTTGCATAATAAGACAGGTCAGGATGACCGCATGGTCGTTTAGTTATGATTAGACTCCATTGGATACCGAGATACCATAGATCCCCTCATTATGAAGAAAAGACTTCTGCCATAATCAGGTCTGCCCGGGATATCAAGCATATGGTTGATGGAGAAATGACGTTAAAAGATGGACGAATGACCTTTTGGCGGTCATGCCAGACCCTCGGGAAAGTAAAATTGCCACAAGATCGTCTGACAGGAGATTGGCTTTTATGAGACAAGACAGTCAAGACAAGACAGGGGTCATCCCCCTCCTCTATATAAGGTCCCCCAGTGCTTCAAAGCAGGGGATTCTTTTGGCTTGAGTGCTTCATACCACCTTCTTGTGATTCCCCTCTAAACCCTACTCTACTCCGTCTCCTGCTTCCTGCTTGTTTGCTCTTCCCGTTTGTCTTGGGTTCGACCTCAAGTGTCATCTCAACTCGTCTGTCTCACTGTGTCATCTGAGCGAGAGCCCTCTCCGCTTGTCGATAGGATCAATTTGACAACTTCAAACGATATGCATTGGGATTAATTTTTTCAATAATCTCTACTAGCCCAATCTTGCGCGCTGATAACTTATTATACTTCCGTTCAGGAAAACGATATTTAGTTAAGATAACCCACACAAAGTTTCCAATGTCGAACTCTATATGACGACGTTTTGGGTCTGCTATAACTTTATATTTAGTAGATGATTATATCAAATTATCATGCACTTGAAGCAAAAAGGTGGATCCGCCATCCTAACGGCCCGCTGGTCTCTGCCCCACAAGTGTCCAGAGGAGGTAAATCACGGTGAATGCTGGGCAGGTGAGGCACCCAGGCGCGAGAAATTTTTTTTAAACAGCAGCCGAGATTTTACCCCCCGCGCATACCGTCGACCCTCGAACCCACACCCTCCGATGCAAACGGCGAGTACCTCACCAGCTGATCCAGCCCGTGGGGGCAAATTATCATGCACTTGAGAATGAACTTGCTGTAGTCCAACAACAAAATCCTTGGCCTTCCCATGAATACGAGGGACCTCGTGATTGAGTTGAATAAATAACTTGAAATGAACTAAATCTAGAACTTTGATTAACAACATGATTATGAGCAAACTCAGCTTGGCATAACTTCAGATCCCAAGACATGACATGTTCTCCTCCTGAACTTTGTAAAAGATCACCTTGTCACGCCCTGAGGGTGTCGCTGGTCCGATATAAGTCGGAGAACATCCTCTCTATACGGTGGATAATATGAATCCTCGATACAAGGTCTACACGACCATCTCATCATCCTCAACCAACATGACTTGAAATATAATATAACAGACATAAAAAATACATTACAACAAATGAAGATGCATGCCGACACGACTTACATCACAAACATATAATCATCAGCTCCTCCGGAGCACACAAAGCACATAAACATAGTGTACAGGACAAACATAAGACCACAAAAACCAAAAAGGAAAAAAAACAACGGAAAACAAAGCTACCAAAAAGACAAACAAAAAATCGGAGTTGTCGATGGAAGGGGACTGTCTGCTGGGCTCTCTCCTAGCGATTCTAGGTATCTCAGTATGAAAATAAAAATACAACAATTGGGGGTGAGTCCAGAGGAACTCCACGGATATATAACAAATAGATATGCATGACTGTAAAAAGGATAAACAAAGGCAGTATAGAAGTAAGTAGATACAATCTCATAGGGAAAATCAGAATTCATGATCGGTAACTATATGCAGTATATACCCATATCAAATTCACCTACAGGGTATAAAGGTCATAAATCCTCGTACCTGAATGGTCACCAGACCATAAACAAATAAAATACCTTCTGTATGTGCAGGTCATCCAAATACAATAATCATAGCTCAAACAAATGCAGCAAACACAAACAAATGTAACATATACAATCGTGCACAAGATGCAATGACATGGTCACCCCTGACGCCAGTCAACCATCATCATCGGTCATGGGTGAGGTCGAGTGGGTAGGGCTATAACAACTGTATACACTCTGCCATCACTGCTCCTGAATGATCGAGTGGACAGGATGCTGGCGGAGGGCACCCTCCTACCCCAAGTCATATGGGGGAGCACCACTCTCATCTCCTCGTATCACGGGAAAGAGGAGGGATCCCTGTTTGCTACCACACTGTGGATACCACTATGCATGAGCGGCCGAGCGGAGCCTTGACAAGGTAACTGCACACACTCTCCTGATAATACCACTAACCCATGAGTAACAATGTGTGTAGATTCTGATGTGATTGGCAATCCATCTCAATCATAAGGGAGCCAAGGGTCGTCAGTTATGCAATAATGCAAAGATAGTGCATGACGCTAACACTCATCAAATAAACCTCAAATGATATGCACATGTCTGAAACATAATTCATGACATACAAATAACCTACTAGGCATACAATAATACTAGGTCAATAAATGTGTGTACTCTCTCAAAAATCAGAGTATCAAGCATGAAGACTGTATTGAAAATAAATTTGAGTATGTCACAGGGTCAAGCAGTAAGTATCAAACAGGATAATCAAAAGACAGATAAAGGTAAATCCTACTACTATCCATAAAAAGAACTAAGCATAGAAATCTGAAATATCTATAGAGATAAGTTAGAAGGTACCCGCCTCCAAAGCGTAGTCCGAAAATGACGAGAACCCCTCGTCCAATATCCGCAACAGATCAATCAATGTTCTCACATCCTGCCTCAGCATATTTAACCATAATCATTTCAAGATTAGTATCATCTTCCCCTGAAGATCTAGTATTTGAATTTGCTATTGATGATTCGCCATCATGAGACCCATAACTGATATCACTATCTCCATCATCATTTGAGCTAGATGAAGAAGTTACAGATAGGGATGGAAATAGGCCAGGCGGCCTGTCAGGGGCCTGTGGCCTGACCTGTATTTGGCCTGGCCTGACCTGACCTGTTAAAAATTAAAATAATAAACAGGCCCTTTTCACTAGTGGAAAAAAGGCTTTTAACACCGGTTAATTTCGACTTTTAACACCGGTTCCGGAACCGGTGTTGATCCAGCCGGCATTGTAAGTATAGACTTTTAACACCGGTTAACAAACCGGTGTAATATATAGATTTAACACCGGTTAATAACCGTTGTTAAAAGTTCAATTATGAGGCGGGAAAGCCATTTTAGACACTGGTTATTTTACATAACCGGCGTTCAAACATCATTTTTAACACCGGTTCTGGAAACAACCGGTGTTAAAACATCATTTTTAACACCGGTTCTGGAAACAACCGGTGTTAAAACATCATTTTTAACACCGGTTCTGGAAACAACCGGTGTTAAAAATGATGTTTTAACACCGGTTCTAGAAACAACCGGTGTCAAAAGTCTTAATTTTTTATATAAATTTCATATTTATTTTTATTTATAATTTTTCTAGACATATAAAAGAACACAATAATATAATAGTTTATCCATAATCAATAACACACCATGAATTAAGTAAATGTAACATCCAATTAGTTTCAAAAACAAAATAATTCATGTATTTTACAACTATCCATTTTTCTTTAAAAAAAAAACAATCCATGTTTTGATTAGTATCTTCATTCTTCCTCCTATGATTCTCATCTGCTGAGGATTTGCTGTTATCAAGGTTATTGTTAATCTGGTCAGATGTCGCAGCTGCAAGAGCCTGAGAGGTGCTCTTTTCAGCATCTGCAACGAATTCATATTCTTCTGCATCCTCATTGGCAAGATTATCAACTAATTCAGGCAGATTTTCTAGTGGATCAACTGACACTTTAGCTCTCTCTTTCCAATCTTCCATTGCATCTCCTAGACTTCTGTAAGGATTTGGTCTGGTCCTTGAGCAGCTGTCCTGTGAATTCTCAGGTTTCAACTGAAACTGACCATATGAAATTTTAGAATTGTCAACTGAATTGGATGCAATTTCGATTTTGGACATTTCATCAGATAGTAAAGATCTTGACGGAGCAATGCTACTATTTATGTCAGTGTTGTCAGCCTCAAGCATGTCTGATGCCATTAAGGACTCTGTTCTATGAGAATTACCAGAGGACTTGATTGATTCTTTCCCTTCCAATGGATATTCAAAGGTCTCCATTGTATCAGACGGAAGAGTTTCCTTATTTGATTCTGGCTCCATATTTACAGTTTCAGCTTTCTCTTCCACTTCTATCCTCGAGTTATTGTCCACTTGAGAAACATCCTCATCAACAACATTGTCTTCTTTCAACTTGTCATCCGCTTCATTCATTTCTTCATCAGATCCAAAGGAACCCAACTCCGATCCATCCATATCAGAACCTTGAGGCTCATCCATATCAGCATCTTCAGTTTGTTTTGCTTCTTCCTCAATTTGAATATCTGTAGGATCTTCAAATGCTTTGCTTTTGTCTACAACCATATCATCGGAATTACAATCATCTTCATTTTTTTTGGAATCATTATCCTCCTCATTAAGCCTGTCATCTTGATTTTTGTCTATATCTTCTAAATCATCTGCAGCAAGGGCATTGTCATCCTTAGCAGTAAACTCTCTACTATCTGAATCTTTTTCCTTGACGGCAGGCCCTGGCTCGTATTTCTCTGAACGATTTTCAGTATTATCATCTTCATCCCCATCCCAAAGTTTCTCAGCAACTTTTTGGTCACCCTCTGCTGTCTGTCCCATCTGAGAATCCAAGTTTGGGTCCTCATCATCCTCAAGGCTAGGTCATCATCTTCTGAATCCTCACTGACACTGAATGTTTCACCATCAAAATCTTCTTCCATTTCTATTCCTTTATCATTGGCATTGGGTTGTTTTTGTAACTAATCCTGTCCATCATGCTGCAAGATTTACAACCGTCAAGCTACTTCTATCATAAAATACTAAGAGAAATAAGCTATGCACTAAATTTACCTTCTCAGATGCACCAAGGAGCTGAGATTCATCCTCAATCTGATCACATACGTCATTAACTCCTTCACCCTCACCCATTCCTGTTCCAATGGCATCTTCAGTCCCATTGCACTTTGAGTTTTCTATTTCTTCTTGTGATGATCCAAATCCTTTAGAAAAAATCAATATAAATATATGGGCGAGCACGTTTGTTAGTTCAGCTACCTGCGCATAACAACCAACCAATTCAGAACAGCTATCTAACAAAAAAATTGGAGGCTAGTAATTGAACAACAGAAAAAACATACTGCTGCATGCACATCCAAAAATTCAGATAGGATGCCATCTCCAAAAGTTAGGATAAGGTCCAAAAGGACATAAAGATGCTTAAGTTGTATCTGCATCTGAGAACACACTTCATCTTTCCTATCCGAAACAGAGTCAACAAATTTTCTCTGTAAACAAATACATATAAGAGGTAAGAG
Organism: Boesenbergia rotunda; assembly: GCA_024364735.1. Classification (NCBI taxonomy): domain Eukaryota; kingdom Viridiplantae; phylum Streptophyta; class Magnoliopsida; order Zingiberales; family Zingiberaceae; genus Boesenbergia; species Boesenbergia rotunda. The sequence continues at coordinate 1,099,130 of JAGFNQ010001201.1, read as the reverse complement.
GTCAGCATTAGCAAGTTTAAGCTAGAATGAAGTAACAAAACTAATAATGTGAAAAGAGTGCAAACGCACTGCTGCAGAAATTGTTTCACCAAGAGCATCATCAATTTCTTCCAGTCGTAGGACCTTTTTATGTGACTGAAAAAGTTGATTCCATAAAGATATTTGCCCAGATAAGTCTTGAACAGGAATATTGTACACACTGTTTGTGTACAGTTTCTCAAAAACATCCAACAAGAGTTTCATTGTTCGCTCATAACTTTCAGTGTAAAAAGTCTCGAGGTTCATGGAATTTTCTCTAGTAGCACACTGTTTATTCTTATCAATCTGAGACATCAATACCTTCATCTTCCCCTGCAAAGAAAGATTCACAATTCAATGTGATCATTTGTAACATCAACCAATTCTATCAGACTAGTTTAATTAAATAGAATTGTGATTCACGATGACAGAGGCAGACTCATCATTTCAGACAATTCAGATATCAATTCATATTTTGGCAGAAAAATGACTTGTTGCTTCTGCTGTGAATAAACAGAAGACAAGATGGTTCGTTGTGAAGTAATAATTCATAATGCTATAGAACAATATATCCTCTCATAGTTTGTAACCTTTTGCCAAGTCATTCATAATTCAAGCAATCATATCTGAGCAATAGGGCTAAAATACCAAAAGCAAAAAAATAAAACATAAGGTACAAAGACTATACTGGTACAAAGAGGCAATTAAGCAAGAGTCAAAAAACAGAGAATGAGCTGATAACACTAGATAATTGTGATAAAGACATTAAGTGTAAAAATGTGCAAATATACTAAAATTTGAAAACCAATTAACGTAATAAAGAGAGAAGGATATTTGAAATCATATGAGTACCTTAGTAATGATATCTTCAAAACGACTCAGCAAGGTGCCCCCAATGTTAGAACACAAGGTCTAATTATATGAGTACTATAACACAAGGTCTAATTAATAGACAAGCATACTTAATAGATTAGATTAGATTAGATAGTCAACATAAATCAAATTATAATGAGGTGAATAAGTAAAACAAATGAGGAATATAAACAAATCCGTAAAGCTACATCGATGAGGCGATTTGAATGAATCACAAAAGTTTGGCAAGTCATGACTCTTAGTTTTAAAAATTAAGAACCTAGCAATGATAAAAGCCTCGAAAATAAACATAGGGAGAGGGAGAGGGAGATACCTTCAATGATGCTGTGACGAACGGCGAACGGCGAACGACGAACGGCGAACGGCGACGGCGAACGGTGAGGCCAACGCGAACGGTGAGGCGAAGGCAATGAACGCGAACGGTGAGGCGAAGGCAGTGAACGCGAACGGTGAGGCGAACGAACGGTGACGCGAAGGCAGTGAAAGCGAAGGCAACGAGGTAGCGAAGGCGGCGAGGCAGCGAGGCAGCGACGGCGTGTAGGGTTTAGAGCGAATGGTTTTCCACGAATTAAATTATTTTTATAACTTTTTAAATTAATAATAGGTTGTGGTAAAATCATTAATAGCTAAAAAAAATTATTAGCAAAATAAAATTAATAATTTTCACTAATTAGCTAAAACTTTTTAACAGAAAAAGTTTCACTAAAAGTTTTTTAACAGAAAAATAAATAAATAAAATTTATTTTTATTTTCGAATTTTATATCTTTTTAATAGCTAATAATTTTTTTTAACAAAATTAAATAAATACTTTAGTGTAGTGAATTGACATGTATGACTTAATTAAGAACAAGGCATGCACGCGAAAAACATATAACCACGGTTATTTATAAAATCATAGTCAAATATATTTTTAACACCGGTTGTTAAAAGAACCGGTGTTAAAAGTATTTTAAAGTTCAAATAATTATAACATATGACCCCGGTTATTTATAAAACCGTAGTTAAATATATTTTTAACACCGGTTGTTAAAAGAACCGGTGTTAAAAGTATTTTAAAGTTCAAATAATTACAAAAATGCCACCGCCTTTTTTTTTAACACCGGTTTTAATACAACCGGTGTTAAAAGCCGTTGTTAAAGGTCTTTTTTGTACTAGTGTTTGAAAGCCTGTTTTTCTTATCAGGCCAGGCCCAGGCTCAATATAAAGCCTATAAAGTCTGACAGGCCGGCCTGGGCCTGTTAAACATGTATTCTATAAATTACCAAATGTCAAAATATAACGCTAATGTAGAGTTTCAAACTGGACTCTCGCCCAAGCCAATACTTATCTACACCCACCTAACCAACAGATCACATGCCTTTGATGTTTTCTTATCCAAAATCAAAATATCTGTATCTATCATGTTTTCGAATTAAATTATAGGCTTTGTAAACAGGCCACAGGCCAGGCTATTGAACAGGCCAGGCTCAGGCCTAGAATAAAGCCTGTAACAGGCCACAGGCCAGGCTCAAGCCTGTTGGCTATTATACAGGTCTGGCCTGTTAAGGTGAAAGCCTGACCTGGCCTGACCTGTTTCCATCCCTAGTTACAGAGGAAAAATGGGCATGTTCAGCTCTTGTTTTGTGATTGAAGAGATCAGCTAAAGGCACCATTCCAAAACCGTAGCAGCGACTATCAATTTGCAGTGATCTTGAAGAAACTAGACTCTTGGCTGAAAAATATTAGTCAACACCAAACCTATCTGGATTAATATTCCAAGTGCCAGATAAAACTAATGGCTCAATAAAGTCTCTCCAATCCTCATACACAGAACTCTTGTCTTCCTTTACTGTCTTGTGGAGTTCCATTCCTGAAAGAAAAGCGTCGACTTCCTGCAAGCTCCATAGTTGAAGGTACCCATGCCACGGAGATGCGGGTCCTAAGCTCCTCTCGTACATTAAGGCCACCGCCAAGCCAAGACATGATCCCCCTAAGCCGGCGCTTTCGATCATTTCACGCCCACCCGAAGTTTGAATAGTGATGCAAGCGCTCGTGGGAATAGTAGCCACAAGGTCCCCTACCTTCAGGTCGCAGACAGCTCTGACTGATATGCCTCTGCCGACACATCCGTCGTCCACGATCTCCAGGGCATCGCTGCAATCAAGGGCGTGGGATTTCATCCATCGCTTGAAAGCTCTAATCCGCCGAGTCATTGAGGAAAGCGTCGACGGGGGCAAGCCCCGGTGGCGGAGTGGTGGTTGGTGACGGTGGAGAGGAGCCCGCGCCTCCTCTGACTCTCAGTCTCACGCGAAGGGAGAAATCGCCAATGAAGTGTTGCGCGTCGACGATGAAAGGAAGGAGAAGAGGGGAAGACTTCGGTGGAGGAGAGGGAGGAAGATCGCCGGCTTGGACTGATTGGCTGCGGCGTTGCTTGCTCCATCGCGCAGATTGGGGAGGAGGAGAACTCTCGCATAGGGGTTGTCGGCGGAGAGGAGAAGAAAACAGACTTATAAGTGGGGTGGAACTTTTGCAATCAAACCCATGGACTTCGGTTATTTAAAACTTCATCCCTAACTTTAGGTTTTTAGCAATTGAGCCGCTCAAAGTTTCGTATTTAACACAACTAATGCGTGATTAACAACCTCAATTTGGCCATATATTTGAGTGTGATAGGCACTGTAGAAGTTGAGACTTGTATTCACCATCTTAAGCTAAAAATGGCTAAGGAACCATCTATCCCTATTTGAAACAATAGACTTAGGCAACCCATGAAGATGATAAATCTCATGAAAAAATAGTTGTGCCACATTAACTGCATTGGTAGCCCTTTTGCACGGGAAAAAGTGAGTCATATTTGAAAAACGATCCACCACTAAACAAATTGAATCATTTTCTTTTGGGCATTTTATCAAAGAGCGTACCCAAGAATTAATATTTATCAAAAGATGTATCATAGTTTCATTGTTACCAAAAGGCGTATCTATTTTAGTGAACTTCCTCTTATACCCCTCCCGTCAAGTACAGTATGTCTTTCTCTTTCTCTTTCTTAGTAACGAATTCCGAGACATCTGAATATGCTTTTTCAGACTTTTCATTTTAAAATAATATATTATGAATTCGGCATGCTTTCTGTGAGAATCTGGGAAATTAGAGGGTTTAATTGCAAAATTTCCAAATTAAAGAGTTATAGTGGGATTAACAGAATCTGGATGGGTTTATTTGCAAAAGATCAAATCCTTATATTATCCACTCGTGGCTGAGTCGATCGCGAACCCTAAATCTCACGAGCCTCCTTCACTTTTTTCTTCTTCTTCTTCCGCTTCTCGCTTCCGCCGTCGAGCCCACTCAACCAACGCCGGCGATCACTCAGCTCGTGCCACTAGGGATAGTCGACACTAGGAGATTCGTGACCCCGTTTCCCTAGCCGATCGCGTTGTCGCCGGCATCATCGAGGAGGTAAGCGATTTGGATTTGCCCTAGTTTTCGATTCCGGGACTCTTACCTCGATCTTCTCGGTATTTCGCAATCTATATTGGTCCTGAGATGGGATTGATTGATCTAGGGTTTCTTGGTCGGCTTGGGTTGGATCTGGTACTGGGAGCACGTTGTGATCGCCAGAGTCGGTGCCGGAGCCGGAGCAAGGGACGCCGAACTCTTTTGAGGTAAGGAATTAGGTCTGGGATCGAGTCTTTCTGTTCTGATCAGATTGGTTTTCCGTGAGCTTGGATGTTGATCTGTGTTCATGCGTTTTTGGGGTTTTTGGATCGCAGGGGGGCTTGTGTCCGATTTATGTTTATTTGGATTAGTTAACCCTGATAGCATGTATGCTGTTAGTGTTTGATCTATGATCTTGCTAGGTTCTGTTAATATGTCATGCTTGGATTACGGCTGTTGGGATGATTTAAGGTTGGATTAAGGATTCCCATTTCTCTGTATACGTTCTGTGTTCATCATGATCTGGAGCTCGCCGTGTGCTGGGGAATTGATCAAGGATGGCTCGGGTGATTGTTTCCCTGTGGGTGGTGGTGTTTTGGTGAGTTGCCGTGAGGGGTTAATTGGGGATTAATTGGTTATAATTACCCCTAAATAATTTAGATGGTATATTGGCTAGGAAGTTAGGGATTAATTAATTATAATTAATCATAATTAATCAAAGGGGTGTTTAATTAGGATTGATTGATTAGAATTAATCCTAAGTAAATTAGAAGTTATATTTGGCTAAGTGATTGTGTATTTGATGCAGGATATTGAGTGTCGTGGCTATCTTCGTCGCGGCTATTATTTTTGGACGGGGGTTCTCGACGCTTGGACTTCTTCATATCGAGGCGGGTACCTCTGTTTATGCATAGCTAGACATAGTTAGCAGTAGGGATACCTGATATTTTTATCTCTGTGCTTTTGCTTCGGTAGTTGTATCCGTTAGCTTTACTGCTTACTATATCTGTATGGATTGATGATGCATAGTTTACCTTATACCTTACGCTAGGATTTAGGTATTGGTGCATACCGGTTATATGGACTACTGCATATCATGTAGATGACAGCAGGGTTAGATAGTGGATGATGCATGGGATACTGACATGCATCATTATTGCACGTAGCATAGGGGACGACCTTTGACTCCCTGGAGGTTGAGATGGCCGTCGTACTTGCTACTCGTGTAGGGGCATATGTAGGCGACCCTTGACTCCCCTAGTGGTTGAGAGGGGCCGTCAGACCTGCCACATGACCTGTCGTGCAGCCCCGTTGGCGGACCCGGGCACTGCAGCAGGTCCCCTACCTATCCGATGATAGCAGGGACGTTTAGAGCGTTACTTCACCCGATGGTGGGGTACGTTTATGGTCTCCGACCCTACCCATTCGGTCTCGCGTGTACCGCCTCATAGACCGTCTGTTCGTGCAGGGAAGACCAGGTCAGAGCCCTACCCACTCGGTTCGCGTGTACCGCGACTTACAACGACTGGCGTTAGGGGTGACCCATGTTGCATCATGAGCATGCTCTGCATCTCTGCACTTGGTTGTGTTTGCTGCACTTGATTGCTGCACTTGGTTGACATGCATACTACTGGGTTTGGATCGACGCAGGTAGGTATGTAGTTTCCTTTACTGCTTTAGTTCAGTTCTGCATTTCTTTTTTACTGCAGTTATCTTCAGTATTGTGATAGATAGATAGACGGTGACTTACTGCTATTATTTTCTTCCTGTGCATATCAGTCTGTATTCGCTGAGTTCTTAGGACTCACCCCGTTAGCTCCCTGTTTTTATTTCAAGATGATTGTCTGGAGTGCCCGGCAGCCTGTCCCAGTTCGCGTATTTCTTCGAGATGATTCCGGGATGTCTCTTTTACTTTGTTGGTGGTACATGTTGGTACTCGTTTTCTGTTTCTTTTACTTTACTTTTCCGCTGCTATATTCGTGTTTGATTTTGCCATTTTATACGGCGGTATAGTTGTACTTTTGTGAGCCATGGAGGTCTTGTGCTTTGCGTTTGTCGTAAGTCGTACCGGTACGCAGCTTTGTCGTCGTTGTCGTTTTGTTATCGATTTATACAGTCGCTTGTTCCAGCCCTATAGGCTGCGGTACAAGCAGGCTGAGGTAGGCGTGGTGGTCTGGTTGTTGAATTGTCCGTCGGGACAAGGGAGTAACTGTCCGATCGGTATCGGACGAGTGGCTCCTCGGGGCGTAGCTCAATTGGTACTAGGATTCAGAAACTTTAGTACTTAGCCTGGAGGTTTAGAGTTCGAATCCTGGGAAAGGCAAAAATCCACTGGCCAGGGGCGGGAAGTACTTGTGAGTAACGACTGCCCAAGAGGTCGCCAAAGGGGCCGCCAAATGGGATTTGGCCGCCCAAGGGGCCGAGGGCCGCCAAGTGGGCCGCCAGTTGGGTCGCCCAAGGGGCCAAGGGGCCGGGTCGTTACACTTTCTCTGTCTCTTTCTCAGTAACGAATTCCGAGACATCTGAATATGTTTTTTTTTTCAGACTTTTCATTTTAAAATAATATATTATGAATTCGGATAAAAAATGTAAGGTAAAGAAAGAAAAATATTTCAGTTAAAAAAACATCTCTTCCAACGTGTTTTCAAAAATATAAAGAGATGATTTTTAATATTTGATTAATATAAATTAATATATTAAATAATATTTAATAAATATATTAATATATAAAAACCTATCAAAACACGTAATTTTATATTCAAACGCAGGGTCTGAAATCACGCTAAGAGGGCCTGAACACAGATGACTTCAGGCCTTACGTGTGCCTGAAGTCAGATGACTTCAAGCCCTATGTGGGCCCGAAGTTAGATGACTTCAGGCTCTGTGTGCACTAAAAATTTTTTTATTTTAAAAATATTTTTTATAATATTTAATCATGATTTATTAAATTAAATAAAAATATCAATAGTTCTAAGAGATGGTATTTTTAGTGTCCAAACTTCTAATGATTATAAATTATGTTACAATAGGAGTTTTTTAGGACTATAAGTGGGTTTTCACCAAAACCCACTGATGGACCTAGGATATTTGGATTTCTCAAAATCCAGTATCAATAGTTAGAGTTGAGCTAGGAGATTATATTTTTGGTGTCCAAACTTTTAATGATTATAAATTATGTTGCAACAGGAGATTTTTAGGCCTATCAGTGGATTTTCACCAAAATACACAGATGGACCTAGGATATTTGGATTTCTCAAAACCCAATATCAATAGTTAGAGTTGAGCTAGGAGATGATATTTTTGGTGTCCAAACTTCTAATGATTATAAATTATGTTGCAAAAGGAGTTTTTTAGGATGAATCAATGTGCTTCGGTGAAAACCCACTAATGGACATAGGATACTTGAATTTCTCCATACTTGATATCTCTATTTAGAATTTACTTAGGAGATGCTATTTCTGATGTACAAATTTAGTACTAATAATTTTTAGTTATGTTCTCTAACCTTATCAGTTGGCACAGAAAGATGTATAAATATGACTGCATCTTGGGCACAAACATCTCTTTCAACATGATTTCAAAAATATAAAAAGATAATTTTTTATATTTGATTAATATAAATTAATATAATAAATAATATTTAATAAATATATTAATATATAAAAAATTTATAAAAACACGTGATTTCATATTCAAACGCAGGGCCTGATGTCACCCTAGCAGGGCCTGATTTTTAGTTATGTTCCTCTTGTATATTGGTGTGATTCTTGGGTACGCTATTCTTTGAGTCTGGGCCAACAATAAGGAGGTTTTTTCTCTTGAGATTTGTGAACGGCAAGAGGGTTAGAGATTTTGGTTTGAAGAGAAAATAAGGAGGAGGACTTGTTTTGTGAAGATGAAAAGGATTGTGATTCGTGAATTAAAAAAAGGCTAGTTTTTTTTTTAAAAGGCTAGTTTTTTATGTCAATTTTATAAAAAAAGTCTAATAAATTTAAAAATTCATAATATGCCCTTTATTTTTTGTTTAATATAAAAGCTGTTAGCTGTATATTAATTAGCCTAACATTTGGAAACAAGGGGGTGCTTGAGCACACCCTCGCACCCCCTTGAATCCGCCACTGTTAAGAGCTTTAGTCCGAAAAGTAGGAATCGAGGATTTTGAGCCGCATGTTATGTGTTTGTGTTATGTTTTGTGTTTGCTTCTCTTATTCTCGTCCCTGTATTAATCTTTTGTAGAGTAGCAAGATAAGCCATGAAGAAAGGGGGTTGCATTTGTGGCACACCAAGAAGAGAGAAGTTCCTAACTCCAAGTAAGGATGCTTTGAGCTAAATTTACGATGTGTTAATGCCAAAAATATAAAAGTTTAACATTTCGGGTTATTTTTAGTTGTAGTTTGACTCGACCCATTCAAGTATATTTAAGAACAGCATAAAATCATTTATTTTGCATGCAAACAAACCTCACAAAACAACATTTACCAATTCTTCCAATCCAAAAAGCTTCAGATCGACTTGTCTACTTGATGTTCTTCCGGTCCAAGTCAAAAGTTGCTGGCCCTTCGTTTACCGTCTTCATTCGAGACAGTCAACAATCCTTGAAGAATTCAAAAGGAGAAGGAAGGTGACAAAAGACGATTTCATCCTTAACATCTCTTTCAATTCATTTCAGAATTAATATAGAGGAGACGGAGAAAGTAAATCATGACGTTTTGTTCACCTTGCTGTTAATTCGTCCTAGAATTAGAATCAACGTGGAAAGAGAAGGAAGAGAACCGCATGCATCGACAGAGTAAAAGTTACATTCAATCTAACTGTTGAATTCTGTTGTCAGCGAGAACAAGTAGAAGGAGTTGAAGTCCAAAATTATGGGCGTCGCCGGCGGCCGCGCGCCGCCAGACGGTTATATGTTAGTACATGTGCGGCACTTGAACATCAGGGGGCGCGGCCGGTCCGCATGGGAACTCGAACCGGGAGCGGCCGCGCCGTCCCCGACCCGCCGCAGCTCCTGCACGCCACCTTGCCCGAGCCGGCGCAGGACCGGCACCCGGCGTCGTCCCCGTCGGACCACCGCGAGCACAGGCACTTCACGCGCCCGGTGCCGTTGCACGTCTCGCACCGCGGCCACCCGCCGCCGCTGAACATCGGCCGCCCGCCCTCCATCGCCGACTTCACCGCCGCTGCGCCGGCCAGGACCCCCAGCCCGGTCGCCAGCTGAGAAACGAGAACCAGAGGCCCCATCCGAAGCGCCGCCCTCGAGTTGCTCGATGAAATGCCTGAACGGCAATCGGGAAGGATATTTATGCGGAGTAGGAAGAGGAAGGGAAAGCACGAATGGGTCTCCTTGACCCGACCAATGAACGGTTCCGATTGGGCCACTGACGGATTGGACGGTCCAGATAGCTCGACTTGCGTTGACGGAGCAATTCCGCCATGTGTTTCCGCGTATCCTTACAATTTATTTATTTATTATTCAGCATCGCCGTTGAACTTAGGGAGCTTAAATAATGATTACATTTTACGAGCATGATGTGATCACGTTAGTTTGTGTCGTTCATTGCACGTTTAAAACGGGGGAATGTTTTTGTTAGTTTAGCTTATGTATCTAATTTAGGCTAGCTGATTAATTTAAAAATAACTAATGTGATCTCATTAAAATTTTTTATTATCTAAATAAATTGGGAAGTATCACAATGGACACTCAATAAGTGAACGTGATGCCATGATAGTCGGTAATGAAGAAAACAAGCGACAGTAGGGATGAGAGACAAATTAATATCATGCGTTGATTGGGGAAATAGTCGCATGTTGTCATATGACTTAGAAGGGTACGGTGCATGAGGATTTCTAGATTAGTTAAATAGTTGTGTATTATCTCGGTTGGAAACTACCTCCTACCTCCCGATCGAGATCGAGATCGAGATCGAGATCGAGATGTAAGAGTTTCGGTCAAGAGCCTAGGCTCTCGACCGGGAGTTTTGGTAGGGTGTTTGTCTTGACTCGGTAGAATCTAATAAAAAAAAATGTTGAATCAGGCAGCAGACAAATTGAACCTGGGGTGACCGGCCTGACCCCACGGAAATTTCTCATCGATCACTAGGGTAAATCGGGAAGCACTCGCGGTGGGTAGTCTAGAAGCCCAGCGTCCCAGGGTTCATTCCTGCAAAATGTGTTGTAGCTGGGGATCGAACCGCGGATGCCTGGGTTAACTACTAGCGACCCTACCGCTGCACCATAGCTCCGGGGGCTCGGTAGAACCTAATAGAGCAATTGCATAAAAGGGTGGTAATTTTGATCTGATTGGCGCGGTATTGGTGACTCCCGGTCGGAAAGATCTTCATATTCTCCGGTTGGTAGAGTTGGTCCCTCTTCGATCGGGGTGAACTTCCTTAGGAGCCTCATGTGATGGTTATCTATTAAAGAGAACATTTAATACTTTTAGCGACGTTATCAATATAAATGATAAAAAGTGGAACTGTCACACGCTTTAATGGATCAATGACCGTTACCATAATACTAAGGTAACAACTGCATTGAAGTCCCAAGAAGAGGAACGGTCAATGGACAAAATAAAAAATAATCAAGGACATTTGGATAGGTCTGAATTCTCTCATCCCTACTTTCACATTACTCCCCTTTTTAATCAACTACGTAATTACTTGAACGTCAAAGTAGGATCGTCGGAACTCCTTCTAATGTCCTTCTAACGTTTCTGTGAGTTTGTCTCTTAGGTTATTCTCCTCGCCGAAGCATCTGTCGCATCTCCAGAAATTGTCATCGTACTTGTCAACTTCCGGATCATGCGCTATTCAAGAGAAGAGATGCCATGCATGGTCGTACTCGTCGAGCGAGTCATGGTTGAATGCCTAAGTAGGATATGAATATGAAATATCTAGTAAAGAGTAATATAAAGATTTTCAAGAAATAGAAAGATTATACTGTTGAGAAAGGAGCTAGAAGGAAATCTATTTCAAAGATGAACAAATCCATTTGAAAAAATAAAATGAGGTAATTAATGTTAAGGTGGAGCTGAAAAAAGTTTTTAATTTTTTTTTTTTAAAAATGGATGAGGCTCAAGCCCATCCTAATTCCTAACCCAAGGGGGCTCGGCCCCTCCGTGATGTTTTCTTTCTCATTTTTTCCTTCCAAATTTATTGTACCTTTATTAGATTGCTTATACAATTTGATCCATGTAACTATTTTATCTAAAAATATTATATGACATTAAACTACTCTAGATTCACAGACAAATTATACTTTAATATAATTTTTTTGAACCCTCTGGAGTTAAAAGAAATTTGACTTGCAATTACTGGAATTTAGAGGTTGTTTTCGCCAAAATGTTAAAAGTCACTCATTCAGAGTGTAGCTATATATCCATTGAACTGCCACCTCTTCCAGATCATAAAAAAAAATCAAATATTAACAAAAGAAAAAGGGAAATCCAAGCTGGATTAAGAAAACTAGTTAAATGAGATCACAATCTTTCATGAATCTCCTCACTTGCTACTTAATAAATGGGAAAACAAATATTTAATAAACCAAGTGATGGTAGATTTTAAAATTCTCTCCCAAATTTAATTCCTTTTCTTTAAACAAAATAAATGCTCATCCTTCTTCCCCTACCAAAAACAACATCCAAAATATTTATGGCCCAATTGATTGCATCCTTCTTCTTTTGAAATCATTTTTTTTTCTATCACCCTGCAGATCTAGCAACTTAAGATAAGTAATTCATTTAAGCAAGATATTTTGAGAGTAGAAAGTTTCAAATTCGGGATCCTCCGCGATAATTTTCATCGAACTGAGGTGCCTTCGGTTCACCCTTTAGCTATAATGTGGTAGCAGCCTCAACATCATAATGTGGTAGTCCCACCTTCTGCTGAATGGGATGAGAATGATACCACAACAGGCGAGAAGTGGCATTGGCATCTTAAAGTTAGAAGCTGATAATAGAAGATCTCCACAGCATATTTTAGCTTCAAAACTAAATAACAATCAAGCACACTGTTAACTTAGAAAATTGATCTATCTATCCCTGTAATGAGATGAGCTCCATCTAGTTAAAAGGATTGCTCACCTTGTACATAATCCAAATTGACAAGTGTATGGGCAGCATACGCAGAGGTGATAAAATCATGAAAAAGTAGGATATATATTAAGCAAAATGAGCAAAGTTTAATTTATAAATATTGGAAAATGGATAATAATCTCGTAGCTGCAGCTAGCACAGGTGGCTGGTCAAGTCTAACCGATTTAATAAAAACCAAGAAAATATAAAGAAATCAAGAAAATAAAGCAGTGATGCAAGATCAGCAGAAGTTAATGCCGGAGGTGGTCTGGTTGGGGTTCACCGGAGGGATCTGGAAGTGCCACAGCCGGCCGGTGGCGCCTACTCGGTTCTTCTGGCACAGGAACTCCAAGGCGAAGGCCTTCTCCACCTTCCGGTCGACGTCATGGAGGAACACGTCGGTCTGGCCCTCCCCCCTTCGTCCCCGCCCCATCACCGCTGCGGAATAAATCGCCGCCATCCTCCCCGGCGCCGACGGGAAGTACCCCTTCGGCGCGTCAATCATCACCACATCCCACTCCTTCTCGTAGACTTCCTCCGGGAGCCCCACCAGCGCCAGCGGGCACCCACCGTTGCGCCGGAGCCCTGCGACGCCGTCCGCCCGCCCCGGCCGGCACTCCGCCTCCGCTCGGTAGCCCTTCAGCAGCCTGTCCGCCTCGTCGAGCCGGGTCCGGTACTTGATGTGGTGCGCCCGCAGCGAAGGAGAGCCCTTGAGCACCAGATCGTACCACTCCCTGTCCTCCTCCAGGAACAGAGTGGTGCCGCCGGCGTTGAGCGCGGACCACATCCGGGAGTCGCGGCCGAGGCCGAAGACCAAGAAGTTGCAGGGGGCGCGGCGGCGGAGCACGTCGAAGGTGAGCTGGATCTCCGCCCGCGACTGCTGCGGCACCTGCGACGTGGTCGCGTAGTGGATCAGAGCCAGCGCCAGCTCGCCCCGCACGTCGCCGCCGCCGGGGAACGGCCGCGAGAAGAGAGGGGAGAACGAGCAGAGGAGGCCGCGGTCGGCGCCGCGGAGGAAGTTGCTCAGCAAGAAGGTGCCGACGAAGAGGACGGCAGCCGCCGCCGCGAGGAGCAAGGCCTTCTGCGGCGTCGGCATCGCCCTCATCATCTTCATTCACCCTGAAAAGATTGTAATTCCGCTTTCCTTCGTTCCAACCAAGGCCAAGGCAGGATCTATGGGCGACCACAGCAGCATTTGAATGGACAATATTACCTCCATCGATGCTCGTGTCCAGTAAAACGTCGAGGGCAACGGTGGAAGTGGGCATTAAGTGGGCCATAGACCATAGTTGGCGGACAGGAAACAGGGAGGGAATTGTTTTCTTGGGAGGCATGATCGCTTGGAGTAGGACAAGTGCCGTATATTGACCATAGATTCGTATTTTTGGGATATCTAAATCGATCTTTCAATCATAGTAAGATCTACCCATTTAGTGATTTTATTATTATTATTTTTAATAATCTTAGTGTCTCCCCTCTTTTATGAAAAAAATCCAGAGTATACTTTATATGCCCATGCAAAAATTAATCCTTAAAACAGTCATCAGAGAATCTAGAATAATTAACACGAACCTGTGAGAGAGATTGTTAGGGTTTATAAAAAAAAATATCTTCTTGCTCGACAATTATTGTACTAGAAAAGCCTTGCTTCAGCCTTAACCTATTGAGCATCTGCTAATATCTATTGGTCTTCCACATATGTAGACACCTTTTGTTCTTCCTTCAAATCAATTGGACTTCTTTGCTCGCCATGCATCTCTTAGGCTTCTTCCAATAGTCAAGATCCTCTTGAACTTTTCTAAGCCAAGGAGGTTTTGGTAAACCTCAACCTACTTGTGCTTTTTCAATTGCTAAGATCTAGTTTCTCGTGACTTATTCTCATTTCTCCATTGTGCATACCTAACAAACATATTAGTATAACATAAATTAAGCTAAATTTAAATCATTTGGTGTGGGGGTCTAGGTGGTAAAAAGATGATTCGCTCGTCCTAACATCCCTGTTAGTCCATCCCAGAGACAACACGGAGAAGATAAACCATGGGGACTACTAACTCGAATACTATGGCCAGTGCATGGGAAGGGCAGACACACTAACTTTGTCAGGTTTTGACACTAGACCTATTGGTAGCAACACCCACGCACTAACCATCAGTCTATCCCGTGAAAATTATTTATTGTGGGGGTCTAGCTCATATGGTAGAGCGCTTGCTTCGCATGCGAGAGGCACGGGGTTCGATTCCTCGGACCTCCATAAAATTTTGTTTATTATAAATTAGAATTTTGGCGGGGAAGTGAAAGGTTTAAGCTTAATAGAGTAAAAATAGAATACAAGCATGATTGAAATGGAGGTTAGGATATTTTATGTGATCTTAAAATATCATGAAAGTTTAACGATGGGTAAAATAAGGAATGAGAATATTAGAGAGAAAGTCGGAGTTCAATCTATTAAGGAAAAATTTCGAAAAACACGTTTGAAATGATACAGATGTGTGCTTAGACAACCAATAAATGCCCCTATTAGGCGATGTGAAACTATGATAAATACGCATATTAAACGTAGGAGTGAAAGACCATTAAAGACTTGGTACAGACATGTGCTTAGACGACCAATAAATGTCCCTAAAAGAGTGAAACTATGATAAATACGCATATTAAACGTAGGAGAGAAAGACCATTAATGACTTGGTTGGTAATAATAAAATAAGATAAATTTTATTTAAATATAAATGATAATATAATAGGAGATAGAGCTCAATAGCATAGAAGGATCCATATAGCCGATCCTACCTAGAAGGATAAGACTTGATTATTATTGTTGTTGTTGTCAATCATATTAAATCAGCCTAATCAAACATGATCACGTAGCGTATGATTGTATGGTACAATTAAATCCTAGTCAAATTAACCAAGGTCTGGTGTGTTGTTATTTGAGCAATATGTAACTATGATGGAGATGATATATTAAGTTGGTTAAGATTGACTTTATGTTGGTGTAATCGTCCCAAGTTTATTTGGATAGCTCATGGGTTTTGATGTGTATGTCAATATGATTAAATTAGGTTTTCATATTGGTTTGATGTGTGTGTTTGCGTCTTGCATAACATGGTGAATCACACATGAGAAACAACGGACATCTGAGGGATGAGAGCCGAAGGAAGAGGACTTCAAAGAACGACTCGAGGAAGTAGACTTCAAAAGCATACATGAAAGATGACATGAAGACAAGCCGTGGGTTTGTGTATGCATCTAAGGGATGAAAGCCAAAGGAAGATAATTTCAAGGGGCAAGCCAAGGAAGTGGACTTCAAGACATACACGAAGGATGGAACCTGGGAGAGGTTAAGAGTGAGGTTTTGTCCATAACACCTCTTAGTAGCAACACCCACGTACTAACTATCAGCTCACCCCGTGTAAGTCATTTCATTGGGGGGGTCTAGCTCATATGGTAGAGTGCTCGCTTTGCATGCGAGAGGCACGGGGTTCGATTCCCCGGACCTCCATAAAATTTTGTTTATGATAAATTAAAATTTTGGCAAGAAACAGTTCAATCTATTAAGGAAAAATTTCGAGTGATACATTTGAGATAGTACAGACGTGTGTCATAAGCTAGAGCATTAATTTTATATATGGGGGTCTAGCTCATATGGTAGAGCGCTCGCTTCGCATGCGAGAGGCACGGGGTTCAATTCCCCGGACCTCCATAAAACTTTGTTACGGGGGTCTAACTCATATGTTTGAGTGCTTGCATCGCAAGGGAGAGGCACAGGTTCAATTCCCTGGATTCTCCATAAACATTGTTTATAATAAATTAAAATTTTGATGGGAAATACTAGAAGTGAATGATTTTAGACCTAATAGAGTAAAGACAGAATACAAACAGGATGTTGATATGGAGGTTAGCATCAGATTTTTTATATGATAGTAAAAATATCTCTAAAACTTAAATGAAAGTTTAAGGATGGGTAGAATAAGAAATGAGAATATTAGAGAGAAAGTCGGAGTTCAATCTATTAAGGAAAAACATCGAGAGACACGTTTGAGATTGGATTCCCTGAACCTCTATAAAACTTTGTTATCGGATTCTTCATAAAATTTGTTTATAATAAATTAAAATTTTGATGGGAAATACTAGAAGTGAATGATTTTAGACCTAATAGAGTAAAGACAGAATACAAACAGGATGTTGATATGGAGGTTAGCATCAGATTTTTTATATGATAGTAAAAATATCTCTAAAACTTAAATGAAAGTTTAAGGATGGGTAGAATAAGAAATGAGAATATTAGAGAGAAAGTCGGAGTTCAATCTATTAAGGAAAAACATCGAGAGACACGTTTGAGATGGTACAGACATGTGCTTTGATGACAAATAAATGCCCCTATTAGACGGGAAATTTGTTTATAATACAATTTGTTTATAATAAAAAAGTCCTCGGATTCTTCATAAAATTTGTTTATAATAAATTAAAATTTTGACGGGAAATACTAGAAGTGAATGATTTTAGACCTAACAGAGTAAAGACAGAATACAAACAGGATGTTGCTATGGAGGTTAGCATCAGATTTTTTATATGATTGTAAAAATATCTCTAAAACTTAAATGAAAGTTTAAGCACTACAAAAATAACATGATATAGCGACGGACTTTTTTATTAGTCCGTCGCAAGTGGCGACGGATATATAGTCTCCGTCGCCAAAGTTGCGCGCCAAGTCAAAATCCTGTCAATAGCGACGGACATGGTCAAAGTCCGTCGCTATTGCGACGGATAAAATAAAATATCCGTCGCTAGTTGTAAGCGACGGGTCAAACCGCCTCAATATAGTGACTGGTTTGGTCAACTCCGTCGCTAATCTGCGACGGACAAGTTAATCCGTCGCAATATTAATTAAAAAAGCGCGACGCCCCCTTCCCCCGCGGCTACGCGAACCCTAGCGACCGAAGCTCTTCGATTCTTCTCCGGTGATTGTCCGGCGATTCTCCTCCGGCGAACCCTCCTCCGATCCCAGGTACGCGAGTTAAGCTCTATTTGCCGTATATTATCGTTTGTTTGTGCTAAGGCGGTGGCGTCGTCTTCTTCGGGCATCCACGACACTTGGCACAACGATGCGGGGGACCGCGCGCGGCCTCCCGCGGCCCCCCGTGACCTAGTGAATGGCCTCCCGCGATCTGGCGCGGTCTTGCATTTGCAAACGGCGCCTGCCGACGGTCGCGACCCTCTGCGGCTGGGCGCCGACTGCTGCGGCCGCGCCAGCCGGCGCGGCGCCTGCTGCTGCGGCCGCGCCAGCCGGCGCGGCGCCTGCTGCGGCCGCAGGGCCGTCGGTGTCGGCCGACGGCCCTGCGGCCGGTCGGCGACCCTGCGGCCGGCCGGCGACCCCTGCCGCACAAGGTTTAGCTAGGGTTTTAATTAGGTAATTGAATGAATTATTTTGATTAATTAATTCATTAATTAGAGTAATTAGTTCCATTAATTTGATTAATTCAATAATTAATCAGTTAATTAATTATTGAAATTACCAATTAATGTTGTTAGATAATTTGTTAAACCATTTATTGTGTAATTAATTGATCAAATGTTTTAATTATTTTAGATAAATGTTTGATTAATTTGATTATTAAGGTGATTAATTGTTTGATTAAGGATATTACTTGATTATTAAGGTGATTAATTTTATGATTAATTGTATGATTAATTATTATAATTGATTCAGAAATAATATCATGTTTGATTAATGAGATTTATTTTTTTAGTATACCATGAATATCATATTGCCTATTCATTTTTATATGTGTGGGTTGATTAAATTGTCTTATCTGAATTCAAATACACTGTATCCGAACAAGTCATGGATGTATAATAGGTTGGACAATGGATTTATCCGTGACGAATTTTTTGCTGGAGTGGAAGAATTTGTTAACTTTGCAAAGTCTCATCCTGAGTGTTTGAGTGGCACAGAGTTGAAGTGTCCATGTAATCAACGCAAATGTAGAAATACAGCTTTCCGTGATGAAGATACAGTTAAAACTCATATCGGCAGGTATGGGTTTGTTCCAGAATATTAGAGAGAAAGTCGGAGTTTAATCTATTAAGGAAAAACATCGAGAGACACGTTTGAGATGGTACAGACATATGCTTTGATGACAAATAAATGCCCCTATTAGACAATATAAAACTATGATATATACTCAAATTAAACGTAGGAGAGAAAGACCATTAAAGATTTAGTTGGAAATAATAAAATAAGATAAATTTTATTTAAATATTGATGATGATATAATAGGAGACAGAGTCCAATAGCATAGAAGGATCCATATAGCCGATCCTACCTAGTGGGATAAGACTTGATTATTATTGTTGTTGTTGTCAACCATATCAAATCAGCCTAATCAAACATGATCACGTAGCGTATGATTATATTGGTACAATTGAATCCTAGTCAAATTAACCAAGGTTTGGTGTGTTGTTATTTGAGCATTATGTAACTATGGTGGAGATGATATATTAAGTAGGTTAAGATTGACTTTATGTTGGTGCAATCGACTCGAGTTTATTCGGATATATTATGGGTTTTCATGTGTGTGTCAATATGATTAAGTTAGATTTTCATATTAATTTGATTTGTGTGTTTGAGTCTTGCAGGACTTGGTGAACCACACATGAGAATCAACGGACATCCGAGGGAGGAGAGCTGAAGGAAGAGGACTTCAAAGGACGAGCCGAGGAAGTAGATTTCAAAGGCATATGCGAAGGATGACATGGAGACAAGCCGTGGGCTTGTGTGCACATCTGAGGGATGAGAGTCAAAGGAAGAGAACTTCAAGGGGCAAGCCAAGGAAGTGAACATCAAGGCATACGTGAACGATGAACTCCGGAGAGGTTGAGAGTGAGTTTGTAAGTTAGGCAGTCGACTGGCAAGGGAAGCAGTCGACTAGCAGCATTGAGAGGAAACTCACAGAAAGATCAGTCGACTGGTCTAAGTACTAGTCGACTGATTTGTTCAAAATTAAGCCATGAAAAACGAAGTGAACTTCCATGAAAAAAAACAAACGGCAAAAGAAACAGAAAAAAATAGAAAAAAACAGAGCGCAGATCTGTGCTTGTGGGAGTTGCAACACAAAAAGGATCTCGAAAATGAACTGCCATGAAAAAAAAGACAAACTTGAGAGGCGATCTGTGCTTGAGCAGTGATCTGAGCAGTGAGCAGGCAAAGATCTGAGCAGCGCAGGCAGACTCGTGGGAGAAGAGCGCAGAAAAGAGGAGAGAAAAGGCTGAGCAGCGAGGAGGGTTACAACAATCCGAAACGACGCTGATTTGTTTTATTAGAAAGGGCGAATTAGTAATTTACAATTTTAAAGGGAATTCCCTTCTCAAATCAGACCTAAAGAGGTCTGATTTATTTTGGGAGGTTTGAAAGGAATTGGAATTAAATTCCTTACCAATTCCTCCCTGAAAGTGTATACCAAAGGATGGAATTGAATTCCAATTCCCAAAGGAATTCAATTCCACCCCTTTCCAAACAGGGTGTTAGACTTCTTCCAATAGTCAAGCTCCTATTGAACTTTTCTAAGCCAAGGAGGTTTTGGTAAACCTCAACCTACTTGTACTTTTTCAATTGCTAAGATCTAGTTTCTCGTGACTTATTCTCATTTTTCCATTGTGCACACCTAACAAACATATTAGTATAACATAAATTAAGCTAAATTTAAACCATTTGGTGTGGGGGTCTAGGTGGTAAAAAGACGATTCGCTCGCCCCAGCGTCCCTATTAATTCGTTCCAGAGATAACACGGAGGAGATAAATCATGGGGGCTACTAGCCCGAATACTATGGCTAGTGCGTGGGGAGGGCAGACACACTGACTTTGCCAGGTTTTGACCCCAGACCTCTTGGTAGCAATACCCACGCGCTAACCATCAGTCTATCCCATAAAAATTATTTGTTGTGGGGGTCTAGCTCATATGGTAGAGCGCTCGCTTCGCATGCGAGAGGCACGGGGTTCGATTCCCCGGACCTCCATTAAATTTTGTTTATGATAAATTAAAATTTTGGTGGGGAAACATTAGAAGTGAAAGGTTTAGGCTTAATAGAATAAAAATAGAATACACACATGATTGAAATGGAGGTTAGAGGATATTTTATTTGATCGTAAAATATCTCAAAAATTTAAATGAAAGTTTAAGGATTGTTAAAATAAAAAATTAGAACATTAGAGAGAATGTCGGAGTTCAATCTATTAAGGAAAAATTTCGAAAGACACGTTTGAGATGGTACAGATATGTGCTTAGATGACCAATAAATTCCCCTATTAGGCGATGTGAAACTATGATAAATACGCATATTAAACGTAGGAGAGAAAGACTATTAAAGACTTGGTACAGACATGTGCTTAGACGACCAATAAATGTCCCTATTAGACGATGTAAAACTATGATAAATACGCATATTAAACGTAGGAGAGAAAGATAATTAAAGACTTGGTTGGCAATAATAAAATAAGATAAATTTTATTTAAATATAGATAATGATATAATAGGAGACAGAGCCCAATAGCGTATAAGGATCCATATAATCGATCCTACCTAGTAGGATAAATCTTGATTATTATTGTTGTTGTTGTCAATCATATCAAATCAGCCTAATCAAACATGATCACGTAGCGTATGATTGTATTGGTACAATTGAATCCTAGTCAAATTAACCAAGGTTTGGTGTGTTATTATTTGAGCAATATGTAACTATGATGGAGATGATATATTAAGTAGGTTAAGATTGACTTTATGTTGGTGCAATCGTCCTAAGTTTATTTGGATATATCATGGGTTTTGATGTGTATGTCAATATGATTAAGTTAAGTTTTCATATTGGTTTGATGTGTGTGTTTGAGTTTTGCATAACTTGGTGAATCACAAATGAGAAACAACAGACATCCGAGGGATGAGAGCCGAAGGAAGACGACTTCAAAGGACGACCCGAGGAAGTAGACTTCAAAAGCATACTTGAAAGATGGCATGAAGACAGGTCGTGAGCTTCTGTGCGCATCTAAGGGATGAAAGCCGAAGGAACAGAACTTCAAGGGGCAAGCTAAGGAAGTGGACTTCAAGACATACGTGAAGGATGGAACCTGGGAGAGGTTAAGAGTGAGGTTTTGACCACAACACCTCTTAGTAACAACACCCACGTACTAACCATCAGCTCACCCCCGTGTAAATCATTTTATTGGGGGGTCTAGCTCATATGGTAGAGCACTCGCTTTGCATGCGAGAGGTACAGGGTTCGATTCCCTGGACCTCCATTAAATTTTGTTTATGATAAATTAAAATTTTGGCAAGAAACATTAGAAGTGTTGAAATGAAGGTTAGCATTATATTTTAAAATGTTCAAGGATGGGCAGAATAAGGAATGAGAAGAGAAAGTTGGAGTTCAATCTATTAAGGAAAAATTTCGAGTGATACATTTGAGATAGCACAAACATGTGTCATATGGTAGAGCATTATCTTTATATATGGGAGTCTACCTCATATTGGCGGTCTAGCTCATATGGTAGAGCGCTCGCTTTGCATGCGAGAGGCACGAGGTTCGATTCCCCGGACCTCCACAAAACTTTGTTATTGGGGTCTGACTTATATGTTAGAGTGCTTGCTTCGCAAGGGAGAGGCGCGGGTTCAATTCCCTGGATTCTCTATAAAATTGTATTTATAATAAATTAAAATTTTAACAGGAAGTACTAGAAGTGAGGTTTTAGACCTAATAGAGTAAAGATGGAATACAAACAGGATGTTAAAATGGAGATTGGATTCCCCGGACCTCCATAAAACTTTTTGTAGGGGTCTAACTCATATGTTACAGTGCTTGCTTCACAAGGGAGAGGCACGGGGTTCAATTCCCCGGATTCTCCTTAAAATTTTGTTTATAATAAATTAAAATTTTGATGAAAAATCCTAGAAGTGAAAGGTTTTAGACCTAATAGAGTAAAGATAGAATACAAACAGGATGTTGAGATAGAGATTGGATTCCTCGGACCTCCATAAAACTTTGTTATGGGGGTCTAACTCATATGTTAGAGTGCTTGCTTCCTAAGGGAGAGGCACGAGGTTTAATTCCTCGGATTCTCCATAAAATTTTGTTTATAATAAATTAAAATTTTAACGGGAAATACTAGAAGTGAAAGGTTAAGGTTTTAGCATCAGATTTTTATAAGATCGTAAAAATATCTCTAAAACTTAAATGAAAGTTTAAGGATGGGCAGAATAAGGAATGAGAATATTAGAGAGAAAGTCGGAGTTCAATCTATTAAAGAAAAATATCGAGAGACACGTTTGAGATGGTACAGACATGTGCTTAGATGACCAATAAATGCCCCTATTAGGCAATATGAAACTATGATAATACACATATTAAATGTAGGAGAGAAAGACCATTAAGGACTTGGTTGACAATAATAAAATAAGATACATTTTATTTAAATATAGATGATGATATAATAGGAGACAGAGCCGATTCAACCTAGTGGGTTAAGACTTGATTATTATTATTGTTGTTGTCAACCATATCAAATCAGCCTAATTAAACATAATCACGTAGCGTATGATTGTATTAGTACAATTGAATCCTAGTCAAATTAACCAAGGTTTGATGTGTTGTTATTTGAGCATTATGTAACTATGATGGAAATGATATATTAAGTAGGTTTAGATTGACTTTATGTTGGTGCAATCGACCCGAGTTTATTCAGATAGATTATGAGCTTTCATGTGTGTGTCAGTATGATTAAGTTAGGTTTTCATATTGGTTTGATGTGTGTGTTTGAGTCTTGCAGAACTTGGTGAACCACACATGAGAAACAACGGACATCCGAGGGACGAGAGCTGAAGGAAGATGACTTCAAAGGACGAGCCGAGAAAGTAGACTTCAAAGGACGAGCCGAAGAAGTAGACTTAAAAGGCAAATGCGAAGGATGACATAGAGACAAGCCGTAGACTTGTGTGCGCATATGAGTGATGAGAGCCAAAGGAAGAGAACTTCAAGAGGTAAGCCAAGGAAGTGAACTTCAATGCATACGTGAAGGATGGACCCCGGAGAGGTTGAGAGTGAGTTTGTAGCTGGGCAGTCGACTGCTTCCCTTGCCAGTCGGACTTCTGATCACTGTCAAATATTCGATCAACTTTGATTTACTTTACTTTTCTCTCACATATTGATTAAACATCAAAACTTAAGCTTGGGTCAATCTTGACTCGAGGTCGATTGCTCTAACATGAAGTACTAAGGGCATCTGTAATGGTTCGTTAATCGAGCGTTATAACGCTCGATTAACGAACGTCCCCGTTAAAATCATTGTGGAAGCGTGTTAATGTGCTGACGCGGATGACCGCGTTCAGATGTTTGAACGCGTTCATCGCGTATGACATGGCATCCTGATCGGTCTGGTGACCGATCAGGCTCCTTCCTGATCGGTCACCAAATCGATCAGGCAAGAGCCTGACCGATCAGGCTCCTGCCTGATCGGTCTGCCATCAGGCAGACCGATCAGGCATGCAGGCAGCCAAATTAATTTCAATTTGGCTGCCTGCATGCAATTAATCAAATTAATTAACATGTTAATTAATTTTAATTTCAATTAGTTTCAATTTCAATTAATAATAAATATATTTAAAATTATTATTATTATTATTTATTTTAAATAATAATTATTTAAATTGATAAATATAGTTGAAAATAAAAATATGTATGTATGAGATTGAATATGTGAGAGAATGTATATGTAAGAGAATGTGTATGTGCCATGTGGGCCCCCACAAATAATATGGATTGAATGTTAAATGAATGTGAGAGAATAAAGATGTTAATGTTAATGTGTATGTGGCATGTGGGTCCCATGCTTTTTGATGAGGTGGTAGGTGTTATAACGTTAAAGGAGTTAAACGGTTGCGGATGCCCTAAGAGATCAATAAAGATGGGATGTTAGACATGTGATGAAAGTCCTTATAAGTTAAGGAAGACTGATAGCTGACATGTGGGGGAAGTTTTAATGGGTCAAAGAGGATTGAATATTAGACGTGATTGAATTCTAACAGGTCAAGAAAAATGGGATATTAGTAAGTGAAGGAAGCATAGGTAGGAGGAGTAGATATTTGGCATGTGGAGAAAGTATAGTCAGGTCATAAAGGACTATATATTTTATAATTAGAAGTTCTAGTGAGTCAATGTTGACTTAAGGTTGAACAAGTGAAAATTTTGATAGATTGAGAATAACTGAATGTTGAACAATGCATGAAGTTTTAGAGATTAGAGTCTTTAGGTATGGGAAGTTTTGATACTTAATTAGAGACTTAGCAAGGATGACTTATGTCTATATCTCAGTGTGACTTTGACTCTGACCTATTGATGTGGAAGCCCATTAGCTCTAGCCTAAAACGCTTAGCTATTGACCTAATTAATCAACGAAATAGTTAGAAGAGTACTATGTTGACTAGCATCATCAATCTAATAATTATCAGATAAGACTCGTATCCATTCCATTTCATCATACTCATTCAACCAACTAATAGTGAGGTTTTAGGTTTTTTTTTTTATAATAAATGACCAAAATATTAGAAATACAATTAAATCAAAGTCCACATTAAAAATATATGAAAAAAATCATGAATTTATAAGATGAAAAATATCTCCATTAATATGAGGTGTTTTAGGTAGATCCAAAAAATAAATCTATGAGAAATTAGGCCTAAAGTGGATAGTATTATACTATTTTGGAGATATGTAAATTTTTTTGTCCTAGCACGTGGTATCAAAGTCATAGTCTAGATCGAACCATGTGAGTGGAATAGTGATCTTGAATGAAGGAGGTATGGTCTCTTAGAGGAGTGAACTCTAAGTGAAAAATTCTAAGCAGGTCAAGGATGCTTGGTGAAAATCTTAAGAGAGTAAACCTTAGGTGGGCTGTGTCACTCCCCGAGACCATAGGAGCTGCTGATCTAATATAAAAACAAACAGCATCACCCCTATACGATGGACAATTTACATCATACATACAACACCACGCAATATAATAATGGCCTCAAGCCTCAAACAAGAGATATATCATATAAAAATAAATGCATCATTTTAATAAAACAATAATACTTACCTGAGATGCCCTCTAGGTAGGCGCGCAACAATACAATACACAGAAAGTCCAACAGAAAAATCAAAAATACAAAACCATGAATCAAACATAGCTCAATACAAGTCTACGACCCAAATTCAATACAAAACATGAAGTATGTTGTAAAAGCAACAAAGCACGTGAGAGCACCCAAAGTTGGAGTTGTAGGGACCCGGAACTGACAACTAGGCTCCCCTGGCGACCTGTCAACCTGAAAACAAAAACATTGTGATGGGTGCTGAGTCCAAGTGGACTCTGCAGGTATAGAGAAATATATGCATGACTACAAAATATTTGTACAAGCTATAAAGATACAATAGATATAGTCTCAACGAAAATATCAGAACATGCATAATTGAAAATACCAAATAAATGTATATGCCAGAAATCAGGCTATTTTGATCATAAAAATGGGCTTATATCATACGAGTAGATGCAGAGTCATCGACACCAAAATCATATAATAACTCCTATATGTGCATGTCTAACAAATGCAGCAATCACAATCAAATGCATAATGCATCATATGTACATAATGCAATGACATGGTTACCCCTGATACCAGTTAAGTCACCGAGACATGTCATATGTGTCGGCCGAGTGGGTAGGGTTGTGACACTGTACGCACTCTGCTATCATTGCTCATGAGTGACCGAGTAGACAAGATGCTGTTGGAGTAAACACTATGCCACATGTCATATGGGGGAGATATCTCTCTCATCTCCTTTGGTATATGGGAAGAGGAGGGATCCATGCTTGCTGCTACGCTTCGGAACCACTACCCCTAAGCGATCGAGTGGAGTAGTACAGAGCAAATGCACACGTTCAACGGTATCCACTAACCCATGAGTAGCCGTGTGTATTGATCATGTATCGGACGACGGACTCAGAACGCAAGGGAGCCGATGATCGTCGGCATACAATGATGTAGGAATGATGTATGACTCTAACTCATGCAACCCCTACCCAATCATCAATATACAACTCAACCTAACATGCACAGGTCGAATATAAGTATCATAACCTAATCATCATACATCTAGGTACATATGTAAGTATAGCTAGAATCGATCAATACAATCATTGTAACGACCTGAAAAATTTTCCTAATATGTCTTTAAAATATTGAGCATGTCTAGATAATTTTCCGAGGGACCTAGGAACATTAACACGAATTTTAACCTATAAATCCATGCTTTTCCATTTAAATTGGGGAAATAGGCACTAATGGGCCTTATATGGGCTTTCTAGTACCATGATTATTGATGAATTTTGGGTAAAAATTTATAGAAATATAAAGGAATTTTAATGAGAAATATTAACATAATTATGGGAGAATTTTTAATGGATTTTCGAAATAATAGAAAAATAAAATGGAAAAATTAGTGCATGCACCAAGGATTGAACCTTGACCTCTTGTACAACCATGCATGCTCTAACCAATTCACCTAGCAAGGGAGTGCTATGAGAAAATGAAGTGGATTATGGATAAGGCTTAGGAAAATGAAGAGTCACCAACCATGACTCTTCACATACCCTCCTTAATGTGTTATAAAGAGGGGGAATGGGAGTTTCTTTCTTCCTTCCATCAATTCCATTTTTCTTCCTCCTCCTCCCTCATTCTAGCCGAATACTTCAAGAGGGGATCTCCCTTGGAAAAGGTTCACCTAAGGCTCCATCTCCAAGATCCAAGGCTTTTACAAGGGTACAAAGGCTAGGGGTGGTCAAGAGGCAACAAGATTTTCCATCCTTCTCTCAAATCTAAGGTCTATAATCAAGATCAACCAATGTAAGACTCCCTCACCTATGGTATAATAGTTCCTTTGAATTTTTAGCATAATATAAAGTTTGGTTTTAGGTTTTGATGTTGAGAAAACCATGTTTTGGACCCCTATGGTATTCGGCCACTATGAGTTTTGGGTCCATGATGATGTTAAAAATCTTAAGTATGCTTTCTAATGTGTTCTCATGATGTTTAGAGAATAAATATAATTTTTGGAAATTTTTGGAGTACCCTAAGACCCTTTAGGGTTTGGGACCATCATAAGGATTTTCATGGCTAGGGTTGGATTTAACCCTTCACCCATGTATTGTGTGTACCCTTGTGATACAAAGGGAGGTTGAAGGGATTTATGTGAATTTTCACAAGGTCTTATGACCCTAAGGGTTTCGGCCAAGAAGGAATTTAGGGCAAGGGGTTAAGGTTTTCTTCAAGTATGGGTTCCGAAAGCCCCTATGGTAGGGTATGGTTGGTGTTTAATGTTTGATTGGAGATTTTATGGAATTTTTTCATGCACCCATGGCCTTGTAGGGTTTAGGCCAGCCCTAAGAAGGAGGGCTAAAGGTTAGGGATAACCCTAATCATGAGCCCTAATGACTTCCCATGGTCTTATAGGTAATGTATGGTTGTTTCTTTACCTTATGCTATCTTACATGTTAATTGAATGATGGAACCCTTCCTTATAGGTTTCGGCCAAGCAAGGTGAATGGGGTTTTGGGGGAGTTAGGGTTTGAAGAATGATGGTTTATGCTTTATTATGAAGTATATATAAAGGTTCAAGCATGTGGTAGAAATTAAGTTACCTATAACCCTAACCTTAAGCACCATGTTTCATGTTTGTATGTTTATGATTGGATGCCATGCTTAATAGGGTTTATTTATGAATGTCTTGTGTTCTATGCCATGCACTTGAATGGTAGGTAGTATGTTTATGGAAGTCCTACTTATGTATGCTTGGGATGAATACCATGCTTATGTATGAAATGCAATGTTTACCTTATGTATCATGATCATGCAAACTCTATGGAGTAGGATAATTGTTTATGCAAACATGTCATGTTCAATGAATATAATGCAATGCTTACCTTATATGCCATGATCATGCAAGCACTAGGAATAAGAATGATGTTTATGTAAGTAGGTTATGTTCTATGAATGAAGATACATGTTATGTTTACAAATGAAGATGCATGTTATGTCTATGAATGAAAGTGCATGCTATGTTTTATGAATAAAGATACATGCCATGTTTATGCATGACGGCACGGTCGATGGTCGACGGTACGACGGTCATGAGGACCGGTAAATGGGCCGGTAGACGGGCCGGGTCGTTACACATGCCATGTTTATGAATGAAGATGCATGCCATGTTTTATGAATAAAGATGTATGCCATGATGTATGAATGATGAAGCATATGAAGTATTTTACTTTATGAATGAGCTTGTACCGGACCGAAGTATGGGTCCAAGGGATGGGCACCTTAAGAACGCCCCGGTTCTGGACTACCGACTATGCTGTCCACGGTTCTGGCACTACCGAAGCTGTGCAACAAGGATGGGCACCTTAAGAACGCCCCGGTTCTGGGACTACCGACTATGCTGTCCTTACCCTAGTAGGTCGGGGCTTGCTACCTCGTATTTACTTAGGGATGCGCGCTTATGATGTATGTATGTGGTACAAGCCGGGGACCCCCAATGATGTTATGATTATGTTTAAGTATTTAAAAGTATGATTTTTAAAAGTTAAGCATCCTTATGTATATGCATTAGATTCATGCATTCATTCATGTTATGCATTATGCCATGATAGTAATGTCTTATACTTATGTCTCATGTCAAGAAATATGCATGATAGTGAACGATTTATGCTTATGGTTATGTTAAGAAGATGCCCATATGATATGATAGAAAGCATGCCTATGTTTATGCCATATAGGTTAGTTCATGCTTTATGTTTATGTTTATGCCATGTATCATGCATGTTAAGAATGTTTCTTTAGGTTTATGTTTATGTCATGTATCATGCATGTTAAGAATGTTTCTTTATGTTTATGTCTATGCCATGTATCATGTCATGTTAAGAATGTTTATTATGCTTATGTTTATGCCATGTATCATGTCATGTTAAGGATGTTTATTTTGTTATGTTTATGCCATGTATCATGTCATGCTAAGAATGTTTATTATGTTATGTTCATGCCATGTCAAATATATGCTAAGTGATTCTAGATACTTATGTTCCAAGTAGAGCACCAAGTATGTTAATGGTTCATGTGCTCATTATTAAGTGATGAATGGTTTTAGTGAGTAGGAAAGAGTCTTACTAAGCTTGTGTGCTTATAGTCTTATTTCCTTATACCGCAGATCACGCAAGGGGACTGTAAGGAAGCAGCAAGAGGGCAAGAATGCATGTGTGTGGTAGTGACTTGGCCAAGAAAATAATATGTTTACTCGTCTTATGCTAGAACTTTACCTTGACTACTTATGTGCTTGAATGGTGACTTATGTGACTCTATGACATGATGCTAAGTATGACATGATGCTAAGTATGATATGATACGATGCTAAGTATGAAGTTAATATGCCAAGTTCCTATGTCATCATGTTAGGAGTGGTAGTAGGTGCATGTAAGTGTAAGTTTAAAGTTTTTCCGCTGCATTATGAGGTTCACCTGCCCTACTCATGTTAACGTAACGCTGCTTTATGGAAAGAAAAAAAAAGCGGGCGTTACAATCATACAGTGACATGTTACTATATCTACGTACACATGCTCGTACAAATGCTATACAAGATCAGATAACAATAAAACGAGATTGTATAGAAGGAAATTAGGTCATATCAAAGATCAAGCAATGAGTATCAAGCAGGATAACAATGGTAGTAGATATAAGGTAAATAAACTTATTGCACAAATGTAAATAGCCATATAAAGGTAAAGTGGATTTAAAGAAACAAGCAAGAGTTACCCGCCTCCAAATGGAAGAACTCGTGTGTGTAGGGAACTACCCGCCAAATAATCTGCAACATTAAATCTCAATCAAGACCCTATATCAAAGGACATATTTAAATAGTTATCACAAAATAGTAATTAGCTAACAAGTCTCTAAATCATATTAGGGTTATCTTAACGCTCGTATTTCATTTAATTACTTTTAATTAAATGGTTAGCCCTTGCTAGATTGATATTAGGTTCAAGTTTTAGGTTTAACCCAAGGGATCACCTCAAATAAGACTAACCCAAGAAATGCAGGTAGAGAAAACAAAGAGCAAGGCAAACCGAAGGCATTTCCGGAAACATCTCATTCAAACCTCTAATCTACCTCGGCAATAGGTACAAACCCACAATCCAAGTTTAGATTCAAGAGCACGGGTTAGAAAACAACCCTAATCCTACCTTCTAGCCAACCCACAGTAAACAAGAATAACTCAAATCCAATCCAAGCTCCTCATCATGCACCAATTTAAAATCAATCAAAAACTCCTCACCTGACATAACCGAAACAGAACGGTAGTAGCAAAACAATTCTATATTTCATGTGCAATTCTCACACAAGAGCAAGAAAAATCAACCTACCACTGATCTAAACCAATACTTCTCACCGAGATTCCAAGAATAACTGATGGTGCCCAATACTAGTGTCACGATGAGTACTCAAATTTAGATATTTATAAAACTGAAAACCCTTGGCTAACAAAGTTAAAATGTAGTAGAGGGGCCTCAGGTCGTATTTTTCCAAGGACTAGTTGAATGAATGTTTAATTCAAGCTTGCAAGTTTATTTGTCGTTTGATGTTTTGTATTTTCTAGATAAAACGGGGGTTTTTGCGATAAGAAATGAAATAGCAATTCGGAACAGAATAGAATGAACTCAACTAAAGCATGGAACGAATAAAGAACTTGCAAGGACTACTCTTAACCTATTGGAGCAACTAAACAATTAAAGCCAAACTATAGAGTTGAACTTAAAGAACTAATTGCAGATAATAAATTGCAGAGAATTAATTGCAAGGAACTAATTGCAAGGAATTAAAACTAAGCACAAAACAATGCTTAAAGACTTGGCTTAAAATGTAGAGGAAACAAGCTTGAACAACTTGAAGAATTAAGTGCTTAAAACCAAAAATATCCTAATTAAACATCAAATCAGTTTCTACTCAAAACTTCCCGTTGTCGTCACACAAAGGATGAGCTATGAACCCCCTAGCTCAAAAACCAACGAAGACAAGCTTCCTTGCTCAGTTGCTGTGAATCTGGCTGTTCTGCTCTTCCTGATCGGTCAACCGACCGATCAGGTCCTCTTCTGATCGGTCACGGGACCGATCAGAGGCGTCTCTGTCCGATCAACCCAATCGGTCAGTAGCTGACAGAGTG
Organism: Boesenbergia rotunda; assembly: GCA_024364735.1. Lineage (NCBI taxonomy): Eukaryota > Viridiplantae > Streptophyta > Magnoliopsida > Zingiberales > Zingiberaceae > Boesenbergia > Boesenbergia rotunda. The sequence goes on along the minus strand of JAGFNQ010001201.1, from coordinate 1,067,466 downwards.
CCCCCGATCTCCGCCTTCTCAATCGGTTGGATGGCAGTCGAGCTCCGAAACCTTCAAAATGTCTTCGAGAACCCCTCTCAAACTTCTACAGCTCCGGACGACGGGATCCAACGATCAACAAGGATCGATCGGCAGGCACAGTAACTCCGGCAAAACCCTCACCGTAGCTCTGTCAACTCAGAGATTTGAATTAGCGAAATGAATGAGGAAACTTACTCCAATGATCTGAAACTTGAGAAGATCTGAATCTGATGTGGTTGCGCACGCGATCTGAGAAGAAAAACTAAGAGAAACGATGAAGAAACCAAAGAACTCGATGAACTCTACCTACTGGCGATGAAGACTCGGCGACGACGCGACCGCGCAGAGCGGAGACGGAATTCCCAATTTAAATCCTCCTTTTGAATTTTGGACGGCTGAGATTTTCCTTGCCCCAACCAACGATTGGATTAACTCGGATCAAGCCCAAACTTTCCAGATCTCAATCAAGGGTCATGATCTGCTCCTCCTCAGCTCAGATTGACTAGATCTACATCGGATGGCTCAGATTGCCCTGACCTTTGAATGGACGGCTTAGACCCTCTCGAGCTTGATCCGACGGTCAGATGGACTCTGATTTGGTTCAAACTTCCAGATCTTGATCTGTGGTTATGATTAGCCCTATCTTGAGCTCGGATTGATCGGAAGTTGATGGATGGCTCAGATCTAGCCGTTCTCTTGGATGGATGGCTCATATTAATCCGATGCTTGATCACCTTGATCCGGATCCAATTCTGACTCAAGTCTGACCCAATCCGATCTAGGTCCATGATCATTTGAAGCCTACAAAATGATATTCAAAATTAATGTCAAAATATCTCAAATATATAAAGATTTGAATCAAAAGCCAAAATAGAGAGAATTCATGAAACCTAATATAAATGCAAACTTAAGCATATAAAAGTGGATCAAAACATGGATTTGAGAGTCTAAATTTATCAACAAAATGGTAGTTATCAACAACACACATAAACAATTTGTGGAAGCAAGAAACTCACAGTAATTAATGAAAGATTAATCGAAATAGGACATTTATAGGATCACTCCTCATTCAAAATAGGTCTGAAACTTACTATGGAGCTACCCACTCATCAGTTGTAAGATCAAACAGAACACACCAAATATCAACTCAGTAATTCATCCAAAAATCTCAACAACAAAAATAGGGCTTACCCTCGCCAACCACGGTAGACATCCTCAACCGGAAACACCAAACAAGAAGGGAGGTCCATCTCAGTCCGAACCCAACCAAACCAGAATCAAACAAGCCAAATCAGAGACATGTATCAAGGGAAAGAAAACCGTGCAAATCCAAAGGGAAAAACTCTCGGTGGAAATCAGGAAACAACACAATTCAAATAGCTTTATTCATCTTCGTGATTCTAATTAACCCCATCATCACTTTGATTCAACAGAATCCTAGTGAGCCAAATTCGTACCTACTAGGTTTTGCACCGACAGTAGCTTCCCTACTCCAAACTGACAGGTCCAACGGATCTCCAACCTTCAGCAAGAGTATTTGATGGTTCTTCAACTCAGAACTGAACTAAGAGTTTACCTCTTCCATTCTCCCGGATCCTCGCAAGGAACCTTCTCGTTAGTGGGAGAGGATGAAGTGAGGGAGAGGACGATGGTCGGCGTGGCTCTGAGTGGCTATGATCGAGCAGAAATGGGGAAGAAGAAGTGATTGGGTGAAGATAGTGAGGAGAAGAGGGATTTAAGGCATGACCTTTTTGCGTTTTGCTCCTCCTAATCTGTCAAATTCGCAATGGATCCTTAATTTAGGTTTCTTAGCTATTTAACCCTCTATATTTGTGTTTTTCCCCCTTCCACCTTTTGGGATTAGGGTTTAACAAACTTTAACCCCTCTACAGCATATCCTAAAATCTGGTAACCATACATTCATCTTGAGAAAATTTTCTCAAAATTCCGGACAGGTTACCAAATTCTTGTATTCTGGAGAATGTCAATAGTAACTACATGCTTGAGAGATGTGTCCAAAGTGGACAATATCATATTATTATAGAAATATGTGAATTCTTTTGGTACTAACTGATAGATCGAAGGCGTTGCTAGAGGGGGGGAATAGCAATTTTTCGTTGAATTCTCTTCACCTACGTTGTTAGTTGCGCAGCGGAAATACAAATAAAAATAAACTAACAACAGAAAACAATGCTAACAAACCGAGTTACTTGGTATCCACCCCGGACGGGTGACTAATCCAAGAATCCGTCGGTGGATTAATCCCCGGATAACCTCTGGCTAGCTCTCATCGTCCTTGTGGGTGGAGAAACCTCGCCACAGCACCAAGCAAACCTCTGAGCACAAAGACTACTAGCTTGCCTTTAACCAAGACAAGATTCGTCCAGAATCTCAGCCACCACGATGTCCTCTTTAAATAGGACTCGGGCTGAAACCCTCACCACCAGTCGACTGCCAATTTACCAGTAGAGTGGTCTAGCCTTAATTGCTAGCCAACGACTAGTTTTCGGGGTTATTAGTCGACTGCCATTTTACCAGTCGACTGGTCTAGTCCCGAAATCATTCTGTGAGTTTTATCAGTCGACTGCTTCCCAGGCAGTCGACTGCCCCACTCACACACCTAGGGGTTCCCTTCCCGAGTACACTTCTCTCAGCACTCGACCCCTAGGATCCCCGAGTACAATCACACAGCACTCGTACCCTCACGACTCAACTGACTCCTCATTCGCAGCCTCGACTATTACCTTCGCGCCCTCTTCATCTTCGGCTCCCGTCCCTCGAATGCACGCAAGCCTCTAGCTTGCCTCTATGCCATCCTTCACGTATGCCTCGAAATTCGTGCCCATCAGCTCATCGTCCCTAGTCTCCAAGGTCCCTCGGGTGCACACAAGCCTCCAGCTTGTCTCCATGCCACCCTTCACCATACCGAGGTCGTCCAGTCAAGTCCATATGTGTAACTTGTACAACCTACACACTCAACATACACATATAAGAACACAAGGGTAAACCTAACTTAAACCCTTTGCCCAAACATCAAAATATTTGATCACTCCGGACCACATATTGCCTCAACACTAACAAGTGGTATCAGAGTCATAGTATAGATTAAACCATGTAAGTTGAATAATAACCTTGAATGAAGGAGGTGAAGACTCCCAGAGGAGTGAACTCTAAGCGATAAGTTCAAGTAGGTCAAAAGGTGACTGAATGCTTGGTGGAAATCCTAAGAAGTGAACCCTAGGTGGGGAGGTTCAAATATAGTAACCGGATGCTTGATAGGAGGTTTAAAGTGGACAATATCATACTATTATGGAGATATATATGATATCTTTTAGTCTTAACAAGTGGTATTAAAGTCATGATCTAGATTGAGCCATATGTGGGTGAAAACTATGAAATAGTTGCCTTGAACAAAGGTTGTGGAAGCTCCTAGGTGAGTGGACTCCAAGTGAAAAGTCTAAGCAGGTCAAGAGTGACCGAATTCTTGTTAGAAATCCTAAGGGAGTGAATCCTATGTGAGGTGGCTTGGAGTAAGTCAATAGTAACCAGATGCTTAAGGGGAGGCCCGGATCTTGTTTTACCACCGATTTGAAAATCGCTCCTCTTGTTGCCGCTCTTATATCCTATAGAAGTAGTTTTCGTAACCGTTGGTAAAAATAGAAAACCCGCTCTGAAATCATTTAGTGTAAGAATAGTTTTAAAACACTTAATGTTAATATGATAGACTCGAACTCAAGCTCATAACCGAGTCAATGCCGGTTTTGGCCCAAATAACCGACCACTAAAATCAATTTTTTTTTATAGATGTATAGGTATTAAAAAAAATAGTACTGGAACTATTAATGTCCTAACCGAACCTAGGTCTACTAAATTATCTAATATCCTAACCAATTAGACTACAACTATTAATGTGTTGATATGTTACTTAATTATTTAATAATTAATTAATAATTTCTTTTGTTATATTATTATTCTTAATAATTAAGAGAATAGTAATTGAGATATTTATTTATTAATTAATTTATAATAATTTGCGCAAGCATAGAACGGAAGGTGTAATGTTACATGCGAAGCATAGAATGAAAGTAATGGGTTTAGGGAAAAAATATTAAGTGAAAAAGCTTAAGAAAAATAAATATAAGAAAAGAAAAAAAGTTGGTATAAATAAAATTAAATATTTTTTAACAAAAATAAAAATGAGAAAAAATGAAAATGGATATAAATAAAATTAAGATTTTATAATTTATTTAAAGAATAAATATTTTTAATTAATATAGAATAAGATATATCAAATGCATAACTGGATGTATTTTTTTATAGTGTCAAGGGTGATCAGATTCTTACCGAAAATCCTAAGGGAGTGAATCATAGATGAGAAGTCCCGGAATAGATCAATAGTAACTGGATGCTTAAAAGGAGGTCAGGACCATATCAAGGATGACTGGATGTTTAAGAAGATGTCCGGACTATGAGAATATGATGGTTTTTAGTTTGAGGGGAGGATTGTTGATGCTACAATCAAAGCCCCACATTTAAAATATATGAAAAATATCATGAGTTTATAAGATAAAAGATATTTTTATTGGTATATGACCTTTTCGATATAGTCTAAAAATAAATTCATAAAAGTTTAGATTCAAAATGAATAATATTATACGATGATAGAGATATATAATTTTTTTATTATAATATAAAATTTTATTGTTTAAACCGACACATGATCAACATAATTCGATCACATATCGAACAAAATTTGTGACATGCTACAAAGTAGAGTATGAGCCATCGATGAACTATGTTTGTGATATATTGTCATGAACACGAGTAGGTCTGATAAAATATCTCACTTAATGGCGGAGCTAGGAATGGTAGCCCACCAGGGCTTAAATGTCATCTGAATGTGTCTCTGAGTTAAAAAGTCTTTCTTTTAATTTAAAAAATAATTCAAAATAACTAGTGTAAATAGGTAAAATAGTGATGTAAAAGATGTAAAATTAATGTAAATTTTTATTGAACCCCCCGGTTATAGCCTAGGTAAGCCAAAGCTTGGCTCCGCCATTGCCCACACTGTTTTATTTGACCTGCATAAACTCATGCATGCCAACTTGGTTCCTGAACTCGAGCTTAATTAGAAGTGTCAAGACCCACGAAGTTAGTCGTTAATTGGTGATAGAAACAACATTATGTAAGCTAAGTCAAACAAACGCACTGCACTGCACACTAATAAAGTGTTGTATTATAAATTTATCATCGGAGATTCGGAGTATCAACCCAATTATGCTCGTGGAAACATAAAATCTTGCACTTCTGATGGCAAAGATGTTAATACCCATCTTAGACGCCTCTCATAATTCGTCTCCAAATTGTTGCCAAGGGAACTGATCCTATCGATAAACGAAGAGAGCTCTCACACGGATGCTTGATCAAACCGAACTGACACGGTCAGACGAATGAGTTGCGGCAGCATGAGAGTCGGGGTCGGGATCAAAGGTTAGCAGGATAGAATTGAGTCGGGGTCGGACTGAAACGGGAATACAAGAGGCGGAGAAGAAATTTTCAACAGCACGAACCTCTTCTCTGAAGCACTCAAGGGGCCTTATATAGGAGAGGAGGAGGTCCCCTGTCTTGTCAAGATTGTCTTGTCTCATTAAAAATTGACCTGTGACATATTGCTCCTTTGACAACCTTAGTCTTCCCGAGGGTCTGGCACAGCCGCCTGTAAGTCTGTCCAGGCTGTCATTTCCATCCCCATTAATGCTTGATACTCTGCCAGAATATGATTATGACAGATATCTTTTCCTTATAAGAGAAGATATGAAGCATCTTAAAAGCTTGATCATGATTAAACTACTGAGACAGTGGGGTCACCTAGGCTGATTTCACTGGGCGTAGTGACTAATTCACACGGATTGGCCGACCGATCGGGAGTGATCACTCGGTCGTCACTCGACCCGGTCACTCGGTCGTCACTCGACTCTTGGATGAACAAGTGACCTGAGTGGGTTCAATTATTCTTGTTACCAGCCAATCTGTCCGTCCGGCCGGTTGGGTATGTCCGCCCGGACAGTTGGATACAGATTGTGATATTCAAAACGGGAGTTAGTGATTTTATCTGTCAAGGTGATGATCTCGAACTCTGATCCATTCAGCGAGGTTAATACCTAGTGTGCTCAACTGTCGTTGTTCGCTCCGGTCTCTTCCAGATCGGACTCTTTTATTGATCTGGATCTAACTCCTAACCGGGTCATCTTAACCCCCACCGAATCAGGAACAAAGTGTTGCACTCCTGCACGGGCACGAGCTTCCGACCCACTTCCGTCTTCCTAGCGTGGACAACATGCATCACTGTGCCCACTTTTAAAGCAGCTGGCTGTGCGTAGTGAGTGACAGTGCACTTCACTAGAATGCAAGCACCTCGCATGGGGGGACAAAGATGCAGGTGCTATAGTGACTGCACACTATTCCGGATGATGAGAAAAAGAATGGAGGACTCCATACGAGTTGATATTTTATTTTTATTTATTTACTTGTTAAAAAAATAATAGATAGAAGGATTCTAAATCCGTCTGCTGATCGATTTTGATCCTTTTTCAAACTAGAGAACTTAATTGGAGAGTCAAGTCGAATCGAGTAGGCAATGAGCCGAGTCGAGGTGCTTGGGAGATAGAACTGCGTCAGGGTGCTCGAGACACTAGACCTAGTCAAGGAGCTCGGGGGATTGAGGCAAGCATTGGCAAAGTCAAAATACTTAGCGACCATGATTGATCCTGTCGACGAGCGAGGTAGACTCCCGGCTTGATAATGGGGCATGGTTTATCGACGGAGGAGGGTGGTAGGCGACACGCGGCTTGGTCGAAGCCTCCAGACTCCGGCTAGTGGTTGGCTCCGGGTCTGCAAAAGAGTGACCGTTAGCAACCCGTTGGAAATGTTCCCGGCAAGACTCTCTGACGGTCAAGTCAGAATCCGATGGAGAAGAGGAAGCAAATGAGGAGAGTACTGTTGCTTTGGTTCTCTTGCATACCTGCGTGTAAAGGATGGAAGGTCCTATATATAGCCGGGAGAGCTGACCAACTCTGTCTCCATATTTGTCCTATGTAAGGACAAAAGTTAGTGAACAATGTCAGTCAGCCGATTGACGCCGCGCTTTCTGACATCCGCAGGTGGCTCCGCAGTATGACCTGGTTTTATTCATTGTGACTGTCAGAGACTGTACTGAGCCAGTGGGATTTCTGCGATTCTTGACACGAGTGGTGTCAGGTCCGAGTCGGCAGACATCTGCACGATCTCCGTTTTCACATGCTAAGCATCAAAGAATCAGTACGAGTACTGATAAGAGAAGCCGCCAAGAATATGACATGTCGAGTCGCAGAACGCTAGTGTGTATGTCGATCGGCTTCCTCATGGTCGCCCCCTCGGGCCCTCTCGAATGGAGTTTTCCCGCTCGGGAAGAATAATAAGGGACCCCTAAGTTAAGAAGCGTCAGTCGAAATCTGATCGGATTGGGGGACCCAGTCCGGGAGTATCCTCGATCGGCATACCCCAACCGGGGATTTTCTAGGGTCGGGGCTATGACCAGAAGCTAAGGGTTCCTTTCGACCGACCAGGGTGCTCCAACTTGATTATTCCGGGGGCCAAGTGGCTTTATAAGCGGAGTTAGTCGGGTTGGGTGAACTTGAACACATATATTACATTAAGACCTGTATTTTTCCCATACCGAGCCCCAACACCACATGTCCACCACATGTCACCTGAGACTCTGCCCATCGGGGCGGGCTCTGTCTCCGACTTATCATCAAGTGACTCAGGAGGATAAGCTTCCGGGTCGTTCGAAGGGCGAATTGCTGAGCGACTTAGAAAGCCGAATTGGGTGGTCGGGAGGCCGGACTGCAAGATGACTCGAAAACCAATTAAGAGCTCTGCCTGAGCACAACCGAGGACTATAATACAAATAAGTTTCTGAAAATAGATTTCATCCCATCTCCTCTGATGCTTAGAGGTTTAAATGGATGTGTGTTTCCAAGCTAGGACGACTCAACCACAAGAACAATCAAACACATATAATGTTATCATCGATCGGAAGGCAAAGGAAGAACAAAGAATTAGGGGTGAATCGGGGACTGCAATGATTTGTTGGCAAGGGAAGAACTGTTTTTTATACGTACGCTAAAGGATTATTATTCAACCATGAATTGCCTGATCTGTTGGCTGCTTGAAATGCTCGATTAATATTGTTTGTCCATCCATTTCAAGTTTGAGACAGGATGAAAAAATAATCTAAGTAGCAAAATAATAGCTGCATTACATGGATAATAGATTCATGAATTTGAGCTAACAGATTCACCAATAATCATTAAAATACTACTGCAAACCTTAATTAATTTCTAATTAATTAAGCCCAACTGCAAGTAATGTTTTAGCTATGGTTTTCTTTGTTTTCAGCACAAGTGAAAGGCATGTCTGATCTCCCTCTCCTGATCTCAGAGAATAAATATATTGACACCTCATCCTACTTGTTAGCATCTTCATCTTTCTCCAATCATTTTGATTTCTATCTGTAAATTGGCTACATTAATTGGATCCTATAATTTGAGCTTGATTCACATGTGAACGCGGGAGGGAAAGTAGGTGAATAATTAACATTCACGAGGGCGATTATGAATGAATACATTGTATTATCCACTAGATTTTTTTTTAAAAAAATCGAGCATTATATTGTTTGCCTATGAATGAATCGATTTTAAATTTCATGCATGCGAAAAGAAAAAGACACCGATTGATATAATCATAGACGAAAGAATTATATATATATATATATATATATATATATATATATATATATATATATATATATATATATATATATATATATATATATATATATATATATACGCCATTCGTGCCATGTATAGGATAATATTAAGTAGCTAGAAAGAATTAAGCTAATAAATATACAATAGACTATACGACTCACTCGAGGTGGGCGTCTGATTAATTTGGTGGGATAAGGAAGGTCGTATCGCTATCGATCTCTGAATGAGGATGAACATGAGGCAGCTCAGTTGTCACCTTCCTCTTCGCTGTAGTTAGCTTAGAGCAAGCAAGTGGTCTCATAAACATGCACATGTCCATGTTTTAATTTGTTCTCATTCACCCAACTCTTTCGTTGCCTAGCTAGCTATCGCGATGGGCCTCGCCAATTCTAACAACAAATATATAAGAATATACTATGTATTTATATTCGGGAATTACTCAAAGGGCGTATTTAAAATTATTTAAAAGGTATGCCAATATTTGAAAATGCCCCAAAGCGTATAATTTGTTTTTGTTTTTCTCCTATGTCAAATCCATCTATCTTCTCCTTTCCTTTTTTTTATACATGCAACCCCTCTTTTCTAGTTTGTTATCCATATAATTACTATTTTGATATTGATTTTTAGATTAATTACATTAACTTTTTCCAAGAATTTGAATCGATATTGTCACGGATCTAGTCTAACTGATTTTTTTGAGACCAGGATCATATTTTAACTGATTTTTACAATAATATTTTAATATTTTAAGAGAGACTAAAATAAATAATGGAAAGTCGTTGAATTCCTTACCGCCTAAAATTCATGTGACTTGAACTAAATCGAATTGACCCCGTCTATGTCCATCAAAGAGGATAAAAAAGAAAAATAGTCAAATTTAATAGAGGGGTAAAACAAAAGACAGTACATCTTTTAGACATTTTCAAATCTTAACGTGCTCTTTGGTTAATTCTAAATTTTGGATGCACCTTTTGGATAATTCCTAATTATATTAGAAGATTAAATTAAATAAGACATAATATTCTAGAATATATAATAAAATAAAAAAAGCTATCATTATTATTTAAGAAACATATATTTATGCAAATGGATATTTTAATTTTATTTTTGCAACTTAATACAGATATCAATCCATCCAATCAATTGGTTTGTCAGGTAATCGATTGTTGGTCATCAAATTCACACATTTAATTATTTTTATTTATTTTAGTTATGAAATGCCCTAGTTGTAACTAATCTTTAAAGATTGATTTTGAACTATAATTTATATATTTAAAGACAGGCCTCTAAATATAATTTTAAGTGAAATGGTTTGCGTGAAAGTGAATGCCTCAATAAAAAATTTGATCGTCAATCGACAACACGTCCAACGTTCGATCGTCAATCGAACACCACCGACGGTCGACTTCCGGTCGCTGTCTTGAATCAAACTATACCTTGAGGGGACGATGAACCTATTAGGATAGTCGGTAACGATGAACCTATCGAAATCGACGGTGAATGATATGAGATTACAATTGAGACAATTCTCGACAGATTTACCATACCCTCCAGGATATAATTTGATTTGGGACGACGGTGGAAAATTATTGACGGTCTTCGATCGACTATCAGATATTGAACGTATTATCGATTGACGATCAAATTTTTTACTGATACATTCACTTTACACTACAAACCGTAACTCTAATTTTAATTCTGGTCCTCTCCAGAATTAACCTTAAATAATATCTAATTAACTAATGCTCATTAAATGCGTACTTTTACAAAAGTACCCATCAGAATTCAGGAATTAAATAGCCAAAGTACAGGTCGTCCCCATCAAACTTATACAAAATTAATCTTCAAGAAGACCAATCTATGCACTCGTTGCAATTTCAAATATTAATTTACAAAACAAAAACACTAAATGTGCTTAGTTTAACGGCACTTAATAGCACTTAAACGAGATTTAAGAAATTTTTTTTCAAAAAAAAAAACATAAAAGTAGTGCCATTTGCGAAAAACCCACCTTAAATTTGGTTATTATTTACCAAATTAGTGCACCTTCTTGGCGAAGAGAGACATGAGGCTAAAAAGGCCTCTGCCGGTTCGCTCACGCGCGGTCACCCCATCCTTATCGTCACCCCCACAGCTCCGCTGCCCACCGCGGTACCCGATGCTCGAGTTCAGCGCCCGCGCGCCGGCGCCCGCGTTCGCTTTTCTGCCACTGCGGTGACCTTATCTCTCTCCCTGTGCTCGGGCCGTCGGATCTGCCAAACCGGGCTGGCCCGGCCCACCAGGACGCCTCCGGCCCGCCCCGGGATCGCGGCCCACCGCCTTCCGCCCGGCGCCGCCGCAGCGTGGTGGTGCTTTGACGACTCCCCCCGGGAGTTGCTCCTCGAGCAGGGAGCGCTGCTCGCCCTGCGGCCGGAGGCCGACGCCGGCGGCCGGGCGGCGCTCCCGGCGGATCGACTCCGCGAGAAGGGCCAGATGTTGATATTAAGCTCGGCGACCGGCGACGGCGCCCCCGTCTCCGCCCTTCCGGTCTTTGCGCCGCTCCTTCTCCTCGGCCGGCTTCTTCTCCCCGACACGGAAAATGTCCTTCCACCGCTTCGACCCCGTGGTCGGGGAGCAGGAGATGGAGGCCGTGAGCTCGGCGGCGGGAGGCGGCCGAGGAAGCGGAGCGGCCGGATCCGGCTCAGGCTTCGATTTGGGACGACCACGCGCGGCGTCGATTTCAGCGTCGAGGTGAGGGCGAAGGGAGAGGTGGTGGAGAGGGAGGAGAACCCCGTCGGCGAAGAGCTCGTCAGCAGTGAGGAGCGGCGACGGCGGGTCGCCTACCGCCCAGAACTCAAACTCCGGCGAGGAGGCGGAGGCGCTGCTGATCCGCCTCGGGCTCCCTTCCATCTGGTCTGGATTGAGAGGATTAATGGATTTGGTTGGGAAGAGATTTAAATATGAGGACGCCGTTTTTATATATATATATTTGTTTTCGAGAACAATAAATACGATTTTTTTATTTATTTATTGACCCATCCAGTGGAATTATTATTTCTTAAATTATTTATTATAATAATATAATTAATATTATTTTCTTGTTGCGATGAATAATTAGGACTCAATATTATATTTTTAATTGGACAAAAAATTAAAAATTAAAAATTAAAAATTAAAATAGCATTCTTATTTTTTTAATTATTCGGAAAAAAGAGAGGTGGGAGGTGCCGTGTGTCGTCACTGTAGCGTTTACTATATAAAGGAGAAGATTTGCGGCCTGAAAAAGTTGCGTTCCGTTTGAAACGGGGAGAAGAGAAGAGAGACGAGAATAGAAAGAGTCACGATCATGCCGCAGTCACAGCAGCAGCTTGCCCCTTTTCCCTCTCTCACCTTCTCCACATCTCGCCTGGTTTTGCCGCTGCTTGTTGGGGATTCCAGGCGGGGTGGAGATGGAAGCCCTAGCCCGCTCCAGGAGGTCCTCGTCACTGGGTGCCTCGCCGGCGAGGAAGAGGCAGCCGGAGATGGCCAGCCCCGACTACATCCGGAAGGGATCAGTTTCTCGTTCTCTCTCCGCTTCCTCGCCCTCGTACGCTTCTCATTTCTCATAAACTCTTTAACATTTTGTCCCCAAAACCTTTTTTTTTTGTTTCTGCCCTTCGGATTTTCAAGATTAGTCATGTTGTCAATTTTGATGGGGTTTCTATTTGGATCCTTGATCAGAACTCTGAGCAGCGAGAGGACTGTGAAGAGGCTTCGGCTATCCAAAGCACTGACGATGCCTGATAGCACAACTGTTTTGGAGGCTTGCCGTCGTATGGCTGTGCAGAGGGTTGACGCTGTGCTACTCACTGACTCGAATGCGTTGCTTTGTGGAATCCTTACGGACAGGGTTGGTATACGAATCTCTCCCGGATTGAAAATGAAGCCACTTTTTGGAGATTAACTCGCTGACCATTGTTGTTTGAATTGAAGGATGTAGCAATGAGAGTCGTTGCTTGTGACTTGTCACCTCAGGATACACCTGTTTCAAAAGTGATGACAAGGAACCCTATTTTTGTTCTTTCTGATACACTTGCAGAGGAAGCATTGCAGAAGATGGTCCTTGGTTTGTGTCGGCATTAAATTTGTGGCTTTGCCATGTTCACAATAGCTCCAAATTTACTTCTTTTCCTTTTTCTTACACCTTCAGGTAAATTTAGACATCTGCCTGTTGTGGAGAATGGTGAAGTTATTGCTTTGCTTGACATCACAAAGTGTTTATACAATGCCATAGCACGGGTGGAGAGGATCGCCGAGAAAGGAAAAGCTATTCAAGCTGCTGTTGAAGGGGTGGAGAAGAACTGGGGAACATCTATTTCTGGTCTCTCTTAACTGATATAAAGAAAACAAATGCTTCATGAAAAACTTATGTTTTTCTCCCAACTTTTTCATGAAAACAAATGTATCTTAAATTGGATCGGATGCTCATGGGGGTTATTGACTTTGAATCTCAATTCGATTTCACTCTTACTAGGGGCTAATTCATTCCTTGAAGCTCTTCGTCAGAGGGTATATCAGCCATCCTTGGCCACAGTTATCCCAAGCAACTCATATCCAAAGTAGGTAATTTCTTCTTTTGGAATCAACTCTATCAGTATTTAGGGACAACGCTTCATGATTATCAAATTTGTATGATAGGGTTGTCACAGTCTCACCAGCTGAGTCAGTTTTAGCTGCGACTAAGAAAATGCTTGAATATCATTCAAGCTCAGCAATCATCACTTCGGGGAATAAGCTACTTGGAATACTGACGTAAATCTTTAACTTAACATCTTCACTTTCTTGAATACTAACCTGCATAGCTCTGCTCAGAGTTCCTTTTCCTTCCTTTTTGATGTTGCTTACTGAACAGTTCAAGAGATATTTTGATGCGTGTTGTCGCAAAAAATCTTCAACCGGCCACTACATCTGTGGAGAGGGTATGTTTCTCCTGTGGTATTTTAATTGTCATAAAATTTCATGTTACTTTCATCTATGCCATCTGCAGAATATCAGTGACAGATAGTTGATTGGATCAACAGTTGTATTGTGGAATATTTGTATAATAGATTGTTGATTAGATCACAAGTTTGTTTCATCATCTATTACTACTACATTGACAAAATTTATAATGCTTATTATCAGAGAATGGATCCTTGATGCTGGCAATTGAGCTAGAAAATATACAATGTGCCTAATGTGTATGATTTTCATCTTTAGGCCATGACGCCCAATCCTGATTGCCGAACCATTGATGCATCTATCCTTGATGCTCTTCAGACAATGAGAGCTGGAAAATTTTTGCATCTTCCACTTACGGACAAAAGTAAGTTCTTTTAGTATTTTTCCTCCTACACAATGGCTAAAGATCCTTTTGAAACTTAGTCTTTCATATATATACATGTGATATTTCCTTTCAATAGTTATTTCTTCCTCAAAGAACAACCATTGCAGGTGGTAACATTGTGTCCGTCTTAGATGTACTACACATCACGCATGCAGCCTTAGCCACGGTAAGTTAGAACTTTAAATTTTCGCCGAATAGCAGGTTGTTTCTATGAAACTTCATTCAATGACTACCTCAACATATAGAAGTACAGATAAATTATCTAGTTGTAAACCTTTGCATTCTTTTACTAAATGCACCTGTAAGCTAGCTCTAGACCTAATAAGCTTATTAGACCTCTCTGTGGATGTGGATGAGTTAGTATTAAACTTTTGTCACTGTTTATTGTCCCTTGGCATATTTGAGTTGGATTGTTTCACTTTGGGCTTTGATATGGTATCAACTCAGTCTCTCATCTCCAGTGATGTTGGGCCTAAGGGGGCATAATGAAAGACATGCCAAAAGGTAGAAGCTCCACCCATTAGTCTTACTTTCATAAATAAAGCTTCTAAAGCATGCTTAAGTATCTAGAGATAATGTTTTTAGGGAAATTTAGGGGGGAAAAAACTGAGAATACTTTAGCTTACCCTTTTTGTAGAAAAGGAAATCGGGCAGTTGTATGTGAAAGGAATTCATCTTGCAGTTGAGCAAAAGTTCTTTCATTGATAAGGTTTCCTTACTAATTGTTGGGATCAAGCTTGGAGCAATCTGTAACCACAGGGATTGCTGTGTATTGACCTCATCAATTTTACTGTTGATGCTCTTGGCTTAGTTACGTCGCTAAATTCTAACATAGATCCACATTGTGGTGTATCTGTCTATATATTACCCAAAAAGTAACTGATTATTCTGTAAATATGAATCTATGATACATTCAATTTCAGAAAGATTCATGAATCTCCTTGTTGATGTGATCAACAACAAAGCAATAGAGCTTGAGTTCTCTTATATCAAACTAAGTTTCTCTTGTCATGATCGAAAGTATCATTTTCGAACTTCCATCATTTGTGTTTCATTTCATGTTATATTCTTGTGCCTTCATTTAGTCACTGAATTTAATCTTTGAATCCTTGGTTCATCATCGACCAGTTTGAAAGCAATGGTGGTGTAGGAAATGAAGCTGTCAGTTCATTGATGCAGAAGTTTTGGGATTCTGCAGTGACCACTGGGTCTCTAGAGGAAGATGACGAGACAAGGAGGTAAGCAGCTATATTTTAAGTTGGCAAATGCTAAAATAATCTATAAAATCTCATTACCAACTTGTGCTTCAGTGAAGGGTCTATGAAAATGACATCTGAGGGGACAGAAACAGTGACTTCTTCTTTCCCTTCTTCGAATTTACCAGACACCTTTTCTTTTAAGCTCCAGGATAAGAAGGGCAGAATCCATAGGTTCCATTGTGGTACTTAACTGCTCCTTTACGTTTTATACATGTTTATTTTCAGATAAATAAAGATTCCGTAAACTATCTGCCCACTTCAGAAACGAGGAGCTTGGCATACCTCATCACTTCCATCCTCCAAAGGGTAGGAGGTGACATTGACAGGAATCAAGTACCACAGATTCTGGTATTCCCACAATGCTTAGCCTGCCATGGACACAATCTCTGTGCTACAGTTTGGTTAACTTGATTCCTTTCTTACAAAAATTAAATCTTCAGTATGAAGATGAGGATGGTGATAAGGTCGTCCTTGCGTGTGATGGTGATCTGATTGCAGCTGTGGATCATGCAAGGGTTGCTGGTTGGAAGGCATGACTAATTGCTAACTAGCAGATTCTTCCCTCAAATACAAATTAGAGATCATATTCTGACTTGGTGAGTCTCTTCGCTACATTCGGTATGTTTTCTGTACTTTGTGCAGGGATTGAGATTATACCTGGACTACACGGGCTCGCGAGGTTGGAAGAAGGGTGGACTAAGTACGGATTTGGCAAGCAGGGATTCATGGATAACAGCATACAACATGACTGCAGTAGTTGCACTTATAGCTGGCCTAGGTGTGATGGCTTATGTAAAGAGATTCGCTTAGTCAAATTCTATCATCTCCTAAAATGCTTCATCTAGAAAGAAGACTCATGCAAGAGGGCAAGCAACAGATTCCTGCCTGCTCTTCGATGCATGTTTGACACTTTCCGGTGTGGAATCCACCAAACTAAGCAAAACATGGACTAGGATGCCGAGTGTGTGGTTGAATCATCTCACACATTCTTTTCGTAAGTTCAATCGTTGTACAGGCCATCTTGGCATGGAAAATTGGAGGATATTATTTCTGTGTTGTTTGGTGTCTGTCAATCTCTTGTAATGTCTAGCCACTGTCATTTTTACAAAGTGGGCATCATCTTGGCAAAGATAAGGAACTTGCTATTAACTGTGTCGAGTTTGTTCCTGCTTGGTGGTTTTTTTTAACAATTAATCTTGTATTTCTCTTAAGTTCGATATTGAACAAGAAGAGAGGAAGGATTTCAAAGCGTTGGATGCCATTGAATTGAATAGCTCTTGGATGTATAGTGTTTGTGAAGGCAACTGCGCGTTTAATTTATACTCAATAGCCCCCGGGGCTATGGTGCAGGTAGGGTGATTAGTCGCTATTCCAGACATCCGTGATTTGATCCCTAGCTACGACGTATTTAGTAGGAATTATTTTTCTAAATAGGACACGAACCCTGGGACGTTGGACTTCTAGATCGTCCATCGCGAGTACTTTCCGATTTATCCTAGTGATCGGTGGAAAACTTTCGTGGGGTCAGATCGGTCATCCCAGATTCATCTGCTATCTGGTTCAACAAATAAAAGTGAATAGCAAATTATGAATTATAGGAACGGAATAATTTTTGATTTTTTTATGATGAAATAATAAATGCATTTGGATTTAGCAAAACTATTTAGGTATTTTAAATTATTTTATTATTAATTTTGATTTGTTTGAAAAAAATGAAGCATGAAAAAATATTTTTAATTTACCTAAGTCATATTTTTACTTTTCATTTCCCTGTTAATAATCAATTCGTCCAAGTTACCAATTTCTTTTTCTTTATACCAATTTGTTTATTTTTACTCTAATGCTAATCTAACAAACAACTTTTAAAATTTTTTGAATGCGATAACTTAAAATTTTAATTAAAATTTTCCTAAAAGTATGAATATTGGTAAAAACGTGTTTATATTGTCTAAAAACAATATTTTATTAGTATATTTTATACATATTTTCTCAGAATATTAAAAAAAATATTGGAGAAGATTATTCAGAAGTACGTGGAATAATCTTATTTAAAATTATAACAAAATATTTTTCTAACAAAGTGTTATTTAATCTGAGGTAGACAATATCAAGTAAAATTCGAAGAATAATTTATATGCATTTAGTGGTTGACCTCAGCATGCATATTAATCCCTACTCGTATTCAAACTCTAGTCTAGGGGATGTCAAAAATGAACACGATCCGATAACTCAATCTAATCGACACAAAAAATATTGGATTAGGGTTGGGGTTTTATGGTTAGGGTTAGATTGGGTTGAACTTGAAATCTGACCCAAAATTTTTTTCTGGGTTGGGTTGGGTTGGATTTGGGTTGACCCGAATTAAAAATTAGGTCACCCATCAACCCGAACCCCATTCGTTTTTTTAAGTGGCAGTGTGGTAGGGTCGCAGGGCGCAAGATATCCATATACCATATTCGATTATTCATATAATGGTATTGCTTCCTCCTCCAAGGCCGAGCCACTTTTTTTTACTTCTTTTGCTGAACGATTTGACCCACCAGCCCAATATTTTTTTGCTTCCTATTAATCCATTACTTTTTATATTTAAAATTTTAGGACAAAGTTAATAAGTAGCGAGAAGGAGTTCACTGTTCACAAGTCACAATTTCTCTTTTACGATTTTTTCTTTTCCAGCGTTCCATCAAGCTCTATTTTAGGGCAAAATTTTAGCATCAGCCATCATGTTCCTGGTTTCCCCAACTTCATCATTGTCTCATCGACAAAATGAGTTCACAACCTATTAGATCAATTTTTACGTATTTGGAACTCAAGTCAATCATTTCACTAGAAACATCGCAAGGATTGATATTCTAAAGATGCATAAAAATGAATGCAATAAACTAGCTAAAGAAATGAGTTCATGCCCTGGAAAATTTGTTTCGCTTCTGATTTGTGGATTTCTATTGCCATTGATGGTTATATATGTTTAACAACACATTTCATTGATTCTAATTGGGTTTTGCAAAAAAGGATTATCAACTTCTCTTACATGCCTCCGTCTCACTCTAGTATTGCATTGTGTGATAAAATTAATAGTTTATTTAATTCTTGGGGAATTCAGAGAAAGGTTTTCATAATTACATTAGACAATGCTACTGCAAATGATGTATTTGTTGGCCTTTTAAGGGATCAACTTGGTTTAAATTGTTCATTAGTGAGTGATGGCGAGTATTTGCTTGTTCGTTGTTGTGCACACATTTTCAATTTAATTGTGTAAGAAGGTTTGAAAAGTATTGATAGTTCTATTGATAAGATTCATGAATGTGTAAAGTATGTGAAAGGTAGTCAAGTGAGAAAGCAAAAGTTTATGGAATCTGTTACCCAAACTTCACTTAATTCAAAGAAATCACTGAGGCAAGATGTTCCTACTAGATGGAATTCTACGTATTTGATGCTTTCTAGTGCTATGTATTATCGACGTGCTTTTAATCATTTGAGATTGGCTGATACTAATTTCACACATTGTCCATCGGTTGATGAGTGGGGACAAGTTGAAAAAATATGCAAATTCTTTGAGGTTTTCTATGAGACAACAACTTTGTTTTCTGGAGTGAAATATCCTACTACCAATCTTTACTTTCCTCGTGTCTTTACGGTTCAGTTGACAATAAGCCAAGCATTGCAAAGCTCTGATGATTTCATGAGATCAATGCCCAATCGGATGTTTCAAAAATTTGATAAGTATTGGAAAGATTATAACATTTTGTTTGCCATTGCTGTGGTAGTTGATCCGAGGTTCAAGATGCAGTTTGTTGAGTTTTGTTACAACAAGTTATATGGACATGGCAGCAATGAATTAAGTCTTGTAAGATCTAAATTGCTTTCTTTGTTTGAGGAATATATGCATATGGGTATTACTTCCAAGCTAAATAGTAGTCGTGCATCTTCAAGTTCTCTCATAGTGCCATTGATGATAATGCTTCTCTTGCTCTAAATTTAGACAGTGAATGCATGGATGTTTTGAAGGTATTGCTAATAATGTTTGTTTTTTTCTCATTATTTTTACTTCTTGTTACCAATACATTTCATTTATGATATAGAAATTTGACACCTTTCAAAGTTTAGAATTCATTGGTAGAGCTCAAAAGAGTCAATTAGAGCTCTATTTGGAAGAACCGACAATTGATAGAATAACAAAATTGGATGTTCTCGGATTCTGGAAAGCTCACCAATTTAGGTATCCTAACCTTGCACAAATGGCCAGAGATATCTTGAGTGTTCCGATTTCTACGGTTACTTCTGAATCAGCTTTTAGCACTGGTGGTAGGATACTTGACCAATATCGCAGTGCAATGAAGCCTGATGTTGTTGAGGCATTGGTTTGTTATAGAGATTGGTTAGTTGGAAGACAAAAGTAAATGGTTTGTCTTTTTTATTTTCATTTTGAAGTTATTTGTTTTACTAATATTTTTTTTTAGAAACTATTGAGGTGGGGTTGAATGATTTGACTTAAAATATTATGAATTTATTCACAAATGAGGATGCTGGATTAAAAACTACTTCAACAAATGATTGATGATTCTAATGAAAGGTAAATTGGTTAAATTGTTAAAATTTGTTAATTACAAATTTTTAAAAATCATTTAGATTTTAATTTTTTTTATTTCACTCCTTATTTTAGGTTTGACTCGTAAAAAAAGGGGAGTAAAATGATGGAGAAGTGGAGCTTGATATGTGAAAGTTATTTTGTGAAGCTTGAAGACTTTTTTTATTTTATATTTTGATATCATAAATTTTTGTCATGTAATTATTTATTTTGTGAAAGATTTGACTTGTCACTTGTTTAAACAATTTTCCCTAGCATTAATTGTACATTTGTACCATTCTGATTTCTGAACTTGTTTTTGGACACAATATAGTTCCTAGTTTTGAAGTTGATAGATAAGTGCTAAAAGCTTCGGGTTTTGTTTGAGGACTTAATGTTCCTAATGCAAACATTGTTCCTATTGTGTCAACATCTGATGTAATGAAATTAATGAACATTGGGCAAAAGAATCGTGTTGTTGGTTCTACAGCTTTGAATGATCGTAACAACCGATCTCATAGGTAGCATTACAAGTTTGTTTTTGTTGTTGTTATTATTAACATTCTTTTGCTCCTATAAATTGTTCAAGTGTGTTACATGCAGTTGCTTGACTGTTCATGTTCAAGGGAGAGATATGACCTCCGAAACTATACTCCATGGATGCTTACATCTTGTTGATTTAGCGGGCAGTGAGAGAGTTTACAAATCTAAAGTCACAGGAGAAAGGCTAAAAGAAGCACAACATATAAATAAATCACTCTCAACTTAGGATGATGTTATATCTGCACTTGCACAAAAGAACTCACATGTTCCTTATAGAAATAGCAAACTCACACAACTTCTTCAAGACTCTCTTGGTAATTTGTTTTCTTCCAAGGATGTAGATCAATAAGTTTTATCTTATTTGGATTTAAAATTTTATATCCTTTGTTAAACAAGTGGACAAGCAAAGACCTTGATGTTTGTTCATATAAGTCCAGAGATGGACACCGTTGGGGAAACCCTTAGCACACTTAAATTTGTAGAACGGGTTTCCACAGTTGAGCTTGGTGCTACACAAGTGAATAAAGAAAGTGGAGAAGTTAAAGAGTTAAAACACAGGTTATTTATTTTATTCTCTCAATAGCATTTCTATACTCCAATAACTAGTGCTATTTTTTACAATTGTGGTATTCTTAATGTCTCTTTTGAGTTTATTAAGTATTTTGAATTTATATTTAATAATTTCAAAATTTTAAATCAGGTTGGCGGGTTGGCCGGGTTGGAACGGGTTCGATTCGGGTTTATAGGTTTCAGGTCAAAATCGGATTCGGGTCGGGTTCGAGTTGGGTATTTTTTTAAAAAAAATTAATCCGACCCGAACCCGACCCGATCCATCCGAATTGATACCCCTACTTAGTCCATGATTTTTTAGAATATTCTTGAACAAATTGGTAATATAAAAAGGATTTAGTAACTTGAATGAATCGACCATTAAAAAGGCAGTGAAAAGTATTAATTAGGAAATAAATTAAAAATCATTTTTTCATGCTTCATTTTTTCCAAACAAATAAAAAAATCATAATTAAAATCCCTAAATAGTTGCGCTAAATCCAAATGCATTTATTATTTCAACAATAAAAATATTAAAAAAATTATTCCCTTCCTATAATTCATAATTTGCTATTCACTATAAATCAAAGGGTCGTCTTCACAAAAACTATACATCCAAGAGCTATTCAATTCAATGGCATCCAACATTTTGAAATCCTTCCTCTATTTTCTTGTTCTCGTTTGCTTCATCCATAAAGGTATACATCTATTCAACTCTAAACTCTTCTTATACAATTCAATAAATTCTAAGAACTCTCATGTAGTTAGATTTATAGAATTGAATAAGGATCGAATTCCGATAAAATAGTAAAAATACCCTCCCATATAAGGATGATATCTGATTTAATCCCTCCTTAAATTAAATGACGGATTTCATCTTTTACAGAATTAATGAGTTTTTTTCTTTGACTGAATGTAGGGGTGGAGGCCTCCACATGTGAACTATCGAATATCGTTGTGACACAGAGGAAGACGGGGGCATCGGTCGAGGGGCAGGCGGAGTACGAGGTGACGGTCAGCAACAACTGCTCGTGCCCGCAGTCGAAGATAATCGTCAGGTGCTTGGGCCTCAGCAGCATCGAGCCGGTCGACCCCAGCATCATCAGGCCCATTGGCAACGGCGATAATTGCAGCGTCGCCGGCGGCCGGCGGCTCACACAGGGGGCACCCGTCAAGTTTAAGTATGCGTGGAAGACGCCGCAGGATTTTCCCGTGGTCAGCAGTCAAATACACTGCTGATAAATTGATCAATGACTTAAATAAATAAATTATAAAATAATTGTGAGGGATGGTAATTCAAATATGAGTAAATAAATTGCGTCTTTTGATTTCGCGAGTTGATCATTTCTCTTTTTTTATTTATTACAACTTGTTCGAGATTATGAACAATCAAACAAAATTTTAATTTCTATGGAAACAGGCAACTTTTAAATTTTTTTTTGAATGCAACAACTTAAAATCTAAATTAAAATTTGCATAAAAGTATAGATATTGGTAAAAAAATACATTTTTATATTGTCTGGAAATAATATTTTATTAGTATATTATTATATAAATATTTTGCAAGAATTAATTTTTAAAAATTAAATAATTGGAGAATATTATTCAAATTCCGGCTATTATTGTACATGGAATAATCTTATTTAAAATTATAACGGAATATTCCTTCTAACATTTTGAGTTTTTAATATTAGCCATTTTCAAATATTCATATAAGGGGTTAATTGCTAAACTATTTTTTAATGATTTGTTTTTATTATTAATGATTTGTTTTTTTTTGTTTCTTTTGAAGTCAAATAAAACATGGACAGTGGTATTAAAATAATTTAAAATACCTAAATAGTTTTGCTAAATCCAAATGCATTTATTATAATTTCACCATTAAAAAAATCAAAAAAATTATTCCCTTCCTATGATTCATAATTTGCTATTCACTATAAATTAAACGGTCGCCTTCACAAAAAACTATAATCCAAGAGCTATTCATTCAATTCAATTCATCCAACATTTTGAAATCCTTCCTCTATCTTCTTATTCTCGTTTGCTTCCTCTAAACTCTTCTTATACAATTCGATAAATTCTATATTTTCTTTCATTTTCAAGAAAAGATTATAACTATAAGAACTCTCATGTCTTATTTATTTGGAAGTGGGAACGAGTTATTTAAGTTAACTGAATGTAGGAGTGGAGGCGGCGACATGCGGACTATCGGATATCGTTGTGACACAGACGAGGACAGGGGCATCAGTCGAGGGGAAGACGGAGTATGAGGTGACAGTTAGCAACAACTGCTCGTGCCCGCAGTCGAACGTAATCGTCAAGTGCTTCGGCCTTAGCAGCGTCGAGCCGGTCGACCCCAACGCCATCAGACCTGTCGGCGACGGCGAGAATTGCAGCATCGCCGGCGGCCAGCAGCTCACGCAGGTGGCACCCGTCAAGTTCAAGTACGCGTGGATGACTCCGCAGGATTTTCCCTTGGTCAGCAGTGAAATACACTGCTGACAAATTTATTAATAAATTAAATAAATAAATTATGAAGTCATTGTAAGGGATGAAAGTTCAAATCTGAGTAATAAATTGCGATTATCGCAAAGTTTAGCAACGACTGTGTTTGCCCTGGATCGTCCCAGGCTCGATTAATCATACAACAAGCAAGAACAATCACTACAGAGAAATACACTTTAAAATTTTTACTAAAGCAAACTTTTCTTCGGAGCTTATTTATTCAACTCCAGAGATTGTGCATGTTGCTTGACCTTGAGAGCACCTTGTGAGCACCAAACTCATAATCTATTCATAAAAAATAATGCAAAGATTTTACATCGAGTGGAAGAACATCCCAGTTGGAATTTCTTCAGCAGTATGTTCAGGCTTTTTGATAGTAAAATTCTCCAATATGTCTTATTCCATGGCCATCTAGACAACAAGGGAATAGCTGGTTGAGCTTTTAAATTGGAGACGAAGAAGCCACTTTTTTGCATGACCAAAAAAATTAGAAATAGTTCATACTTAGCTTTTATTCTATGGATGGACGTACGCGCTTCCTGCAACGCTGCCAAAAGATCACAAATAGTTCATTCTTTCAGGAAGACTAATCCCTGCTCTTTTTAGGAGAGAGCCCGCAGCTTGGATTGCTAATGTGACAATCTCTTCCTGTTCATAGGAAAAACGATAATATGTAGATCAAGTAAAACCATGCAAAATTTAGATATCATCAGTAGTCTCATTGATATGATAAGCACAACTTAATGGAACTACTCAATGAAGCGTGCTAACTTCAACTCAAACTAACCATTTTCCATGGAATGTGATTCATTTGCACTTTCAAATGTATGACAATAAAATGTTTCTGAATGAAATATCAAATATAGTATTGCGTTGTATGCGTTAGAAATCCAGCTTTCATACAGGCCCCATTTGGTGATGATAGATTAAAGTTTCATCATGTTCCCTAGAGGATAACAAGTAGAATCTTAGTAGAGATTCTGCTAGTTCTCATCGAGGAGAAAAGGATTTAGACTGATAACAACAATTCTGCTGTGGTGATGAACTCCATCCTTTTTAAGGCAAATAAATAGTCATTGAATTTGAAATTACCAGGAAATTGCAGCATGAAAGAACATTTTTCAAGAAGACAGGAGGCAGAATTTTAAAGAATACTCCAGAACAGAAAAAAAAACAATATAAAGTCACAAGTGAACTATGGAGGTGAAATTAGGGAGCCTCTGCAAAACAGAAAAAATGAAGAGAAAAAAGCCCTGAGTTGAATTAGGATTAGTGAAGGTAGCAAATGACAAACGACAGAGGGAAAAAGTGACAAAAGTCGGAACCACATAGGTAAAAAGCCCTTGGTTGAAGAACCAATAAGGCTGCCAAAAACATATAAATGAACACAATGAGGAACTAAGAATGATATTGTTGTCGGGACACGATTAGGATATGTGATAAGTGTTAACTACCATAATTTTTATAATGCCTAACTAGTGAATTAGAGGGTAATTAAGGCTGAACGAAATAATTTTAATGATGATTTGGAATTTGGGATCCAATTGGGGTTCGACTTGGAGTTAGATTGGCTATTTGAGTGTTCTGTCAGATGTTCAGTTTGGGCATGTTTGGATAGTAAGGCTTGATTTGGCTTAAATCTGGCTGAAACAGAGTTGAACCAATCGGTCCAATTCAGCCACAGCTCACATGTGTTTGCCCCGATGCTGCCGCTGGCCCCCCAACAGAGGTGCAGTTGCATCACGCTCAACTGCACCTCTTCCTGCAGAAGTTGCATGCAGATCCATCGCCACCACCAGTCGCTGCTAATAGATTGTTCAGCTCCATGAGCACCTATCTCTGAGTCATAGCAGTCAAACCTCTTTCCCTTTCCCTCTTTTGAGCAGTAGCATCACTTTGTCCCTAGTCGTTTAACTCCCTCAGAACCTGAGCAGCAGCAACCCTGTCCATTCATGCAATAATTGAACTAACAGCCTCTTAGCCTTCTTCCTTTCCTCTCTTAGTGGCAGATAGGGTAAGTTTTGGAAGATTTCTGTATTTTAGAGATTCCAAGTATTTTGAGATAGTAAGATTGATGCTTGTTGTCATTTTTTCATCTCTAGCAAGTTTGGGCAATCATGGACAGCTTGGGACAGCAAAAAGGGGCTCGTCTTCCATCTGCAGCAGCGTACTTGGTGTCTGATCAATGAATCACAGGGTAGATTATTGTTCCTCCTTCCTTTGCATCAGGTGGGATCATAAGAGAAGATTGCCAAGTAGATATTTGGGCTTTGGATCATGAGATGTCCTTAAGTTGATGGTGGTAGAATGGGCAAGTGAGACAGTTTGGTACCTAGTTACCTTGCAGCTTGTCAAATGGTGAGATACTTGATAGAGGAGATTAGTCAGAAGCAATGAGGTATATCGAGAGTGCACATTTAAGAGTTATTGTTGGAGGTAAAAGGAAAGATTTGAGTGATAGCAAGTAGTCGGTATGCAGTTTGATGTTGTATATGAGGTTGAGGGTGGTGATAACTTAAGTGTCACCTTAGTGAGCTCAGTGTGCTGATCCTTACAAGGAAATCTTGATGTTACCTTGTCACTCTGCTTGTTTTGTTTATATTATCATGTTGACCTTATAGCATATTCTTAATACATACATCATAGTGGTTGTTATGCACGCAGATTAGCAGTGCAGTTATATATGCTGGTTGACTTGTTTTTTTATATGTTGTTGTTATATCTTCATTGTTGGTATACCGTGTTTTAGTTTTATGTTGTAGTTAGTTTTGATGTACATTGAATTCCACACCCCCACCCCCCATTGGGAGGGAGTAAATCAGGAAACTACAGATGGTCCCCACGAGGGAGAGTATGGTCACACGGCTTAGTCGGGATTACCCTTGCATCATTCGGCAATTCTACCTGTAGTTTTGATGTACATTGAAGATAACACATTAGATTGATCCTTTAGCTTAAGTTAGGATCTAATGCCCATAGGATATAATATAACGTTACACTTAGCAAGTTGTATTGGATCTTGAGTCACTTATAATGGATGCATTACTTTTGGATATTATTAAAGGATATATATATATATATATATATATATATATATATATATACCTGCGCCCCTGCTCCATGCAGGGGAGGATGTAGTAGGGGGATATTGGTTTCTCTCCTAGTTTAGCCGACCCTACTTTGTATGATAAGACTTGATTGTTGTTGTTGTTTTCTTCTCTCCAAATTTGTTCATTGGCCATGATGGCTAGGATGAGCTAGGACTTGAAAAAACCTCGTTAATCATAGGATGAGCTAGGACTATCTCAGTAGTCGCATCTGTGGAGAGTGTGCGTGTGGTATCACTCTTTGTCACAATATGAGGGAGTACAAAGGATAATTCCCATGAGTGGTTCTAGACTTCGGTCAGTCGATTGTAGTACCTTAGTAAATAGCAGTTGGTTTATATCCTTGTCAAGTAGTGTTATTAAATGTTGATTTTCTTGCAATGCAGTTTTTAACCTACTTCATTAAGATGCAGTACACTTTTGAAGTTTACTATCTCGCTTATTACCTTGTACATTTCATCATTTCTACTTGCCCTACTTAATCTTCCTTGTTGAACCCTCATTCTCTTTCCATTAGAGGAGCAGGTATCTAGATCCTTAGGTTTGGAGTCAGATTTGCTTAGGATTGATCGGAGGACGTTTCATACATTTTTTTGGTGTGTTTCCTCTTGCTTAGCTATGTCCTAGAACTCTATGCTATCTTGTTGGATTTGCAGTTATGTTTTGTAGTTTGCAAGAATACTTTTATGTTGTCCTTTTGCAATAAATGTTGAGCTTAATGACATTGCTTATATCTTTGTGGTCTGGTGGTGTTCATTAGTATATTTGTAAACAATCGTCGTGAGTTCCATGCCGTGTCAAGGCCATGCAGACCTACTTGGGTCATGACAACGAGGATGATTAGACATTGGTCAGCAGTATTTGGGATACAACAACAATGCAATATACTGAGGAATGGGGATTAGATTAGGACATAAAGTTCCAAGTCGAGTAACAAGTCATCTTGATTGCAGCCAGAAGATTTATAATCTAGGATATCCATGGCTCTATCTTGTGTTGAAACAGACAATCATCATGAAGCAATGATCACGGAGTTTCTTTACTCCATGCCAGCTAAAAGTACCAGAAGATTAATGCGTCAAATGAATCTAGGATATCCATGGCTCCATCATCATGAAGCAATGATCATGGAGTTTCTTTACTCCATGCCAGCTAAAAGTACCTTGAACTGTGAAGCTAGAATCTCAGGCTAACTAGTGACTGCATATTGATTACATTGACGTAATTGCATTAAATGTTCAACTCTGCTATGCTAGTGATTTTCCTTATAGAAGATGATCCAATATTCTTTATGATAAAACTACTTATAAATTATAAGAGCAGTTTGAATGTTGATCCTGTCCTCAGTTTAATATGTACCTAAACTGCATAGTTTCAAAGGTTTTACTTGCTGAATTTTTCAAAGGGAACAAGAGGTCTTTGCACTAGTGGAGTCTACATGAATCCATAACTAAAGATGCATTTTTGGAAAAGCTATGACACTGCAAGTACTTTCTTAAATACTATTTATTTTGCCTTCCAAAATCAATTTACCTTATTGTGAAGTGCTAAACCATGGCCTTACATAATACATGCAGCAGACCCCAGATAAATGGAACGCAGCTTGTTCTTGATTAACGACTTAGTAAATAATAATATGTAACAGTTAGCACAAAAATGTTTATGCATAAAATTTGAACCTAATACCTAATTGAAATCATGCATATGGTTTGGCTTAAGAATAGTGAGAGAAACATTGCAGTCTGTCGTACATCTTTTAATTGGTCATCATTAGAGCTATCATGTCCAAGATCTGAAAATATGCTTTGAAATATCATTTAAGCAACTAGAACAAAGGCAGAATTTCAGCAGATTTAAGTCATTCAAGGTTATAATAGAAACTAGTGGCATGCACCTCATTTATTCTCAATATTTTATGGTCCTTCATGATCCACTGACCATTGCACATGACTGAATCAATGTTTTCGGTTCTCATACAGTAGACAAGACTGGAGATGCTGCAAGTTCCATATCATAGTTACTTCCAATGAGGTTAAAAATCAAGGAATCATAACAAATGGCAAAATATTCATTTTTAAACTCAAGTTTACTAGAAAATAACATGTCTTTTCCAGTTAACTGAAAACATTAAGTTATCCTTCTGCTTGATGCAACTGAAATAGACAGTAATATTCGTGTTATAATTATAAATTAAGAATTATTATCTGGACATTGCAATTAAAAACAAAGCTTACCAATCGTGCAATGGAACCATGGTCCATGAAAAAGGATTGACAACTATCAAGTCAGCCTGTTTAAACAAAGAAAACTTTAGAAAGTAGAAGACACAATCAAGCGCAATGCGCCCAGAATTATCTCTAATTCACAACATGTGAGACCCAGTATAGCTTTACAATACATAGACAATACTTTCCAAGCATCTTGCATGCCTAGGATTAAATTCATTATGTAACAAATTGCCACAATTTGTTCAAGTTTGAGAACTTACCAATTAACCTTGTTAGGCCAAAGTATTAACCAAAAATGTTTAAGAACAAGTTAATATTAATTGATCATCTAACTTTTGACATGCAAGATTAAAACTAGAGTGAGGCAAGCAAAAAAAGCAAAGACGAAAGTGGAAAACCATATTCTAAGTCTCCTATTCTGATATAGAGTTATACCTAGTGAGTTTAGTTCTCCATTGACATTTTATATTTAGAATTTTATCATAAGTCCAAACCATTAACAAGTGGTATAATATTATTTTTCCCACTTTCCATATGGTACTAGAGTTATTCTCTTGGGTTAATTAGGTTTTCTAGAAATAATCTCCTTAGGGGGGAGGCTGCACTTTTGGTGACAGCTACCTTCATTTAAATATTCCTCACATAATTATCTCCATTGTCTATTCCTCATTCATCTATTCCTCTTGTAAGATTTCCTTTTGATCAACTCATACAAAAATCAATTCAGGCATATTTTCCTCACGGATGCTCCTGTTAGTAAACCTTTTAGCCTTTATAGTCTTCCATGAATGAGGGTTGTACCGGATTCAATGCATCATGTGGGTGTTGAACTCAATGATTTGGTTAGCAAACCACTTCTAGTGGATGATGGCCACCTCTGGAATTTTTTTCCCATGCTTCTAGAGTGGCCCTTCTCCGCTTCTACATTAGTGAAAATCAAAGGCGGTGTCAACTTCCTCCTGGTGTTGGAGTCTGCCCACGTTGTTGATATTTTGGTTTCAAGACCAAAAGCAACAGCAGTAAAGGGGTTGGAGCAGCATTAGCCACAAAGGTGGAGGAACGCTTCAATGGGTCATCCGCCTCTCCAAATTGTGTTCCACCTCCATGATCAAGTTTTGTCAATGATGAACATGTGATTCCCTTTGCTGATAGCGTTTCTTCTTGCCTCACAACTACTCTTCCTATGTATACTATGCTTCTTCATCCTTCACAACAGCAAGATGTATTTCTTCCTCCTTTCCAGCAACAAACAGCCTCTTCACGTCTTCCACTATGCGGACCACACCTTCTATTAGATTACATGTGTTTAGGAATTAATTCTGTTTTTAAATATTTCAGTTTTTTATTATTATTGTTAAGCTTTAGTAAAAGCCACATTAGTATCCATAATCTATTTCTAGAATCTTGGTCAGTTTATTAACTACCTTTTAGGATAAGTACAGTTACAATAGAAGTTATGGAAGTTATGTCTATGGCTTTATATTGTAAAGACTTCTTTTGTTCTAATGAAATGGATTCCCGTTCTTAAGAGATTTATTTTCTCTTCTGACCATTTTTCTCTTGTTTTCCTATTACGAAAACTAACATTTGGTATCAGAGCGGCTTCTTGAGGGACCTGTGAGAAATTTGAAAATAATGGAGACTGAAGTCACTTTTTCTGCTGTTGCACCATCAGTTTTTGATGGAGAAAATTACCAGATGTGGGCTGTTCGTATGGAGGCGTATCTAGAAGCCTTGGATCTATGGGATGCAGTAGAAGAAGACTACGAAATTCCTGGTCTTCCACCAAATCCTACCATGGCACAAATCAAAGTACATAAAGACAAGAAGACAAAGAAATCAAGAGCAAAGGCATGTATGTTTGCTGCAGTTTCAGCCACCATCTTCACTCGAATTATGTCTCTAA
Organism: Boesenbergia rotunda; assembly: GCA_024364735.1. Lineage (NCBI taxonomy): Eukaryota > Viridiplantae > Streptophyta > Magnoliopsida > Zingiberales > Zingiberaceae > Boesenbergia > Boesenbergia rotunda. The sequence goes on along the minus strand of JAGFNQ010001201.1, from coordinate 1,036,627 downwards.
AATCAGCATATGAGATATGGAATTATCTCAAGACAGAATATGAGGGAGATGAAAGAATCAAAGGAATGCAAGTTTTAAACTTGATTCGTGATTTTGAATTGCAGAAAATGAAGGACAATGAATCCATCAAGGAATACTCGGACAGATTGCTTAATATTGCAAATCGTATCAGATTACTCGGTTCTATTTTTCCAGATTCAAGAATTGTTGAAAAAATTCTTGTAACTGCACCTGAAAGGTTTGAAGCTTCAATCACAACACTTGAAAATACAAAGGATGTGTCTAGCATCACACTTGCTCAACTTCTAAATGCACTGCAAGCACAGGAGCAAAGAAGATCGATGAGACAAGATAATGCTATTGAAGGAGCTTTACCAGTTAAGCATGATAATGCTAAAAATTTCAGGAAGAAGAATTACAAGAAAAGTCAAGGTTCCAGCGAAGAATCTGTAAACAGCAACAAGAATAAATTTGGAAAAAAGAAGGGACCATATTCTCCTTGTCAACATTGTGGTAAAAAATCGCATCCACCTCACAAGTGTTGGAGACGACCAGATGCTAAATGTACAAGTTGTGGTAAGATGGGACATGAAGCCATAATCTGTAAAAACAAAAGAAAACAAGATGAAGAAGCTAAGGTTGTTAATGAAGAGGAGGAGGATCAACTTTTTGTTGCTTCTTGCTACTTAAGCAATGAAACTAGTGAAGATTGGTTGATTGATAGCGGATGTACTAACCATATGACGAATGACAAGGAACTTTTTCGAGAGTTGAAACCAACTAATATCACCAAAGTTCGAGTTGGAAATGGTGATTGTATTCCTGTCAAAGGAAAAGGTACTATTGCAATTGAAAGCTATTCAGGTACAAAACTTATTCATGATGTTCTATTTGTACCTGAAATTGATCAAAACTTATTAAGTGTTGGTCAATTACTTGAAAATGGATTTAAGGTTCTGTTTGAAGACTATTATTGCTTGATTAAGGATGCATCTAATCAAGAAATCTTCAAAGTGAGAGTGACAGGTAGGATTTTCACATTAAATCCATTGGAAGAGGAGCATGCTGCATTATCAGCAAAAGGAAAAAATCACAGAAACTTGGCACAAGAGACTTGGTCACTATCATCATCACGGGCTGTTACAATTGAAAGCAAAAAATATGGCACTCAATATTCCTGAGTTCGATGATCGATTATCAAGTTGTAAAGCATGTCAACTTGGAAAGCAACATAGAAAACCATTTCCAACAACGGCATGGAGAGCATCAAAGAAGTTGCAATTGATTCATACGGAACTTTGCGGACCTCAAAGAACACCTTCTTTAAAAGGTAGTCTTTATTATGTTATATTCATCGATGACTTTACTAGAATGTGTTGGATTTCTTTTTTGAAATTCAAATCAGAAGTTGCTCAAGTTTTCTAGAACTTCAAAGCTAAAGTTGAAAATGAAAGTGGCTGCAAAATTCAAATTGTGAGATCGGACAATAGTAAAGAATATACTTCTACCGAGTTTAATCAATTTTGTGAGAATGCGGGCATTGAACATCAACTTACAGCTCCCTACACTCCACAACAAAATGGTGTTAGTGAAAGAAGAAACAGATATATCATGGAGATGACGAGATGCATGCTACATGAGAAAAATCTGCCCAAGAAATTTTGGGCAGAGGCTGCAAATACAGCTATTTTTCTCCAAAATAGATTACCTACAAAGGCTTTGAGTGATCAAACTCCTTTTGAAGCATGGTATGGTCATAAACCATCTCTGAAATTTTTAAGAATTTTCGGTTGTTTGTGTTTTACTCACATTCCACAGAGTAAAAGAGATAAGTTGGATAAAAGAGCATCACCAGGAATCTTTATAGGTTACAGCACAACTAGTAAAGCCTATAAAATTTTTCAGCCACAGTCTGAAAATATTTTAATAAGCAGAGATGTTCACTTTATGGAAGATGAAGAATGGAATTGGAATGATGAAACACAAGAGAATGGGACACTCAAAGACTCAAGTGTCAAAAGGTTCGATATTTATCTAGAGGCCGATGAAATGGTAGACCATACTCCTGTGAGAGGTACTCGATTACTTTCTGAAATTTATGAACGATGTAATATTGCTATTTATGAGCCTGCAGATTTTGAGGAAGCAAGAAAAGATCAAAACTGGATCTTTGCAATGAAGGAGGAGATATCTATGATTGAAAAGAACAAAACTTGGATTCTTGTTGATAAGCCTCAAGAAAGAAAAGTAATTGGTGTTAAATGGATATACAAAACAAAGCTAAATCCAGATGGTTCTATCAACAAGTACAAAGCAAGAATTGTTGTTAAAGGGTACGCTCAGACATTTGGAGTGGATTATTCAGATACATTTGCACCGGTTGCACGACTTGACACCATTAGATTGCTACTTGCTATAGCAGCTCAGAAAAATTGGAAAGTTTACCAACTTGATGTCAAGTCTGCATTTTTAAATGGTGTCCTACAAGAAGAGATCTTTATTGAGCAACCACAAGGCTTTGTGAAAGAGGGCGAAGAAGACAAGGTTTATCTCCTTAAGAAGGCACTATATGGTCTAAAGCAAGCTCCAAGAGCTTGGTACAGCAGAGTTGATGAATATCTGCTAAATTTTGGGTTCTCTAAAAGCCTATCAGAGTCTACACTCTATGTTAAAGAAGTTGGAGCAGATATACTAATCATATCACTTTATGTTGATGATTTGCTCGTAACAGGAAATAACATGGATATCATTGAGAAATTTAAGCAAGAGATGATGAAGGTGTTTGAGATGACAGATCTCGGTTTGATGTCATTCTTTCTTGGAATAGAAATCAAACAAGATAACAATGAAATCTTCGTTTGTCAAAAGAAGTATGCCAAGGAAATCTTAAAAAAATTCAAGCTTGAAAATTGCAAATCTGTTAATACTCCAATGAATCTGAAGGAAAAATTCTGTAAAGAAGATGGCAGTGAGAAGGTAGATCAGACTTATTTCAGAAGCATTATTGGTTGTTTGATATATCTTACATCAACGCGACCTGATATTTTGAATGCTGTTAGTATTCTGTCTCGCTTTATGCATTGTGCCAGTGAACTACATCTCAAGGCAGCAAAAAGGGTGATTCGATATATTAAAGGGACATATGATTTTGGAATCAAGTTCAAGAAATCTGAAATGTTCAAGTTGATTGGCTTTTCAGACAGTGATTGGGGAGGTTCCATTGATGATATGAAGAGTACTTCTGGTTATTGTTTCACTCTTGGATCGGCATTTTTTTCATGGAGCTCAAAGAAGCAAGAAATTGTTGCTCAATCAACAGCTGAAGCAGAATTTGTTGCTGCTACAGCTGCTGTGAATCAAGCTCTATGGCTGAGAAAGCTGTTAACTGATTTGAAATTAGAGGCAAGAGGCTGCACAGAGATCTTTGTGGATAATCAAGCTGCTATTGCCATTTCTAACAATCCTGTTTTTTATGGAAAAACAAAGCATTTCAACATCAAGTTATATTTCTTAAGAGAGGTGAAAAAAGATGGTATTGTCGATCTAATATACTGCAAGACAGATGATCAAGTAGCCGATATCTTCACTAAACCACTTCCAGTGAATAAGTTTGAGTTATTGAGATCGAAGCTTGGCATATGCAATTCCTAAACAAGGAGGAGTATTAGATTACATGTGTTTAGGAATTAATTCTGTTTTTAAATATTTCAGTTTTTTATTATTATTGTTAAGCTTTAGTAAAAGCCACATTAGTATCCATAATCTATTTCTAGAATCTTGGTCAGTTTATTAACTACCTTTTAGGATAAGTACAGTTACAATAGAAGTTATGGAAGTTATGTCTATGGCTTTATATTGTAAAGACTTCTTTTGTTCTAATGAAATGGATTCCCGTTCTTAAGAGATTTATTTTCTCTTCTGACCATTTTTCTCTTGTTTTCCTATTACGAAAACTAACACCTTCCAACCGCGACGGCTCCTACATTTGAAATTCTACATCACATGATCATCTTCATCAAAAACAGTTTCATCTCCTTCCCCTGTCTACTTCAGTCTTCCAAGGCATCCCTCTATTATTCCTCTGGATTTGATTCGAGCACACTGCACACTCCTCCCAGCTGCTCACTCTTCTTCCTACTACCTGTTGCTTCAAAGGATTCTTTCTCATCCCAGCATCTTCTTCTTTACCTTGGTTTGCATATATTTCCTTTTACCTCCACATCTTCTTGTCTTCTCTATTCTCGATGACTATCTTCATGTACCGTTGTATGTTTCATGTCGACATTAGTAACCTTGTCAATGTTCTCCATCTCCCCTTTCTTTAGCCTATCATGTGTTGTTTTTTGTACCACGCTAGGAGAATCCAATTAGCAGACTTGTTTTTTAGGCCTTTATCTCATACTTCAATTTATCTGTCCTAAAACCTTGTTGATCCTTCTCCCCTTTCATATGTTTGTCACATGCTATCATATGAACCAGCAGGAGAAGCTCGCTCAAGATTTAAAAAAAAAAATCAAAGTTAAATCACTTTGGAATCCCTTGTTGATGAGGAATACTTTGACTTCAAGAGGAATCCTCTGATTCATAGAGGTAGAAGTAGAGTTTCTACAAAACACTAGATTAGTGTAATTTCCTATCAAAAACTTTCGAAAGTAGCAAAACAGAAAGAAGATTAGAATGAGATTAAGAGAAAGAAAAGAATAGGACAAATGACAAATATAATTGGCCAACCTTTTTGCCAACCTCAATTGAACCAATCTCATTGTCCCATAGCACTGATTTTGCACCATCTATTGTGGCCATCTTTAATACTGCTACTGCAGGCACAACAGTTGGGTTGGTTGTCCCACTCGTATAAGCTTCTCTTCCTTTGTTTATGAGTGAAGCTAGATACATCTCATCAACTGAATGGAGAAGGAAAAAGTAATACATCCACCAAATATTGCAACCAAATATTTTTACAGGAAACGGTAAAGAAAAAGGTTGCTATCACAATCTTATGAGAATTACACTGACATTGTTCAAGCTACATACATATTTTTTAAGCACAGATTAAGCTCATGTGAAATCGTTAACACTGAAGTATCTATATTTATGTAATCATTTTGTTATTATCTAGCTTAGTGGGCAAATGTGGCTATGACTCAAGACTAGTTAAATCTAAAAGATTCATTTCTAACAAAAGCACATTATTCATCAATTTAACCTTTCCTAGATAGGTATATTAATGGGGAATGACAGGAGGTAATACATAAAGACTAAAAATGGTCTCATAACTTTTTTCATGCGTTGTTAGAAACATTTTCAGAGCCATATTAATAGTTTAATCAAATTCTGAAGCTGACCAGACTTTTATTCAAACTTCTATCTAGAAAATGAAATTTCAGACACAAGTTAACAATTATTATGCAGGTAGATTTCCAAGTTTTATCAGATTATGTAACAGCTAAACTTTGAACTAATAGTTAATTACTTCACAAACAAGGATCTCAAAGCATACCAATGCTCATCCTATTGTTGGATGGTGCTCCATCTGTTCCAAGAGAAACACAAATACCAGCTTCATGCATTTCCTTTATGGGAGCAAACCCAAGCATGCGCATGGCAGAGGCAGGGCAGTGAGAAACCTTGACACCAGCCTTAGCAAAGAAGCCAATCTGCATAAAAATAAATTTAAATGAAAAAAAAATCCTAATTTGCTTGCATTGCAGCACTTAAGCAAGCTGAAAGAAATTTATAGTCAGTGCTACAAATCCTGCAGGATGAGCAGAGAGGTTGAAAGGAAAACAAATAATTATTATTCCAGCAGTGAGCTCCAACAAAAGGGTTACTAATTGCGTTATAGAAAGCTACCCCACATAAAAAACGTTTGTTATTCACAGGAGGTAAAAATGATTCACACCCCAGCAGCAATACAAGGGGGACACAAAAACAACAATATATCTTCCATATACACTAATGGGATTTCTCTTATGTGACCATGTAGAAGATCATAGCCAAGGAAAACTTTTAAAAGAAAAATAAATTTTTATTCCAGTGAATCAGTTGGACCTCCTAGGAGGTGGCCGCCCAGGCAGTGCAGCCTGCCCAAGTTTCAAAACCATGTGAAATACTTCTACAAATGCATCCAAGATGACGAGTTCAGCATATCAATAAAGCAAGAGTAACTGCTATAATAGTGGTACCTCAGCATCACTCAGCCAAACAGAATGAGCTGCCAACAAGTTGCTCCGTAGAAGACCAATTTTCTCCAAGTAAGTCACTGTACCATGATCAACCTTTCTAGTGCTCATCACAAGCTGATTTTCGTAAGGGATTTCTGCGACGTGCTACAATTTATTTTTTTTACAGTCAACGTCAAAATTATATGAAATATTGCCCTAGTCAACCATCTACATTAACTATGCATCATGATTAGTGAAATCCTTTCCACATGCTCCAAATTCAATGGTCCTAACATTGAGATCTTCCAAGTTTAATATATAAAGAAAGTTAAAGATGATACAGAAATGTAGGGTGATGAGTTTAATAAAAATTAAGCAGACATGACAAATTTTCCATTTCATACGTCCATGGAAGATTCCATTTCAATTTTCAACAAAACAAATGCGCAGACATGTCCTTTTTGAATGTTGAAAGAAATTTAACTCCATAAAATGAGCCATCAATTTACAAAGATCCGTCATGATAGGGAATTATCTATTTTTAACAGGAAAATATAAAATGTAGAAATATATCTGGCATCAGCAACCATTTTTTCATTTGAAACGATTCTTAGTTCAATGCAGTTATTTCTGGTTACACTTCTTCAATTAACTTTATAACTTTTTTCTGTTTAACCTAAGAATTCCTTGTAATCTTTCTATGGCTTTTGTGTCCAATGGATAAGGGCACATTTATGTTTTTCTGGCTTGGATTTTGTTAGGATTATGGATGTTCAAACACTATAAAATTGGCATCAGTTTAAGGATTGTGAATTTTTCAGTTGTCAAATAAAATCAATTGTATTTTGCAGAGCAGAGCTCAGAAGTAAGATATATAGACATTTTAATTTTTTTGACCGTAATTTGTTGCTCAGAACATGCTATATACATTGCATATGAATACTAAATTGTATATAAATCAGCTTGATTAGATTATAATCATCTAAGAAAAAATTTTGCTAAAACTTATAAACTTGCCTTTGCATAAGATAGTGAAAAGATCTGAGACTAAACTGATTACCATATGGATGCCCGTTTTCAATTCCTCAGCCGCATCTCTTGTTTTTAGTAATAATTGATCGCTTGCATTCATAATCTGTCTTAATCCAAACCAAATTCTGATTCGTCCTTCTGCTTTATTATGAAGCTTAGTGTAGAGCTCCCTCTGAGACTACATCAGTCAGTGAGTATCTATCAGTTATGTCTAATAGTCAAACATGATAAAGAAGTATATATATAATGACGCACATGGCTTGCACAAAGTGACTGTGTAACGCAAACAAAGGGTCTGTTTGAATTTCAAATTTGTTATTGATTTGATAGTTATTTTATTTTAGGTGTTGAAATTCATAAGTTTGATATCTTTTAATTTGGTTGGAGGAATTGTAATTTGGTAATAGTTTAATGAGATTACTTTGTTTCTCAACTAGTGGTATTTCTTTCATTGTTTAATTGATCAATTGTTAATTAATAAAATTCTGATTTTCAAAATTTTGTTTTTCTCTATGTAAGATAGTTGTCACTTTATTTCATCAATTTTGTCTGATTCTCTATGTGAGTTTCAGTTCAATTTGGTGTTGCATCAACTTCTAAAAGTAAGAGGCGGGGCAACTTACTAAGTACTGCACTCACACACTAGCAGTACATGTTCATATCTAATTTCTCAAACTAGAGGTAACTATATACGATGGATTCAGAATTTGTTTCACGCCAGTCAACACAGGTGAAACTTCTCATTACATTAGCTACTGACACGCAAAATAGGCTCGACACAGGGAAACCCAACCCAACAACTGCTTGTGACGACATTGACAACTCCACAAGACTCCGAGATGGCAACTATTTCACTCAAGATTAGCCAAGCTGTCACAATGGGATGAGGGCTTTCCACACGACTTCCAACAATAGTGAAAACTTCACTCGAGGAAGATATCACAAGCTTGTGAGACTTCTGTGTAACTACTAGTAACAATGATAACTTCTTGTGGTCCATGAAAACCTCTCAAAAACTCAAAAAAGTTTCAAAATCTCACCATAGACTAAGAATAAAGATTCCTCCTAGGCAAAAACTTCCCATGGTCTATAGCGAGAGAACTTGTGCGATGCATGCGATAACTTTGTGACCCTCCAATCCATTCAACAACACCATTCACTGATGGTGATGTCATATCACCCTTGACTTTGTCACCACTTGAGACAGCCCTTAGGTCCCCCTCCTGGTGTTCGGTGTTTGATGTGTTTTCCTCGTGTCCTCCTTTCCGAGTTTTCATCTTCGCATGCATCCAACACTAGCATTCGACATGGGCAACATGTCTCAGTTGGCTAGAAGACTGAAATTTAAGCTTGGGCTGAGATTTCAAACCTTGTTATACATAACTATTGAATGGTAGATCAGCCTCCAATTTCTCGACGAATCTCTTCTATTGGTATCTCAAATGTGGTTAAGGAATTGAATGAAAAAAGATCTACAATTTTCTTACACTAAATATTATATCATGTCCAATATTGTCAAGAAAGATGAATGAATGGTAAAACATGTTAAACATTAAAATTTTATGGATTAGAAAGTGTTGACATACTAGGCTATAATTTTACTACAAAACTCCTTGGTAGAACCATATAAAAGAAATAGAAATATTAAATTGAACTTTGCAATCAAGATAAATGACATGGGTTTTCCAATTATTTTGTTTGTTTTCTATCATTTTCTAGTGCAACTTAAGTTTTCTCTTGCCTTACCTTAACAACACAATATAACCTAAAAGCTTTGAGTGAAAAATCTAAATGAAATTTTGGAATGCTATGGGCATATCAAAAATAGCAAAGTGTAGAATGTGTTGTATGAGTTAAAACCTGAATGCAATCATCAGTAGAACAAGCACTCCAATTTGCAGGCAATCCGTCCCCTGTGTCCATAGAGGATTTTGCTAAACACGCACGCAAACCCAACTCTTCCACTGCCCTAGCCATTCCACTGACATGTTGGCCACCTGCTTCCGCAAAGCATGTTACCTGATTCATGAACTTGCAAACTACAATCACAACTTCCATTTGAAAACCACGACTTGAAATATAATGAGAAAAATTATAAAACTAATCACTGACATAAACTCCAGATATTATAGTAACATGCCACATTGGTTAATGCTAAATGACTAATCAATATCATCCAAAGCATTGAATAATTATGGCTTGGAGACCTTGTGCTCAAAGCTTGAGTCACAAATACTCTAATTCCCCTAAACGAAATTGTGAAGATTGCAACCTCTGAATATCCACAAAAGTCCATGATTATAGGACGCCAAAGGCTTGCAAAAAACAATTTCAACCATTTGAATTCTATGACGCCAAAGATAGGGAAGCAAATCATACAAATTATTGTAGCAGGATCGAGAGTTTCTAACAAAAGCTATCCTTCAAAGCCACCAGAAAGAAAACAACACTAATCGTTATACAACAAGCCACTTACTCCGGATCGGATGAGCTCGATACCGCAGAGCAGCGTGGAGAGGTAGGAATCCTCCTCCGTCATGTGGGACTCGTATGGCCATATACGCTTGTGAAGCCACGTCATAAGATCAACATCGTCGGCGATGCCCCTCGCCAGCTGCTGCGACGTATGCACGTGCGTGTTGACGAATCCTAATCACCGCGCAAAGAAGCGAAATGAGGGGGGAAGATGAAACATCGAATCCGCAGCGGAACGACAGGAGCAGCAGTGCACCTGGAAGGAGGATTCGGCCGCGGAGGTCGACGACAGAGTTGACCGCGGCAAGGTGGGAGAAATCGCGGAGAATCTGAGCCGATGGGCCGACGGCCTCGATGCTGTCGCCGGCGACGACGACGGCGCCGTCACGGAAGACGCGGGAGGAGGGGTCCATGGTAACGATGACGCCATGGTGAAGGATTAGGATGGGGCGATCTGCGGCATCCTCCATTTCTTCCTTCCCTTCCACCTTCCGCCTTCCACACTCCAACCGGCGTCCGGTCTTCTTCACACTTCTCTCCTGCCGATGAGTCAACTCCCAGCAAAAAAGATCAAAACAGACTTATTAGTCTTTTTTTTAAAAAAAATGGATTTTGAATTGGAAATTGTATCGAACCGAATCATCTGGAAACATTTAGGTACCTTTTAACGGTTAATAAAATATTTACGATAAATTATTAAACAATGTAGTCAAAATTCAAATATCCACTTAGGTAAAATTTGAATTTATCAATAACGTACTACTTTGGGAAATATCTAAGATGAAGTTTTGTTAAAAAATTATCAATAGCCTACGTAATTTTATTTTTTTTCCCATACGCTCAGTTTGATTTATATTAAAAAAAATTATTACTTTTAATATAATATATATAAATGATATTTAAAATATGAATATAATTATTAAAATTAAACGAATATATAAAATTTGATTTCATGTCATTTCAAACTCTTTAAAATTATTAATAGATTTTGATCCAAATCAATGATAAATTTAGAAAGCTTGAATGATATGGAATTAGGTTTAATATATTAATCTAATTCTCATGATTCTATATTTCAAATATCATTTTTATATGTTATGTTAAAATTAATAATTTATTAAGCACGAATTAAATTTTTTAATCGATTATTATAATATAATAATCAATTTGACATTTTCATTAAAACAATAATATCCCTCCCAACGGTAAAGTTGCTTTAAATCCTAATGGGGAGTGAAACTTTGCATTCACTCCCCACACAAAATTTTCTTTATTTTGACTCCATGATGGAACTGAGTATAAAAGGGTGAAAATTGAATATACATCAGTGAAAACTGAGTATAAAAGAGTGAAACTTGAGTATAAAAGAGTGAAAATTGAGTACAGGATTATTGATGTGGTGGATGCAATCTGCCATACTCAATTTTCTAATTTTTATACTCAATTTTTTTCAAATAATACTCACCAAACATCACATCAGGGACTGCATGCAAAGAAAAATTTATGTAGGGATTACATGTAAAGTTGACTTGGTAAGTGGGGAGTTTAGAAAATTTACCCATATCCTCCCAAATCGATTACTATACTTAGCAATCGATTGGGATAGAATCGATTGGGATAGACACGAATATTGTTCATTAAAACAATAATATCCCAAATCGATTACTATACTTAGCAATTGATTGGGATAGACACAAGGAATGCAAAAGAACAAAAGCAAAGTTAGCTACATGATTTAATAATTTTGAAATTTACTTATATGATTTAGATATTCTCTGGAAAGCAGAGGCATCCTCCATGTTAGTAACACGGTTGAAGCGCCTACGTGAACAGAGAGCAAAAGTCTACTAAAGAGAAGCTATGATCTTAGAACACTTCTCTCCGTATCAAAGGTTATAGGAATTTAGCATAATTAATATGGTTTGGTTCAATCCTATCCTAGATAATGCAAATAAAAATTTATTTATTTGGAAAATTTAATGTATAATCTAGTTTATCATTTTATTGTATATATTACCCTCGGTTTAACACATTATTGGCATGATTTTCGAAAATGTTATTGTGTTGTTAGTTTTCGAAAATCAACAATATATTTTCGATAATAGTGTTATATTGTTGATTTTCGAAAATGTGTATTTTCAAAAATATATTACTGCATTGTCGATTTTCAAAAATATTGATTTTTGAAAAATCAACAGCAATGCTAAGTTAGTTTCAAAAATCGACAACAATGTAATGTTGATTTTATGGATATTTTTTATCTGAAAGGGAAAAAAAGTAAAAAGATAATTTTGTAAAAAAACCATTAACCCCTAAATCACATAAGTTTAAAAAAACCCATATTCCCTTATCTTGAGAAATGATGTTGGCGCCTCATTGTAAATGATAAGACGATGATACTCCCTATCTGACACCATAAATGAGTTTATGAGACTCTCTTAAGTTGGATAAAATTAAATTTAGATAACAATAATAACAATAATTTATTGAGTTTTATAATAACAACATACATTACAATAACACATAAGAAAAACACAATAGTTTAAACAAAATAACAATTAGCAATATACATCGATAACAATTATGAAAATAACAACAATAAAATATTTTGAATATTCCTCTTCAAAATTCATAACAAACCAATCATGCTTGTGATTATATTATCTAGGAAGAGCAAAGTTTTTCAAATCATCTAATGAAAAATTAAGTTCACTGATTTTTTCAAATATCTTAGATGATTTCCTCTAGTTATCCTAATTATATTTATGCTTCAAACATCATTTCTATACGTCATATTGAGAGCAATAATTTTTTTTAACACAAATCAAATTTTTTAATTGATTGCTACAGCAATCGAGTCGATACTGTTCGTTAGCATAGCAGTGTTCCAAATCGATTGTTATACTTAGCAATTGATTGGGATAGGCGCAAATGAATGCGGAGGGGCAAAAGAGAAATTAGCTATGTAATTTAATAATTTTAAATTTAGTTACATGGTTTAGGTATCCAAGAACCAATACTTTATCTAAATATTTATACATGTAAGTATTTTTATTTTTACATTTTATTTTTTCTTCTCTATTCATTAAAATAATGGCGAGTCATATGTTTTTCCTTATTTATGATTTTCAACACTTCAAGCCTTTCCTTATTTATGATTTTCAAGGTGTTCTTCCTTTTAGCAAATTCGATCGGGCATAACCTCATTTGTTTGCAATTGCCTTCGCCATTATTCTTGTGCCTTCTTGAATTGGATACTGCTTCCTACCATGAGCGTCAAGTTTAGTCACGTACTACAAATAAAAGTCTTGATATTTTCACTGTGATTACAGAGAGATCGAATAATGGTTCGCACTTGTGGTCCATCAATGAAGCCATGCTCACTCAACTTTAGTTCCATGACCATATTTGAAATGTTCCTTGGTGCTATTTCATCGACTTATTTTAGGGGCCTTCTTATGAATGCCAAATCGAAGTTAAAACTTATTGGTCTACTCTAAATACACATTAGTTACATGTCTTTATCAAAAATTATACACAACGTGAAATTATATCTATTGTCGTAGTTGTAGATCGTTACCATCATAGTACGAAATGTTTTATTACATAATTACAATATCTATTATTAATCACACGATCAAGATCGCTATCGTTTGTTGTTGTTTGGCTAAGAAGACATATAGCTAGCCAACCCCGATAACTCTGCTCAACCACACTCTTTCCCTTCGGAGATTGTTGATATTTATTACTCTAAAGAACAAGAATGAAAGCCTCCTCTCCTATTTCCGTTAGTCGTCTTCCCATCTCCTCGAAGCAAATCTTTGTTTATGATTGTGTGTGTGCGCGCGCGCATTCAACATGGGAGAAAGCACAAGCTCCTCTACAATGAAAGAGGTTCCTATCACGAATGAAAGTGGCACCACAAAGGGCAAAGAGACGCTCGAGGTAATGCTTAATCGAGCGCGATCCTCAACTCTACAAAGGTCGAGATCAAGTAGCACCACCAGGCTTCGAAGAACCTTCTCCATGAGGGGGTCCACCTCGGAAAAGGATGGCAAATATAGGAGCATCGACCACGACATTGCTCGCGACAACAAACAGAAGATAGCAATTGATCATGAGCATGATGAAGATGGTGATCAAGAGAAAGAGCATTACCAAGACATGTCAAAGAAAAAGATGGGGAAGCTTAAGAAGGCATGCAAGAAGCTCTTTGGACTCTAATAGCATTCTTTGTGATGGCATTGTTGGATACATAGTTTTATTTTCTTTGTATAGAAATTTAAATAATATGATGACACCTAGCAACACATCATGTCTAGGTCTTCATAATTGCATTGTCAAGAGTTGGCGGGGGCACTGAGGACGAATGAATCGTCTTTTGCCACCATGATAATCGCATTGTCAGACATTGAAATCAATGTCATGCCTTTCCTAGTTTTTAGTTGATTGCAAAATATCTATGAAGAGTAAGTATTTCCTTTGAATTTTGATCTCTTGACCATTTGTGTGAATCTTCAATGCTCTGACATGATGAAGAGGATGATGATGATAAAGATGTCAAGACGAATAATGCTACACATTTCTTGCACTCTCTTTGACTCAAATTAAATTCTTCATGTAACTCCATTTAACAAAAGAACTCATCCAACTTGATAGACTTGAGATATCTTGACACTTTGTAACTTTATAAGCATTTATCAAAAGAGTTTATAGTTTTGTGCTAGAAAAGGGAATTGAACCAAATCATGATGGCCAACCTTCTCTACAAGTGCAAATAGACTATTGCAAATCATGGTGTCCCCTTAAATTAAAAATCTTCGCACAAACATTAATAGTGAAATAGTTATGCGTGAATATGATTGTGTATGTTTTAGTGTCGAGAGTATGCAACAAAAATATATATGAAAACACAAACAAACAACATTAACAAAATCGGTTAACATGGTTTTGAGACCTCACTCCTGATCCACAATTTATGTTATAGTTGGTGGATCATCCATCAATCCACTCCTCTAAACAAAAATGGAATGAGAAAAATAAAGTAAAAGAGAATACAAAGGTGCTCGGGTTGAGCCTTCAACCTTATCCAAACACTTGAAAATAATGAGCATAGTAAGCACAAAAGGAGAGGAAATATAGGATTTCTTAGTGCAACCCTAACTGGCTCAAAACCTTGCGAATGCTTATATAAGAAACAACCCAATAGTTCATTCTTGCAAAAGTGTTTACTATCCCAAGTGATGATGGAGGATTGTTCATTCTTGCAAATGAACAAAATCCAAACTATGTACTAATCCAGCATTACATCCAAAATAAAGACTGATTCAAGGAAGCAATTAGATAAACAAAATCCAAACAAAGTTTTCACCAAGTGGAAGATCACAAAATAGTGATGATAAGCATAATAAATATTAAGAACATTAAGTAGTAGTGATGATAAGCATAAATATTTAACTAAGCATGCAAATTACTGAACTATCTCAAACAAAATTATATACTGCAAAGTACTGAAGGAATCAAGAAAATTCAAAATTCATCACCAAAAGCATGCTGGAAAGCAAAAGCCTACATAAAGATTCCAAATAGCAGCGCAATTGAGCATTAATTAGTAGTCGATTGTAGCAGTTTCTCCAGCTTCAATCTTTCCCACATTCTGCAGTATGTAAGAGAGTATAGTTTGAAACTCATGAGAGGACTTTACTAACTCAAAACAAGAATGTATTAGTAGATAGTAAATTTAACCTTTGTAGACGATATAGATGACAGAAACTCTTCATCTTCAGGAAACAACTGGAGATTTTTGCTCTTCAATAAGTAGTTCACTGCATCTTCCTCAAAGTCCAACAAGCAACCAAAACTAATGAGCTCAGCAAGTGAAGCAATCTGGTCAGGCATTTCAGACAATAAGCCCTTTGCTATCACATCTGCAAAATTTGTTGCATATTCAATGTTGTGCCTCTTGCGCTCCGTTCTACCACTTCTCTTTCGCTTTGTTCCACCTTCATCTCTTTGTAAGAATAACTTCGCCTTATCCTTCTCCCAACAGAACAATCTGGTAGCTTTTGAATCTAAAATTGTTCCAGAGGATAGTGTCAGCTTATAGCTAACTGTAACAGGAGCATCAATTTCCAAGACTTCTAAATCGAGCAAATATTTGACAAGACGATGCCTTTCATTTGCAATTATATCAAGAGAAGTATCGGAAAGAAAAGCAAGCACAATCCTCAGCAATCCATTGTTCGATATCAGAGATTTCTGATCGACTTTCCTAACACTAGCACCAGATGTCCTGAACGACTCATCCTTTTCTACAGCCTCAGAAATTGATTGAACACCAATGCTGCGATAGATCTTGTTCATATTTGCTCTAGAAAGTACAGGAGAGATAACTGGAGGATACCATACAAAGATTGTTTCAGAAACCATGTCAAACAGTTCCTTAAGCAAGAGATCATCAGGAATAAATACATCTAGTTTGTTGGAAAGAATGACCCCATCATTACTTTGCACTGGTAATTTTGATATGCTTTCCAGCAGAAGTTTCTGTGTGTTACAATTCCAGTGATTCGCAATGAAGACCCAGAAGGCAGAGCATTGCTGCACAGTAAGTTGATGCGCTGAAACTTCCCATGAGGACCAGAGGTTGCAGTAGTCATCGAGGCATGGACCAGAAAAAACCCCAAAAACCCTTGAAAAACATTCAAGAAGCTCTGTGTCATAGTATTTATCCAAAATGAAGAGTTGGGAACCAAATAGGTCAAGTTTATCATGTAGTATGCAGCTGTCGGAGCACACCCATTCTCCGCCACCCTGTGGGATCCAAATCCACTCTGCATCTTCATCATCAGCCTTCCATTTATGTTCATTCAGGAACATGTACACTCTCGAGATTGTACTAATATCAGACAGACACTTAATATGATGTGCCAGTAACAGGCATGCTTGAGTGGCATCCACAGATACACCAATTTCATGAAGCTCATTTTTATAAGATGTAAGCTCAGAACCATAGAAGATGTCATCAATAAAGGGACCGTCTTTCCTTTGCAAACTCCACTTGGGATCAAAGAGAATGCTCTCTTCTGGAGATCTGTAGCCAAGGACCGTTTTTATCCATCTATTTTTCATCTTTTTCTTGAACTCCTTTGGAAGAGACTCTGCCTTCTCCTTGAGATTGCGAATGCACTTTAGCAAGGATTTAAAACAATTTGGGTTAATGACAGAAGGATCTCTGGGAAGGTCAATGCTGTCTATGACAAATTTAGCTCCCTCTTTGAATTCAACTATAACACCAAAGGCCTGGAGCTCATTTTTGAAATCATAGATCTCATTGGAGTAACCATAGAATTCAGAATTACCGTCAATAAGTGGAAGATTTGATATTGCTGAAATATGTTGCCACTCTGGACTGAATAGGATTGAAGCTTTGGGAGATCTGAATCCAAGATTAGTATGCAACCATTCCTTCTCAAGGGAGAAAAGGAAAAGATCATGTGTGAATGTAATTTTCTTTTTTACAAACTGCCTATAACATGATAACAGTGCAAGAATATTTTTGTTTGTGATAAATCTTCCCTCTAAAAGACGATTCAATCGAAAAGCAATATCTTTTGAGAAGTCATCTATGGTTACTGCTACTCCAACTTTCTTTAACTCTGCCTGATATGACCTGATTCTACCACCATACATTGCCTCATCTATTACCGGAATGCCGATGACAACCTGAAGAAGGCATTCCCATTCTAAGACAGCCAGAAAAGATTCACTTGGATTTTGATAGCCAAGCTGGGTCTTCAACCATTTAGTCTGTGATAACTTTCTGAAGAGATCATCAGGAATGTTAGCATTTTGTATGCATTCAAGTATGAAAATGGCAGCATCGGCAGAAACACAGCTTGAAGGCATTATAAAGTTATCAACCACAATCTGATAATTTTTGTTGAAACCCACTAAAACACCAAATAACTGCAGCTCAGTCTTGTAATCAGCAATCTGCTCGCCATAGAAAGAAGTGTCTATAAAGGAGAGGTTACTGACATGTGATGCAAGTGTCCATTCTGAATCAAACAACAATATGGATTCTGATGCTAATCTGAAACCAACTGATGTTTTTACCCATCTTGCAGTTTTGGTGCTCTGAATTAGATAGTCAGGGGACAAGCTTACCTCTCCCAAATATCTGACCAACTTGAGCAGCGAAAAGACATTTGCTCTGGTTAAGGTGGAGGCAGCTGTTGCAGTCCTGAGATGGCTACCAATATATTCTGACGCATCCATAAAATCAAATCTGACTCCAATTTCTTTAAGTTCTTCGGTGTACTCTGTTATCTTTTCACCATAAAAATCTTTCTGGATTAACGGAATGTCAACAAGTGTTGATGCTACCTGAAGTAGTCTTCCCCAACCTGAGCTCGGCAAGAATGACTCAGAAGGTGCCTTGTAACCAATTGATGTCTTCAACCATCTTCCAGTTTTGATGCTGCTAAAAAAGTTCTGCAGCTTATCATTAGTTCCACGAGATCTTATATTTCTAATCCATTCAAGTAACAAGAATGCATTGTCTTTTGTCAAACGAGAGTTAACACTTTTGAAAGCTGCATTTGGAGGATAAACTTGTGGAACATCAGAGGCCTTTCCATGTTGTTGTAAGAAATTCAAAATCTGTCCTTCACATGTAACATTTCCTGCAAAATTGGCAGTGGCCAAATACTCCCTGCTCAGTACAAAATATTTTTCAGCCTTCCAAGGATTTGAACCCATTAACCTTATCCATTTACACATGCTGGCCGGCACGAGGACTTCTGTCTTTTCAAGTATCACTTTTTCAGACTCATCTACTATTGGCAAGTGAGAGAACAATGTGTTTATGCAACATTCACTAGCATAATTATTCATACGAGAATGATATAGAAAATGAGTGAAGGCAATGACAAGCTTGCTAGTAGTTAGTGACTTGATCACAATTGAGCCATAGTCATTAAGACTCAAACTCTGCAGCTTCACATTATCCTTGAGCCAATGCATTACTCTTGAGTTTGCCATTCTTAAAGACAATTGTGTGGTTTGCGGCATAAAATATAGGTTTGATACAGATATGAACTCCTGATTCCAGTTGATAAGCCATGTGATGATCTCATCATTGTTGGCAATACATAGTTTCTGATTACCTTTTGCTGCCTGTGATACACTTAACAAAGACATGTTGCCAGTGGCATCAATAAACCTCAACAGAGGTAAGTCCTTAAAACAAGAGTTCCATTTCAGAGCAATGAAGTGTAGAAGCTCTACATAAATATCATCAGGCATTCCCTTTGGAAGATTGGAACCCCGAATGACTGATGCATACCATGCTAGATCAACGTAACCCACTCCCAGAAATCCTAGTACCTTATTATACTCATTGTTATCCAAGTAAGCATTCACTATATGACTTCCATGTGAATGCAGGTTAAGTATATCGACACCAGACTTCTGTGCTTTAATTATAACACGCCAAAATGCAGGAACAAGCCTCTTAATTTCACTGGGCTTACAGAACATCATTTGGGAGTTGTTTAATTCACATGGTATTATACGCTTAGCAATGATTTTTTCTTTAATGGATTGCCTCACAGGATCTAGCAACTTGATATGAGATTCCTCCACTGGTATGAAATTGAACAAGAAGGGAATGGAAAATGAGGGTGCCTCATGTGCTCCTTTAATTAGTGTAGTGAAAGCATTCATAAATGCAGAAGGTACACAGCTAAGAATTCCATCATTCCATGGGCTATTTAACTGTATCGACTCCCTTGAAGAAACTAGAAGGAAATCTGCCTGGATTATAAATGGGAAACCAGTCTCCATGTCAGTAGGAAGAAAGGAATACACACCAGACTTTCGCATCCCGCGATTCAACCGCTTTCCAAAGGGAAAAGCCAAAGTAATAACCCATTCATCAACTTCAGCCCTCTTCTTTGAAATGCATTCCCGTTTTACGGGGAACCTTTGCTTCCACATGTAGTAACAGCATTGTTCCTCATCACCCTTGTCACCCTCTTGAGCAGTAAGATGGAGAGGATATGATTCTGCATTAAAATTCCTTCTCTTTTGGCAAGTGTCTTCACCGGATATAGAGATCTTGCAGCCAGTATTACAGGTTGAATCATCATTTTCTCTCCTCACGGATAGTTGCCTAATTTTTGAAAGAAAAAGTAGGATCTCTGGTTGTAAATTTGATAGTTGTTGCTTCACAGTTGACTCTTTTTCAATCTTCAAAGGCAAGATTATAATAGTTGTAGGAAGGCTTTTTGAAGGGCCATATAAATTTTGTATGTCAGAAAGGCTTGGATTCTTGTCAACCCACTTAGGCACAATGTAACCTAGGTTGCAATCTGGTGACGGTTCCTCATTGAAGCATATTTGATACCCATTGCTGAAGATATAGGGCTTACTGGATATGAGAAAGACACTTTTGAATCCTATGCCTGCAAATTCATAAATAATTATTGTCATGGTCAAACTCTAACACTAATCATTTAACAAAGTATGGCGCAAGTGAAAAAAAATATGCTTATAAATTTAAGATGAAATTGGATTCCAGATCCTCATCTAGTTCAACCATGAAGAAAGAAGATTATAGTCTAACTTCACTGATTAGGACAAAGGTAATAATGATAAGCTCCCAACTTGTACTTGACACAAGAAAATATTTCTTTTAGGTAGCAATATGATTGCCTTATTATTTTCCCTCAAATTTCAGATTTATGACTTGGGTTATTGCAAATGTTTGACATGGAACAGATCTTTATTGGAAAATGGAAAAATAAAATAAATTAGACAATATTGATAATAGTTATTATTGCAAAATAAAATAACTAAATTATTTTCATGACTATTACTTTTCAATGTTTTGAGTGATACATATGTATCAAAGATAGAGTGAGAATAATTAGTAAACAGTTCTAAAAAGGATGTATATGAAAATTAAAGAGAAAGAATTATATGTAATTAAACTTCATCTTTTGTCAAATTTATACCAATAACAATTTGGATAACAACTATATACCAAATTTGTAAAAAATTTTATAACAAAACAAGATAAACTCCATAAAAATATTTGTTGCTCATTGAAAAAAACAAAAATCTAATAAAAAATTATTGTTGCTCAATTTATCATAAAATAGTAATAATGCCATAACATTTTATCTCAAATTGAAATATTATCTCATAGGCCACTTCATCAACTTGACATCAAAAACAGATTCGTCAACAGTGATCTTTTACGGGGAGACTTCAGAACAAAAACATGAATGATCTCAAATAGTTCCTTGGTCTAGAGGTTGGTAAATCTATATTTCACAACGGAAGGATATCCTTGATTTGCTTGAAGAATCTAACATGCTAGAGATTAAATCAATAGATACTCACATGGAAGCTAATACCAAATACCAAGACAAGGGAGTCACTGACTAATCATGTGAAATCCAAAATACTAATAGGAAGCTAGGTTATCTTACAAACCTCAAATCTGACATCTCTTTTGTTTTTAGGGTGATAGGTTAGTTTATAAAAATCCATATCAAGACAATCGGATAGCTACTATTAGAATCTTATAGTACAAAAAACGTGCACCAAGAAAAGGTATTTTACTTCACAACAGAAAGAAGAGGTATTTTACTTCATAATAGAGGATACCATTAGATTGTGTGCACTTTAATTAAGACTAGGTAGGTACCCTACCGATAGACAATATGCATATGGATATACAACCGGTTATTGTGTCCTATCTAGCTGTTATTGTGTACTCTAATAAATGGTGGTGGAAAATTACAGTGCAACAAAAGAATATAGGGTCATAGCCCCAGCAACATGCAAGAGTATTTAGGTTAAGTATTTGTTCAACCCTAAACTAAGATATGCTACAACAAAGCACTTTATTGTGATAATCAATTTGAGTTGGTTTGGGTTTTGTTTTCATATAACATCAAATCCCATATTTCATGAGAAGATAAATTAACACTGCATCATAACGAAGGAAGAAAGTGTAATCTAATCAATTGACAGATTATTGAATAAATTGTTAAATAGATATATAGGTGAATACATTTGTAACAAATTGTGTTTTTATAATACATACAAATCAGCTTGACGTGAATATTATGGGCATATCAATAAATTTGTAATATGTAAAATTTAAAAGTAATATTTCATATTCATCAATAATACACAAGTTTGGATATTAGAATAAGTACCCCCGATAACAGTAAGCATCGGATTATACAATATAACAAGATTGCTAATAAAAAATTGATTTTATAAAAGCAATTATGGAATTACATCAGGAGATCATACAATATGATTGTCTCTAGGGCACGCCAACTAATAGTCAACACAAGTAAATCATTGGATCCCATAGGTAAATTAGTCCTATCCATTTCCTAGCAAGGAGTCGCTTAGACATTTTTAAGTAGTGATGAGAATTCATGCTTTCATCATATATAACACTTATTTTGGTATTAATAAATAATAATCATTAATTGAGATGGTTATTGTATTTCTCTTAGTTTTTTGTTTCAAAGTTTTGAATCAACTGCCTATCCAATTATTATTCGGCTATCATCTAGAGGTAAACAAACTAAAAAAAGAGGGTCATATAATTAAAACTAATTAGTCTATCTTGAAAAAAGTTGAAAAGTGTCAAAGTGTGTGGAGTGTCAACATGGCACAACACCAATTTAGTACCTTTTCAGTCAACAACAAAAGCACCAGCACGATGATATGTGAAACCTTGGTTTGTGTCAATGGTGCCTCGTGAAGTAGCACATGACTTCAAGGACATTGATAGTTTGTACCAGATGCCTAATTAAGGGATGACATGACTTAGAGATAACTTTATGTTGAAGATACTCCTTTAGGACGATATGGGTTTTCCACCCTACATTTCTATAATAATAAGTTGTGTTGAGCAAGATGTGATATTCGATTGGTTGTGTCTTACATGGCTATAACAATGTCTGAACTTGGTCTATATATTTGGCACTTGTTTCTACTTTTCTCATTTAAACTGTTGCCTAACCTTTTCATTTTCACTATTTGTGAGGCTCCATTATAAGATTTCCTGAGAACCTTCACTTATGTTTGCCTCTAGATCAATCAAATCGGGTGGTAGGGGTGTCGAGTCAACTTGTTAGGTATGTTGTTATTCTTGTTGCTTTGAAACATTGCATAAACGAGAATTGGAATTTTCACAAGACATGGGATTTTTTTGTCTATTATTATTTAATTTTTTGCATTTACTTTTATGTCTATGACACTTGGTGTACTTTGTTTCATGCATTATACTTTATGGCTAGTTAGATTATGTTTCGATTCCTTTAATTCTAAAAGTGTCCTTGATCCTATTTATACTTCTTAGTATGTAATGCTCTTGTGTTCTATAATTGTTACATCTGAATAAGTTATAATCATTGCTCAGAATCTTTAAGTTACCATCTATTGCTCAACACTGGTGATATTTAAAAAAAAACTCAATATCTTTAAGTGATTGAACAAAAAAAATTGGAAAAAATATAAAAGACAAGAAAAAAGACATGATATTTAGTTCATTTAAAAATCAAATCAAACAAGCATAAAAGGTATTTAGTTTTTTCTCTTTCAACCGTTGATTGGGTCCTCCCAAAATTAATCATTTCATAACAATATTCTTAATTGATTTTATTCTCCTAAAGAATAAAGATAACTAATTTTAAATTTTGATTTTATTGATTATAAATAAGGTAATCTATAGATTTATTGAGAATTATTTTTTGAAAATAGCAAGCAAAAAAAGTATAAAAGAAAATCCCACTAAAATAAAATTTAAAAAATTTATTTTATTGTATTTCTTTTAAAACTATTGTTTTCTTTTAATTAGACAAAAACTCAAAAATATTATTTTTTTACAAATGAAAAATGAGAAAAAAATTACGATTCTAAAAGAAATAAAATATAAAAACAAATGCTGAGAGAATATTTTCACTAGCAAAAATATTATTTTATAAATGAGATACAAAAAAGTATTGAGGTTAGAAATCTCAAAATCCCCTTCATTTACCTAAGATTTTTACAATTTCATGATATTATTATCATCTCCAGCATGCAAACAAAAATTAGAATCATGAGGAAACTAGTAACATAGCAAGGTCAATATAAATGTCACATATAAATAAATGTTTTCACAAAAAAAAAATACAATTAGGACCAAAAAAGAGTCAAAAGTGCAAACCTTTCTCCCCTATGTAGCCCAGGTGTCGTTTCCCTTTCTTGGTTGACTTACCAATCCTACAAATGGAATCGATGTTCGACCGAGAGAAACCTACCTCATTGTTAAACAGAAGCAGTGTTGTTTTGGCTCCAGTCATCGTGATATCCTTCGAAGTAATCAGAAATTCAAGGGATGGAGTGACGCCCTCTGCATACTTGTTGTCCTCTGCATTCTGTCGAATGCAAATTGATAAACGAAATACGATTGAAAACGGTTAGTAGAGATGGCAACCATAGCACAAACTACGACCTAGAATCCTGAAAGATTTAGTAGAAACTACAGTGCCTTCAAACACTCAGGCGGTGGAACTACTACTCACCTGAACAAGCTCCATGAGGAAATGAACGTCCTTGGAATAAAGCTCTTCGGAGAGGTAGAGGACGGCCTGATGGATGTCCTCGGCCAGGGGATTCTTGCCATCTCGCCCAATGTAGTACCTCTCTCTCCGTATCCACTCGACGTGCTCGCGAGGGGTAGAGTAAGCAGCAGCAGCAGCGGTGGCCATTAGAACAGAGCAAGGGCGAGTGCAACGGCAGCGGCACATCCAGAGGAAGGAGTAGAAGAGTCGAGGCGGTTTTAAGGAAGTAACTTCGGCATTTTCCAAATACGCCCCCAGATTTCTGAATTTCGCAGGGTGCACTTAATTCCGATATTACCCCTCCCGTCAACCCCTATCGCACGAAACCACCACAGATGGAAATCCGAGGGCTTGCCTTAGTTGATCATGTCAAATTAAAGTAAGGATTGATTTTAAAAATTAAAAAAGATATATATCCTCCTAGATAATGACTCATTTAATTTTTTTTATTTATCTCGATAAGAGATTGACTGTGTAAAATATTCAGGATCAACATATATCTTTTTTAATTCCAACAGAAAAATATATTAGGAAGGTTAAAAATAAATATAATAGGTGCAAATAATTTGACCATAATAAAATATCCACGTCACAACTATCGATTCCTCCTGGATTACTATTCTTGTATATCTATTAAAAATTAAGAAATATTGTAAATGATTGATGCAATTGTATTACTAAAAATACTTGATGGTATAGATATGGAATTGATGAAATTTGCTCAGTGGTACATCATTTTTTTATTATGTAAAATAATAAAATATATATACTTATCTCAGAATCTTATATTCATGGGGTGGCCTGAAGAATTTAATCTTGATGGCATTTTTGAAATCCCTTATGTCTAATTAGGGATAATATAATCAAGTTTATAATATAATTAGACTTAGAATGTAATTATATTATATATTATTGAACTTGTAATTCAGATTATAAAATTTTATTATTATTTTTTAATTCAGATTATATTACAAAATAATAAATTTTATAATATAATCTTGTTTATATTATAATTTTTTAATTCAGATTATATTACAAAATAATAAATTTTATAATATAATCTTGTTTATATTATAAGATTGAATATCCCTCACCTATCCTATAATTATATTCTTCATGACATTAGTCTTGTTTAATACGATACTAAGAGTTCTTATATTTTGACAATGTTGGTTGATATTTAAATTTTGATGGTTGACACCTATATCTAATTTATTATCTTCAAATGAGTGCTTTAAGACACTATGTTTGGAAACTTTTTAAGTAAGGAATTGAATTGAATTCCATCCGGAATTAAATTTCAATTCTCATATTTGAGATGAATTAGTCAAAAACAGAATTGAATTGAATTCCTTGATTTGGAATCAATCAGAATTGAATTCAATTGTTATACTTTTACCATTTTATCCTTAACCAAGACTAGCATAATTTAATAATTCAAAATCCAAAACTTGTATGAAAAATTCCTTCGCCTACATCTTTCACTCAATCAGATTGGATAAATCACATGTATAATAAGTAACCAAAAACTACACTCTTATCATCTTATGATTAAGAAAAAAAATACACAACTCTTATCATCTTATGATTAAGAAAAAAAATACACAATGAAGCAGTCTACATTATAACCAAATTTCCATTGTAATATTGACTCTCGTGCTGTCAAATTGCTAGTCACAATTTCAAACCCTTTGATCTAGGATCATGGCATTCCATGTGGATTTGATAATAAAACTTTACATCTCTTTGTTAGAACGTTGATGTACCTGAAGTGCAAAGCACTCTTCATTTTTCACGTTGCTCCTTAACTTTCACAATCATGACCTTGCCAACCTCGAAACATCTCTAGAATGCACTGAAAGCTTTCTGACCACTGGCGATCAGTTCATTTGTTTTTTGTCTTCGTGAGCATAGCTGAACTCGGGTGTTAGACTGTAGCACAGGAGTAAGATTCGAATCTCGTTGTCATTTTTTTACATCACCAGTTCATTTCCTATTGATTTCACTCTACTAAATTTCTTAGTATTAAAAGTCGCAAAACGTAAGAACTAGAAAAGTTACGATGTGTGAATAAACATTTCTTAATCTAGTCAGCGCTGATTTGTTTTATTAGAGAGGGGTGATTTAGTAATTTGAAATTTTGAAAGAAATTACCTTCACAAATCAAACTTAAAGAGGTCTGATTTGTTTTGAGTTTAAAAGACAATTCCTTACATTCTCCTAAAATGTATACAAAAGATGAAATTGAATTTTAATTTCAAAGAAATTCATTCTACTCTTTCAAACAGTGTAATAATAATATTACGTATGCTATGTAAAATATCAATATGTTTGCTATATGGATTATAGATGTGTTTGTAAATAAAAAAAAATATAATTATATATAATAAAAAAAAAAAATGAAAACATTCATAAAAAAAAAAAAAAATATCACTAATAGTGTTAATTAATGATGCTAATTAAAGTGTGAAACCCAAACATATAGCGTGCTCATAGGCATGAGGAACCTGAACAAGGTGCTAATCAAACATAACCACTAAAAAAAAAAAAAAAAAAAAAAAAAATAAAATGAAGTGAAGAGAGAATAAGTAATGACGTAGTTAATTGTATATTGATCGTGATGAACCAGAATCTGATTCCGTCCAATCAACTATTCAAGAAGATGTGAAGGCAGGTCGAGTAATGAGATCTCGTGATGACGGTGATGACGAGATCATAATTGCGCATTCCATATCACCGATCTCTAGACATAGTTGATTCGGGGTGACAGGGGTGGTGTCGATCGCGATGAAGTGTATACAATAATTGTCACGTTTTCACTTCCATACTCCATTCACTCTCCCTATCATTACTCAACAAAATCCAACTAAAATTTTCACCAAGTGGAAGATGATGATAAGAACTCACATTGCCAATAACTACTACTACATTCATCCAGAATTTAAGAGTAACCATCTCAAAAATGGAAAGCAAAAAAAAAAAAAAAATACAGTAGCAGGACTGTGGCAGTTTCTCCAGTTTCAGTCTTTCCCAGATTCTGCAGTATAGAAGAGAGAGTATATTAAGAATGAGTGTATAAGAGAGTTTGAAACTCATGAGAACACTTTAATATCTCAAAACAAGAATATATTAGTAGATAGGAAATCAAACCTTTGTAGTCGATATAGATGATAGAAATTCTTCATCTTCAGGAAACAACTGAAGATTCTTGGTCTTCAACAAGAAGTCGATTGCATCTTCCTCAAAATCAACAAGGCAACCAAGCCTAATGAGCTCAGCAAGTGAAGCAATCTGGTCAGGCAATTCAGACAATAAGCCCTTTGATATCACATCTGCAAAATATGTTGCATATTCAATGTTGTGTCTCTTTCGCTTCGTTCTACCTTCACCACTTTGTAAGAATAACTGCGCCTTATCCTTCTCCCAACTGAACATTCTGCTAGCTTTTGAATCCAAAATTGTTCCAGAGGATAGTGTCAGCTTATAGCTAACTGTGACAGGCTCATCAATTTCCATGACTTCTAAATCAAGCAAATATTTGACAAGACGATGCCTTTCAGTAGCAATTATATCAAGAGAAGTATCGGAAAGAAAAGCAAGGACAATCGTCAGCAATCCATTATTTGATACCAGAGATCTCGGATTGACTTCCCTAAGACTAGCACCAGTAATCCTGAAAGACTCATCCTTTTCTACAGCCTTAGAAATTAATCGAACACCAATGCTGCCATAGATCTTGTTCATAGTTGCTCTAGAAAGTACAGGAGAGGTAACTTGAGGATACCAGACAAAGATTGTTCCAGAAACCTTGTCAAACGCTTCCTTCATCAAGAGATCATCGGGAATGAATACATCTTGTTTGTTGGAAAGAATGACCACGCCATTACTTTGCACTGGTAATTTTGATATGCTTCCCAGCAGTAGTTTCTCTGTGTTGGTATTCCAGTGCTTCGCAATGAAGGCCCAGAAAGCAGAGCATTGCTGCACAGTAAGGTGGTGTGCTGAAACTTCCCACAAGGACCAGAGCTTGCAATAGTCGTTGAGGCATGGACCAAGCCGAACACCAAAAACCCTTGAAAAGAATTCAAGAAGCTTTGTGTCATAGTATTTATCCAAAATGAAGATTTGGGAACCAAACAGGTCAAGCTTATCATGTAGTATGCAGCTGTTGGAGCTCACCCATTCTCCACAACCACTTGGGATCCAAATCCACTCTGCAGCTTCATCATCAGCCTCCCATTTATGTTCATTCAAGAACAGGTACACTCTCGAGATTGTAGTAATATCAGAGTGACACTTTATATGACGTGCCAGTGGCAGGCATGATTTAGTGGCATCCACAGATACACCAATTTCTTTAAGCTCCCTTTTATAAGATGCAAGCTCAGATCCATAGAAGATGTCATCAATAAAAGGTCCGTCTTTTCTTTGCAAATTCCACTTGGGATCAAAAAGAAGGCTCTCTTCTGGAGATCTGTAGCCTATAATTGTTTTTATCCATCTACTGTTCATCTTTTGCTTGAACTGCATTGGAAGAGACCTTGTGTTTTCCCTCAGATTGCGAATGCACTGAAGTAACGATATAATGCTAACTGGCTTAATGACAGAAGGATCTCTTGGAAGGTTGATCGTATCTATGACAAATTTAGCTCCGTCTTTGAAGTCAACTATAACACCAAAGGCCTTGAGCTCATTTTTGAAACCACTGATCTCGTTGGAGTAACCATAAAATGCAGAATTACCGTTTATAAATGGAAGATTTGTTATAGCTGAGATAGGCTCCCACTCTGGACCAAATAGGATTGAAGCTTTTGGTGATCTGAATCCAAGATTAGTATGCAACCATTCTTTCTCAAGGGAGAAAAGGGAAAGATCATGTGGGAATGTAATTTGCTTTTTGACAAACTGCCTAAAACATGTTAACAATGCGAGAACATTTTTGTTTGTGATCAATGTTTTCTTTAAAAGGAGATTCAGTAGAGAAGCAATAGCTTTTGAGAAGTCATCTCTAGTTACTGCTACTCCAACTCTCTTTAGCTCTGACAGATATGACCTGATTCTGCCACCATATATTGCCTCATCTATTACTGGAATATCACTGACAACGTGAAGAATGCATTCCCATTCTGTATCAACCAGAAAAGATTCACCTGGATTTTGATGACCAAGTTGGGTCTTCAACCATTTAGTCTGTGATAACTTTTTTAAGAGATCATCAGGAATGTTAACATTTCGTATGCATTCAAGTATGAACATGGCAGCATCGGCAGAAACACAGTTTGAAGGAATTTTAAAGTTATCAACCACAACCTTATAATTTTTGTTGAATCTAACTAAAACACCAAACAATTGCAACTCAGTCTTGTAATCAACAATCTGCTCACCATAGAAAGAAGTGTCTATGAAGGGGAGATTACTGAGTTGTGATGCAAGTGTCCATTCTGAATCAAGCAATATGGATTCTGATGCTAATCTGAAACCAACTGATGTTTTTACCCATCTTGCAGTTTTGGTGCTCTGAATTAGATAGTCAGGGGACAAGCTTACCTCTCCCAAATATCTGACCAACTTGAGCAGCGAAAAGACATTTGCTCTGGTTAAGGTGGAGTCAGCTGTTGCAGTCCTGAGATGGCTACCAATATATTCTGACGCATCCATAAAATCAAATCTGACTCCAATTTCTTTAAGTTCTTCGGTGTACTCTGTTATCTTTTCACCATAAAAATCTTTCTGGATTAATGGAATGTCAACAAGTGTTGATGCTTCCTGAAGTAGTTTTCCCCAACCGGAGGTCGGCAAGAATGACTTAGAAGGTGGCTTGTAACCAATTGATGTCTTCAACCAGCTTCCAGTTTTAATGCTGCTAAAAAAGGTCTGCAGCTTATAATTAGTTCCACGAGATCTTATATTTCTAATCCATTCAAGTAACAAGAATGCATTGTCTTTTGTCAAAGGAGAGTAAACAGTTTGGAAAACTGCATTTGGAGGATAAACTTGTGGAACATCAGAGGCCTTTCCAATTTGTTGTAGGAATTTCAAAATCTGTCCTTCACATGTAACATTTCCTGCAAAATTGGCAGAGGACAAATACTCCTCACTCATTACAACATAATTGTCAGCCCTCCAAGGATTTGAACCAATTAATATTGCCCATTTGCTGATACTGGCTGGCACAAGGACTTCTCTCTTTCCTGATATCACTCCTCCGTATTCATCTACTATTGGCAACTGAGAGGACAATGAGTTTATGCACCATTCACTAGCATAATTATAGCTACGAGAATGATATAGAAAATGAGTGAAGGCTATGACAAGCTTGCTACTACTTAGTGACTTGATCACAATTGACCCATAGTCATAAAGACTCAAACTCTGCAGCTTCACAGAATTCTTTAACCAATCCATTACTCTTGATTTTGCTATTCTTAAAGACAATTGCGTGGTTTGCGGCATAAAATATAGTTTCGAGACAGATATGAACTCCCGATTCCAGTTGATAAGCCATGTGATGATCTCATTATTGTCTGCAATACATAACTTCTGATAACCATTTGTTGCTTGTGATACACTTAACAAAGATATGCCGCCAGACGCATCAATAAACCTTAATAGAGGTAAGTCCTTATAACAAGAGTTCCAATTATGAGCAATGAAGTGTAGAAGCTCTAGGTAAATATCATCAGGCATTGCCTTTGGAAGATTGGAACCCCTAATGAATGATGCATACCAAGCTTGATCAACATAGCCACTCCCAGATATCCTAGAACATTATTATAGTCATCGTTATCCAAGTAGGCATTCACAATATGACTTCCATGTGAATGCAGGTTAAGTAAATCAACCCCAGACTCTGTGCTTTAATTAGAACATGCCAAAATGCAGGAACAAGCCTCTTAATTTCACTGGGCTTACAGAACATCTTTTGTGAATTGTTTAATTCACACGGTATTATACGCTCAGCAATGATTTTTTCTTTGATGGATTGTCTCACAGGATCTAGCAACTTGATATGAGATTCCTCCACTGGTATGAAATTGAACAAGAAGGGAATTGAAAATGAGGGTGCCTCATGTGATCCTTTAATTAGTTTAGTGAAAGCATTCATAAATGCAGAAGGTACACAGCTAAGAATTCCTTCATTCCATGGGCAATTTAGCTGTATAGACTCCCTTGAAGAAACAAGAAGGAAATCAGCCTGGATTATGAATGGGAAACCAGTCTCCATGTCAGTAGGAAGAAAAGAATATACACCAGACTTTCTCATCCCACGATTCAACCGTCTTGCAAAGGGAAAAGCCAGAGTAATCACCCATTCGTCAACTTCAGCCCTCTTCTTTGAAATGCATTCTGGTTTTACAGGGAACCTTTCCTTCCACATGTAGTAACAACATTGTTCCTCATCACCCTTGTCACCCTCTTGAGTAGTAAGATGGAGAGGGTATGATTCTGCATTCATGTTCCTTCCCGTTTGGCAATTGTCTTCACCAGTTATAGAGATCTTGCAGCCAGTATTACACTTTGAATCATCACTATCTACCCTTACAGATAGTTGCCTAATTTTTGAAAGAAAAAGTAGGACCTCAGGTTGTAAATTTGATAGTTGTTCCTTCACAACTGACTCTTTTTGAATCTTCAAAGGCAAGATTATAATAGTTGTAGGAAGGTTTTCCGATGGACCATACAAATTTTTTATGTCAAAAAGGCTCGGATTCTTATCGACCCACTCAGGCACAATGTAGCCTAGGTTGCAATCAGGTGATGGTTCCTCATTGAAGCATATTTGATACCCATTGCTGAAGATATAGGGTTTACTAGATATCAGAAAGACACTTTTAAATCCTATGCCTGAAAATTCATAAACAAATATTGTCATGGTCAAACTCTAACACTAAGCATTTAACAAAGTATAGAACAAGTGAAATAAATATGCTTATAATGTAAACATGAAACTAGATTCCAGTTTCTCATCTAGTTCAACCACGAAGAAATTAAGAAGATTATGATCTATCTTCACTGATTAGGAAGAAGGTAATAATGATACACTCCCAACTTGGACTTGACACGAGAAATATTTCTTGTAGATAGCATTATGATAGTAGTGAAGGACCCATGTGATTTTCCCTCCAATTTTAGAAGCACTAAAGATTACTAATTTAATGGAATATTAAAACTTGGGCTTGTGGCTGTTTGATGTGGAACAGATATTTATTGAATAATGTAAGAATGAAATAAATTAGATAATTTGGAGAACGACTATATTCCCAAATCTGTATATATTTTTATAACAAAACAAGATAAACTCCATAAAAATATTTTTTGTTCAGTGATAAAAACAAAAACCATCTAAACAAATTGGTGTGGCTCAATTTATTATAAAATATTAATAATATCATAACAATGAAGCTCAAACTAGTAACATAGCAAGGTCGATATAAAGTGTGACACAAAAATAAATGTTTCAACAAACAATAACATACAATTAGAACCAACAAGAGTCAAAAGTGCAAACCTTTCTCTCCTATGTAGCCAAGGTGTCGTTTCCCTTTCTTGGTTGACTTACCAATCCTACAAATGGAATCAATGTTCGACGGAGAGAAACCTATCTCATTGTTAAACAGAAGCAGTGTTGTTTTGGCTCCTGTCATCGTGATATCCTTTGAAGTAATCAGAAACTCAAGGGATGGAGTGACGCCCTCTGCATACTTGTTGTCCTCCGCATTCTATCGAATGCAATTTGATAATGAAATACGATTGAAAACGGTTAATAGAGATGGCAACCCATAGCACAAACTACGACCAAGAATCCTGAAGGAATTAGTAAAAACTACAGTTACCTGAAGAAGCTCCATGAGGAAGTGGACATCCTTGGAATAAAGCTCTTCGGAGAGGTAGAGAACGGCCTGATGGATGTCCTCGGCCAGGGGATTCTGGTCATCTCGCCCGATGTAGTACCTCTCCCTCCGTATCCACTCGATGTGCTCGTAAGGGGTGGAGTATGCAGCAGCAGCAGCAGCAGCAGTCGCCATTAGAGCGAGAGCAGGAGCAAG
Source organism: Boesenbergia rotunda (assembly GCA_024364735.1). Classification (NCBI taxonomy): domain Eukaryota; kingdom Viridiplantae; phylum Streptophyta; class Magnoliopsida; order Zingiberales; family Zingiberaceae; genus Boesenbergia; species Boesenbergia rotunda. The sequence continues at coordinate 1,003,264 of JAGFNQ010001201.1, read as the reverse complement.
AGGGAGTGCAACAGCAGCAGCCCAGCCACAGGAAGAAACAGAAGAGTGAAGTTGGTTAACGTGGAAGAGGCGAGAGACAATAAAGAGTTGCTTGTTTTCGATGGAGGAGGAATTGAGGATACGAAGAGTTGCTCGAGAATGGAGATGATGCGTAGAACGAACAATTTTGCATTTCCCATGAACTTTTGCTCTGCATGCACTGTCTCTATTCCTTTCTTTCGATTAATTTGCATGCAGTGGGCAATCTAGGAACTCACCAATTTCATACCGCAATTCATACGAGTTGTTGAGTCTTTAGGCAACCGTAGAATCATACAATTTTAACAAAGTTGTTATTTAACAAAATTATTACATGGGTTAGTACTTGTTTAATTTCATAAACAAGTTGAGCTTGGGTATGTCTTTGTTTTGTTTTTTTTAATAAGTTCAAATTATGTATGACTGTTATTGATTAGCTAAAATTGTCTAATAGGCCAAGCTCCTCTATGCTCCCTTGGATAATCCCTACCAGATGGATTGATCATTAGAACGTGAGTGTTGTCATCTTGAATTCTAGGAGTCAAAATCTGACAAAGTCAGTATATCCATCATTCCCACACGCTAACCACATTATTCGAACTAGTAGTCTATTTGATTTATCGTCTCCGTGCTGGCTCTAGGATAGGTTAATTGGAGCGCCGAAGACGACCAAATCATCTTTTTGCCAACTCTATGCTTCCTCGGATATGTTGAATTAGTATATGCCTTTTTGTTGAATTCGTCAAAATCAGGTTAAATTATATCGTATATTAATAGTCTTGGGCATACTACAACTACAAATATAATTAGTCGATCACAACTATGAAATGAAACAAATTATGATTATGATTCAGGATATTTCGACTCTAATAGCATTATCGATACATAGTTCTATTTTCGGTGAATATATATTTAAAAGTACGATGACACCACTAAGACATTGTGTCTAACTCTTCATAATCACATTCTTGGATGCATAGTTTTATTTTTTGTTTAGAAATTTAAAATATATATATATGATGACACGAAGCGAAATATCATGTCTGGGTCTTCATAAAAGCATTCTTGCAGATGACAAAATCCAACATAACATCCAAAATAAAGATTGATTCAAGGAAGCAATTAAATAAACAAAATCCAAGCAGAGTTTTCACCAAGTTGGAGATCGCAAAATAGTGATGATAAACATAATAGACATTAAGAAATTCCAGTAGTAGTGATGATAAATATTTCACTAAGCATGCAAATTACTGAACTATATCAAACAAAATTATATATTACAAAGTACAAAAGGACTCAAGAAACATCAAAATTCATCACCAAAAGCATGTTGGAAGGCAAAAGCATACATAAGGATTCCAAATAGCGGTGCAGTTGAGCATTAATTAGTAGTGGACTGTAGCAGTTTCTCCAGCTTCAATCTTTCCCACATTCTGCAGTATGTGAGAGTATAGTATGAAAGAAAACTTTACTAGCTCAAAACAAGAATGTAATAGTAGATAGTAAAGTGAACCTTTGTAGACGATATAGATGATAAAAACTCTTCGTCTTCAGGAAACAACTGGAGATTTTTGTTCTTCAACAAGTAGTTCACTGCATCTTCCTCAAAGTCCAACAAGCAACCAAAACTAATGAGGTCAGCAAGTGAAGCAATCTGGTCCGGCATTTCAGACAATAAGCCCTTTGATATCACATCTGCAAAATTTGTTGCATATTCAATGTTGTGCCTCTTGCGCTTCGTTCTACCGCTTCTCTTTCGCTTTGTTCCACCATCATCTCTTTGTAAGAATAACTTCGCCTTATCCTTCTCCCAACAGAACAATCTGGTAGCTTTTGAATCTAAAATTGTTCCAGAGGATAGTGTCAGCTTATAGCTAACTGTAACAGGAGCATCAATTTCCAAGACTTCTAAATCGAGCAAATATTTGACAAGACGATGCCTTTCATTAGCAATTATATCAAGAGAAGTATCGGAAAGAAAAGCAAGCACAATCCTAAGCAATCCATTGTTCGATATCAGAGATTTCTGATCGACTTTCCTAACACTAGCACCAGAGGTCCTGAACGACTCATCCTTTTCTACAGCCTCAGAAATTGATCGAACACCAATGCTGCTATAGATCTTGTTCATATTTGCTCTAGAAAGTGCAGGAGAGGTAACTTGAGGATACCATACAAATATTGTTTCAGAAACCATGTCAAACAGTTCCTTCAGCGAGAGATCATCAGGAATGAATACATCTTGTTTGTTGGAAAGAATGACCTCATCATTACTTTGCACTGGTAATTTTGATATGCTTCCCAGCAGAAGTTCCTGTGTGTCACAATTCCAGTGATTCGCAATGAAGACCCAGAAGGCAGAGCATTGCTGCACAGTAAGATGGTGCGCTGAAACTTCCCATGAGGACCAGAGGTTGCAGTAGTCTTCGAGGCATGGACCGAATAAACCCCAAAAACCCTTGAAAAAAATTCAAGAAGCTCTGTGTCATAGTATTTATCCAAAATGAAGAGTTGGGAACCAAATAGGTCAAGTTCATCATGTAGCATGCAGCTGTCGGAGCTCACCCATTCTCCGCCACCCCGTGGGATCCAAATCCACTCAGCAGCTTCATCATTAGCCTCCCATTTATGTTCATTCAGGAACATGTACACTCTCGAGATTGTACTAATATCAGACAGACACTTAATATGATGTGCCAGTAACAGGCATGCTTGAGTGGCATCCACAGATACACCAATTTCGTGAAGCTCATTTTTATAAGATGTAAGCTCAGAACCATAGAAGATGTCATCAATAAAGGGGCCGTCTTTCCTTTGCAAACTCCACTTGGGATCAAAGAGAATACTCTCTTCTGGAGATCTGTAGCCAAGGACCGTTTTTATCCATCTACTTTTCATCTTTTTCTTGAACTCCTTTGGAAGAGACTCTGCCTTCTCCTTGAGATTGCGAATGCACTTTAGCAAGGATTTAAAACAATTTGGGTTAATGACAGAAGGATCTCTGGGAAGGTCAATACTGTCTATGACAAATTTAGCACCCTCTTTGAATTCAACTATAACACCAAAGGCCTGGAGCTCATTTTTGAAATCATAGATCTCATTGGAGTAACCATAGAATTCAGAATTACCGTCAATAAGTGGAAGATTTGATATTGCTGAAATATGTTGCCACTCTGGACTGAATAGGATTGAAGCTTTGGGAGATCTGAATCCAAGATTAGTATGCAACCATTCCTTCCAAGGGAGAAAAGGAAAAGATCATGTGTGAATGTAATTTTCTTTTTTACAAACTGCCTATAACATGATAACAGTGCAAGAATATTTTTGTTTGTGATAAATCTTCCCTCTAAAAGACGATTCAATCGAAAAGCAATATCTTTTGAGAAGTCATCTATGGTTACTGCTACTCCAACTTTCTTTAACTCTGCCTGATATGACCTGATTCTACCGCCATACATTGCCTCATCTATTACCGGAATGCCGCTGACAACCTGAAGAAGGCATTCCCATTCTAAGACAGCCAAAAAAGACTCACTTGGATTTTGATAGCCAAGCTGGGTCTTCAACCATTTAGTCTGTGATAACTTTCTGGAGAGATCATCAGGAATGTTAGCATTTTGTATGCATTCAAGTAAGAAAATGGCAGAATCGGCAGAAACACAGCTTGAAGGCATTATAAAGTTATCAACCACAATCTGATAATTTTTGTTGAAACCCACTAAAACACCAAATAACTGCAGCTCAGTCTTGTAATCAGCAATCTGCTCGCCATAGAAAGAAGTGTCTATGAAGGAGAGATTACTGACATGTGATGCAAGTGTCCATTCTGAATCAAGCAACAATATGGATTCTGATGCTAATCTGAAACCAACTGATGTTTTTACCCATCTTGCAGTTTTGGTGCTCTGAATTAGATAGTCAGGGGACAAGCTTACCTCTCCCAAATATCTGACCAACTTGAGCAGCGAAAAGACATTTGCTCTGGTTAAGGTGGAGTCAGCTGTTGCAGTCCTGAGATGGCTACCAATATATTCTGACACATCCATAAAATCAAATCTGACTCCAATTTCTTTAAGTTCTTCGGTGTACTCTGTTATCTTTTCACCATAAAAATCTTTCTGGATTAATGGTATGTCAACAAGTGTTGATGCTACCTGAAGTAGTCCTCCCCAACCTGACCTCGGCAAGAATGACTCAGAAGGTGGCATGTAACCAATTGATGTCTTCAACCAGCTTCCAGTTTTGATGCTGCTAAAAAAGTTCTGCAGCTTATCATTAGTTCCACGAGATCTTATATTTCTAATCCATTTAAGTAACAAGAATGCATTGTCTTTTGTCAAAGGAGAGTAAACACTGCTGAAAGCTGCATTTGGAGGATAAACTTGTGGAACATCAGAGGCCTTTCCATGTTGTTGTAAGAAATTCAAAATCTGTCCTTCACATGTAACATTTCCTGCAAAATTGGCAGTGGCCAAATACTCCCTGCTCAGTACAAAATATTTTTCAGCCCTCCAAGGATTTGAACCCAATAACGTTATCCATTTGCCCATGCTGGCGGGCACGAGGACTTCTGTCTTTTCAAGTATTACTTTTCCATACTCATCAACTATCGGCAAGCGAGAGAGCAATGAGTTTATGCACCATTCACTAGCATAATTATAGCTACGAGAATGATATAGAAAATGAGTGAAGGCTATGACAAGCTTGCTACTACTTAGTGACTTGATCACAATTGACCCATAGTCATAAAGACTCAAACTCTGTAGCTTCACAGAATTCTTTAACCAATCCATTACTCTTGATTTTTGCTATTCTTAAAGACAATTGCGTGGTTTGCGGCATAAAATATAGTTTCGAGACAGATGTGAACTCCCTATTCCAGTTGATAAGCCATGTGATGATCTCATCACCATTGGCAATACATAGCTTCTTACAACCATTAGTTGCTTGTGATACACTTAACAAAGATATGCCACCAGTGGCATCAATAAACCTTAACAGAGGTACGTCCGTAAAACAAGAGTTCCATTGTTGAGCAATGAAGTGTAGAAGCTCTACATAAATATCATCAGGAATTCTCTTTGGAAGATTGGAACCCTGAATGAATGATGGATACCATGCTAGATCAACGTAGTCCACTCCCAGAAATCCTAGTACATTATTATAGTCATCATTATCCAAGTAGGCATTCACTATATGACTTCCATGGGAATGCAGGTTAAGTAAATCAACCCCAGACTTCTGTGCTTTATTTAAAACACACCAAAATTCATGAGCAAGCCTCTTAATTTCACTGGGCTTACAGAACATCTTTTGTGAATTGTTTAATTCACATGGTATTATATGCTCAGCAATAATTTTTTCTTTGATGGATTGTCTCATGGGATCTAGCAACTTGATATGAGATTCCTCCACTGGAATGAAATTGAACAAGAAGGGAATGGAAAATGAGGGTGCCTCATGTGCTCCTTTAATTAGTGTAGTGAAAGCATTCGTAAATGCAGAAGGTACACAGCTAAGAATTCCTTCATTCCATGGGCTATTTAGTTGTATCGACTCCCTTGAAGAAACTAGAAGGAAATCAGCCTGGATTATAAATGGGAAACCAGTCTCCATGTCAGTAGGAAGAAAGGAATATACACCAGACATTCTCATCCCACGATTCAGCCGCCTTCCAAAGGGAAAAGCCAGAGTAATAACCCATTCATCAACTTCAGCCCTCTTCCTTGAAATGCATTCCCGTTTTACAGGGAACCTTTGCTTCCACATGTAATAACAGCATTGTTCCTCATCACCCTTGTCGCCCTCTTGAGCAGTAAGATGTAGAGGGTATGATTCGACATTCATGTTCCTTTTCATTCGACAATTGTCTTCACCAGATACAGAAATCTTGCAGCCAGTATTACACTTAGAGTCATTGCTATCTCCCCTCACAGATATTTGCCTAATTTTTGAAAGAAAAAGTAGGATCTCGGGTTGTAAATTTGATAGTTGTTCCTTCACAACGGACTCTTTTTCAATCTTCAAAGGCAAGATTATAATAGTTGTAGGAAGCCTTTTTGAAGAACCATACAAAGTTTTTATGTCAAAAAGGCTCGGATTCTCATCAACCCACACAGGCACAATGTAACCTAGGTTGCAATCAGGTGATGGTTCCTCATTGAAGCATATATGGTACCCATTGCTGAAGATATAGGGCTTACTGGATATCAGAAAGACACTTTTGAATCCTATGCCTACAAATTGATAAATAAATACTATCATAGTCGAACTCTAAACGCTAATCATTTAACAAGTATCGCAGAAAATGAAATAAGTATGCTTATAAAATTAATGTGAAATTGTATTCCAGATGCTCATCTAGTTCAACCATGAATATTATGATCTAACTTCACTGATAAGGACTAAGGTAATAATGATACCCTCCCAACTTGGACTTGACACAAGAAAATGTATCTTTCAGTTAGCAATATGATTGTCATGAAGTACCTATATGAGTTCCCTCAAATTTTGGATTCACTCTAGATTTCTAAATTAATGGCATATTATGACTTGATCTATTGTGGATGTTTGACATGGTACAAATCCTTATCAAGGAATGGGAAAATAAAATAAATTAGACAATATTGAAATAGTTATTATTGCAAGATGAAAATGACCAAATTATCTTCATAACAAATATTTTTCTCAATATTTCGAGTGATACATATGTATCATATATAAAGTGAGAACAGTTAATAAAAAGTATAAAAAAACATGTGAAAATTAAAGAGAAAGTATATAAATTAATGGCATACCATAATCATCATTGATCATACATAATTAAATTTCATTTGTTGTCAAATTTATACCAATAACAATTAGGAGAACTATATTCCAAAATTTGTATATGTTTTTTATAACAAAAGAAGATAAAATCCATAAAAATATTTATTGTTCTGTGAAAAAATATATTTAAAAAACAATTGTTGCTCAATTTATTATAAAATATTAATAATCCCATAACATTTTATCTCAAATTTGAGATATTATCCAATAGGCACCTTCATCAACTTGACATAAAAAATAGAGATCTATTAGGGAAGGTCTAAGCAAGGTAGCTAGGATCGAGTGTTACCTCGTGGGATCGCACGATTCGACGAACCCACCCCTTGCTGGCGATCCCGATCCCATCTCTAGCTCGCAATCGGCGCCGCGCGGTGAGATCGTCGAGCAAGTTCGTGGGATCGTGGGATCGCGGCAATTCGAGCGATCCCAGAGCAAGAGGTCGCAGCCACCGGCCTGTCAAGAGCAAGACTCTAAATTTCGAACGACCCCGTCTCCGCGAACCCTAAATTTCACAACTCTCTCACCCTCGCCCGTTGCCGCCGCGAGTTTATCGCCACCGCCAGCCTATCGCGAGCCAATCGCCGCCGCAAGCAATCGCGCCAGTCACCGCCGTTGCATCGCTTGCTTGCTGTTGCTGCGTCGCTCGGTCGCTTCCGCACTTCCGCAGCTCCGCTGTGTGCTTGCGTCTCTCGTGACTCGCAAGCCTCACAGGTTTTCAATGTTTGTTTTTAATACTCGATTTTAGTTTTTTTTCCTTTTTTCCTTCTGTTTTTTTCCCTCTGCGTGCCTGTGCGGCTGTGCCTGCTTTTCTTTGTTTTTTCCCTCTGCGTGCGACATGCCTGCGTCTGTTTGTTTTTTTTCTCTGTTTTTTTCTTCTTTCTGTTTTTCTCTGATCACGAGTTTCTCTGTTTTTTTTTCTTTCTGTTTTCTCTGAAATTTTATGTTTTTTCCCAATTTCTGACCATTTTCTTTTTATTTTTTCTTCAGAATTTGTTTTTGCTTTTGGAGTTTAGGGTCAACTAATCTAGATGATAATTTATCTCTTATCTATATGTTTATATTATTTTCAGCCTATTTGCCATGGAAAGTTTTCATAATGATGATGTAGGGGGCAATGGATGTTCTGGTCAATGCTGTAAAAATCGGCCTGGCCTAGGCGCCAATCGGCCCTCAGCCGCTCTGAGTTTGTGCGAATCAGCTGGTTGTGGCGGGTGGCCGCCTAGTCGACGCCTAGGCGGCCTGGGCGGCGCCTAGGCGGCCTGGGCGGCGCCTAGGCGCCCTGGGCGCCACCCAGGCCATTTTTTTAATTTTTTAAAGAAAATTTGATATAAAAAATATAGAAAAGGTGGGATTTGAGAAAAAATTAAGGTTATGGACGAGCATATGCATATTGGTTGTTCTTGGATATTTATTTGATTAAATAGCTGCGTTGGATAGGTGGGAAGTTTTGCAATATCAGTTGTTGAAAATATTAAAGGTGCACTTGGTTGGCCTGGGGATTTACTTTTTGACATGAGCATTGGTGCATAGACTGGTGTTCTTCCAAACTACTTGATGAACAACCATCAATTTCACCTTGATATTCATAATGAGCAAGATCATATCAGCAAGCTTATATCTTTGAGGAAGATGTTAAGCATTTCCACACGATCAATTTAAACACTTTAAGCTTCTTATCATTTTGAATTATCTGATTAAGTTTAGAGGAAATATTACTGTCATTTTGTTACTAATCCACTATAGTCAATGTTTAATTGGTCGGTATATACCTGTTTTATTATACTTTTAGTAGGCGAAATGATAGAAATATCTTAAGCTAAGGGTCCAAAGGAGAAGCATACATTTATTCATAATACCATTAACTGGACTCCTTATAAACAGTAAAAACGCCTAGGCCCCGCCCAGGCCGCCTAGGCGCTAGGCGGTAGTTCTCCGCCCGAATGCCGCCTAGCGATTTTTACAACCTTGGTTCTGGTGGAGGGGATAATAGAGGTTCTGGTTCAACTCCTCAATCTGAAACTGGAAGTGTTGCTGGGTTTGAGAATGCTTCAGTTAGAGGGAAAAAACTCCTAAGAATGCACCTGGAAATAGAAGTGATATAGGCTGGAATCATGAAATTTCTATTGATGGAAATACTAGAAGAATCAAATGCAAACATTGTCATAAAGAGATTACAGGAGGGGTTTATAGATTAAAACATCATTTGGCTGAAACTCAAAAAGATGTGGGAGCATGCACTTCTGTTAATGATGAGGTAAGAAAACAAATGTGGGATATTGTGGTTGGTTTACAAAAAAATTTGATCATGAAAACAAGGAGTAATGAGGAAGGATTAGCAGAAAATATTGATGATCAAACTCATGATTCTTCAGTTGGTGAGAAAAGGAAGGGAAAAGAAATAAAGACTCCTGCAAGTCTATTCAAGAAAAGAGGAATTAGTACTCAAGCCACAATTAACTCTATGTTTAAGAAGAACTTAAGGGAGGAAGCATGTGAAGAAATTGCTTCATTTTTTTACAACAATGTCATAGTCTTTAATGTGGCAAGGAGTGAAGAATACGGGAAGATGTTTGAAAAGGTTACCCGACATGGAATAGGATTCAAACCACCATCTTACACTGAGCTTAGACTAAAATATTTGAAGAAAAAGATAGATTCAACCATGGAGATATTAGAGGAACATAGAACTCATTGGAAGAAAACAGGTTGTACAATTATGACAGATGGTTGGACAGATAAGAGAAGGAGAACTATATTAAATTTTCTAGTGAATAGTCCTAAGGGGACTGTTTTCTTGAAGTCTATTGATGCTTACATATTTGCAAAACAGCTGATAAAATATTTAAGATGATAGATGATGTTGTTAAGGAGGTGGGTGAGGAAAATGTTGTGCAAGTTGTGACAAATAATACAGCTAACTACAAAGTTGTGGGACAGATGTTGATGGAAAAGAGGAAGAAGCTTTATTGGACACCTTGTGCAGCTCATTGCATTGATTTGATGTTGGAGGAGTTTGAGAAAAAGTTGGAGCTTCATAAAGAGACAATTGCCAAGGGAAGAAAATTTACAACTTACATCTATTCAAGGACATCTCCTTCTCTTATCTATTCAAGAACGGGATCATCCGAAATTTAGGGTCTTGCTCTTGACAGGCTGGCGACTGCGACCTCTTGCTCTGGGATTGTCTGAATCGCTGGAATCGCCGCGATCCCACGATCCCACGAGCTTGCCCGGCGATCTCACCGTGCGGCGCCGATTGCGAGCTGGAGATGGGATCGGGATCGCCGGCAAGGGGTGGGTTCGTCGAATCGTGCGATCCCACGAGGTAACACTCGATCCTAGCTATCTTGGTTTTCAAAACCAACGACGCTTTGATACCATGAAAAATATGAAAGTATGTGGGAAGAAAGCTTTTGTTAATTCTATATATCTCATTGATAATCATTTACAGAAATATATACAATCTTCTCAATCATGAAGTAAGGAAACTAAAGCCTAATTTGATAACAATTAATTACATAGAATATATCACATTTAATGTGATCGACACATTTAATGTGTCAATCAATTAGGATCAATTAGAATCCTTTCTTTTATAGTGCCAATTGGATAGCTACTATTTTGACGCCAGCTGGGATAGCGATTATCCTGCGGGCTAATGAAAAGGGAGATTGAAGAAGATAAGAAAAAAAACCAAAGAAAATAAAGAGAAAATTCATCGTTTGACCAAAAAAAAGTAACTTTGTTAATACTTCGAGGTTAATTCCTCAAGATATTATATAGATCTTGGATCCCTAAGACTTAAATAGGAAAGAAATATTAAAGTTTATACCTCAATTCCAATCTTTATAAGAAAGGAAAGACACCTCGCCAGAAAAAAAATTCATAATAGACACAAAAATTAATAAAATAGGACGAATAGGCAATTTCTAACCTCTAAATACCAAAAAATACCTTAAATACCATAAAAACGAAAATTACAAAAATAGTAAAAAGGGCTCCGAAACGGGTCTAAACGACAGAATTTGGGCTCGAAAATTGACAATTACAGGTTCCCCCCAACAAACATAGATTTTGAAGTCTTCACACGTGACCACCAATAGAGCTCGAGTCCCAAGTCAAAAGTAATGTCCTCCGAAAGATTGGGTCCTCCTAAGTTCATCCAACATCATATTAGAACCCTATACTACCAAAAAAAAAAAGTGCATCAAGAAAAGGTATGTTGAGTGTGGGAGTGTCAACTAAGAAGGGGTTTTATATAATTAAAACTAATTAATTGATCTTACAAGTTGAAAAATATCAAAGTGTGCGGCGTGTTAACATGGCATGAAACCGATTTAGTACCATTCCAGTCAACAACCAAAGTTCCAGCAATCATATGTGGAACCATGTAATGGTGCCCCATGAAATAGCACGACTTCAAGGGCATTGAGAGTTTATACAAGATGCATCGTTAAGGGATCACATGACTTAGAGATAACTTTATGTTGAAGATACTCCTTTAGGACAATTTGGGTTTTTCACCCTACATTTCAATAACAAGTTGTGTTGAGAAAGAAGTGATGCTTAATGTCTGGTTGTGTCTTACATGGCGAGGTCAATATAAAGTGTCACATAGAAATAAATGTTTTCACAATAAAAATAGCCTACAATTAGAACCAACAAAAGTCAAAAGTGCAAACCTTTCTCCCCTATGTAGCCAAGGTGTCTTTTCCCTTTCTTGGTCGACTTACCAATCCTACAAATGGAATCAATGTTCGACGGAGAGAAACCTATCTCATTGTTAAACAGAAGCAGTGTTGTCTTGGCTCCAGTCCTTGTGATATCCTTTGAAGTAATCAGAAACTCAAGGGATGGAGTGACGCCCTCTGCATACTTGTTGTCCTCTGCATTCTGTAGAATGCAAATTGATAAATGAAATACGATTGAAAATGGTTAGTAGAGATGGCAACCCATAGCACAAACTACGACCTAGAATCCGTAAAGAATTAGTAGAAACTACAGTGACCTGAACAAGCTCCATGAGGAAGTGGACGTCCTTGGAATAAAGCTCTTCGGAGAGGTTGAGGACGGCCTGATGGATGTCCTCGGCCAGGGGATTCTGGTCATCTCGCCCGATGTAGTACCTCTCCCTCCGTATCCATTCGACATGCTCGCGAGGGGTGGAGTAAGCAGCAGCCATTAGAGGAAGAGCAGGAGAAGAAGGAGCCGGAGCATGGAATTAGAGCGAGTGCAACAGCAACAGCACAGCCACAAGAAGGAGCATCAGAGGAGTGGAGGTGTCCCCGCGGGGATCCGGAATGGTGAATACACATGGGTGTTGCCAAGAGAATCTGGATTCGAGTCGCGTGAGGCGTATTGGATTAAAATTTTGGACGTTTAAAAATATCAATTCTCGATTCAATTGTGTACTAATTATTTTAGGGATCATGATTTATCTTTTTCGTGACGATCTTGAGACGGATGCGACAGGACATTGGGACGAATAATTTCGCCATTGCACAGCAGAGGAGTGGAGGTGGTACGGAGCATTGGTCTTGAGGAGTACAGAGAAGCTAACGGGGAAGAGGTGAGAGACAATGAAGAATTGCTTGTCTTCGATGGAGAAAGATACGAAGGATCGATATTTGTGTTGACTGGATGGAGAGAGCAAACAGTTTGGCTTTTCCCGTTAAGTATGGCGCCAATCAAATCAAGTCAAGTCGAGATAAATTTTAAAATATTTAAATTTATTTGATAAATTAATCGATATGAATTAAATCAAATTAAATATAAATTAAATTAAATTATTGAAATAATTGATTTAATTTTTTTCATGAATTAACTTGATTTGACTTTTGATTTGAATTTTATTCGTTGAAATATTATTTAATTTTTAATTAAATTTATTTAATTATTTAACATTTGTATTTATTTAATTTGTTGTTGAGTTTTATAATTTTAAATATTTATTTATTTATTTAGTATGTTACAAGAGTTTTTATGAATTTTAATCATAAATATTATTCACGAATATTATCAAACCGGTAGATATGTATTAATTTTGTTTATCGAATACATATTTATTTATTTAATTTAACGAATTATTTAAATTTATTTATTTAATTTATTTTTTATATATTGAACAAATATAAATAATCTTATATCAAATTCAATATCAAATTTATTCATGAATATTCAATTCATTTACCGTCCTAATTTTAACTTGATATTTTAAATGCATCATATCTATTCCTTTCATTCAACTAACTTGCATGCAGTGGACGATCTAGCTAGGGACTCATCAGCCCCAGGGGCTATGGTATAGCAGAAGGGTGACTAATCATCTTTTAAGCACCCGTAGTTCGTTTTTTAACTAAGATGAATTTTACATGATTTTTTTTTTCAAATGGGGCGCACAATCGTGGGATGTCGAGATTCTAAATCGTCCATCACAAGTGCTTTTCAGCTTACCCTGGTAGTTGGTAGAAAATTACCGTGGGGCCGAGCCGGTCACCCATGTTCGACATTACCGAATTTGATTAATCAATTTTTTTTAAAGTAGGGACTCACCAATTTCTCACTGGAGTTTTATTAACATGAGTGTTATTGTTTTGCTCAATGTGCTCCATGGGCTGATAATACTCATCTAATTCAAATAAACTTTCTTCTGCCATTCATACAAGTTGTTGAGTCTTTAGGCAAGTTTAGATTCATATCCATTTTGACAAAGTTGTTATTATAATAAAATTATTACATGTAAAGTAATAGTTTAAAATGAGTTGAGAGACTTATATATGGGAGAGGGAGGGAATGTACGTAAGACTGGATCATTAGGATAGTTGACTAAAGGTTATCTTCAATTAACTTGTAGTTCAGTCAATCAAGTAGTCAACTCAATGGATCAGTTAGCCATAGAATTTTTGTATTCATGGCTAAGTTGATTGATGGTGGCTAAGTTGAATAGGTAATCCACTCGAGATAATCACCAACAAATGAAATGCTTTTGTTTGTGGTCGAATGAGCTAAACAATCGATTAATCTAATACTATCCGCTAATGGCAACCTTTAATCGACTAATGATATAGCAAAAAATCTGAAGATAATAGACATGTTGATTAAGATAATCACTGACAAATTGTAGGTTGAAGAGATCAGGAGAAAAGTCTACTGAGGGTGGATCCAATTAACTAATCAACATAACAGTAAAGTAAAATGGAAAGTGTGTGTATTGTTTTGTAACGTAGGTATTCAAGTTTTACGATCCGATTAATCTTGAAAGTGATTGGTCCGATCCCACAAAAGTTTTTCATTGACCGTCAAGATAAATTCATAAGCGCAAGTGGTAGTTCACACAATGTTCCCGCCGTCCCAATGATTCAAAGATTAATTGTTTGAAGCTTATAAATGGGGACTAATGGGAGTGATTTAGAGTTAGCATTAACAATATATCTTTGTGACAATTTTGTTGGGAATCCTATGCGACATGATAGTAAAATTCGCAACGAAAAAAAGATCTCTCGAGCAAACCATGCGAAAGAAAACTTGTACAAAGTTTATTTATCTAATAGATCTATCTAAAGTGTATATCTTTGGAGCGTGACATTTGCTTATCTTGCTTGTCTAAGGTATGCCAGATCTCTTGTACGTCCAAGTGTCTGTGCCTCTATGCGTATCCACACAAACACAATATCTTAACTTCAGAGAAAAACTACCTTAATTGTGCTAGCAACTTGACGTAGTTCACAAAAACACCAAGAACCCCAAATATGGGTTTCGACCAAAGAGGGAGAAGAGGAGGAAGAGAGAAAAGAAAAAAATGACTAAGTCTCATCCAAAATGCAAGAAGAACTCTTTTATATTCATGTCATAAATATGAAGAGTTTTTGTCTTTTTAGCTTCCCCACATTAAAGCCAATAAAAGCCAATGAAACCAATAAAACACATGTTTCACATTTTTTACTATTCACCTTCTCTTCATCCAATGAAGAGAAAATCATTCATCTTCCTCTATTATTAATTCATTAAATATTTTAATGAATTAATATCTCATTCAAATGTGATTGAGTCTAATCTAAATGAGTCGAACTCAAATTAGACTCAATCTCATAATCCAATTGGATTCACTTGAGTATAACTCAATTAATCCAAATTGGATCAAATCTCAAACTAAGATTAATTAATTTCTGAAGCATCGTGTCCTCAGTGTGTGACCCAATAGGTTCTCGTAACGTTGGCAATGTGTCTAAACCGCTTTAGACATATAGGCAATGAGCGACATCTAGCAATGCATCATTGCTACCCAAGTGACGAAAAAGTCGAGATCTGACTTAATATTCGTGACTATAACAATGTATGACCTTATCCTTCTATTCACGATATCTAGATTGATCAATGAAGCATAGACCATGTCATCCTCGATATCAATCTTTGTGTTTCTTGATCCTCAAATAGACTAACTCAAACAAATGAACTCAATATCTCATGTTGACTCATTTGATCATGGTCACGCATTTTAATAGTCCTACTCGATCAAGGAGCTCACAGATATCACTCCTGTCATATGAGAGGGATAGATCCTATCTACATCACTCACATCCCTCCGCATAATTCATTACATACCCAGTGATCGCCTTTATAGT
Source organism: Boesenbergia rotunda (assembly GCA_024364735.1). NCBI lineage: Eukaryota > Viridiplantae > Streptophyta > Magnoliopsida > Zingiberales > Zingiberaceae > Boesenbergia > Boesenbergia rotunda. Next base: position 987,797 of record JAGFNQ010001201.1, on the reverse strand, counting down.
CCATCTTGTTACGGGTGACGTTTGACGATACCAAAGTACATAACTCCTTATGTAGGGAACCGTAGTAATTCAGGTCTGAGGACTATTCATACTAATAGTCAAATGAGAAAGTTTATGACACTCATATAACAATCTATGAAACTTTCTTATAACGGGTCAATTCAGTACACATTCTCTAATGTATACCCATGTGTCAACTTGATATCACATATTCATGACTTGTGAGCTCAAGTCATCAATTGACTTACATGCTAATCTTCATGCATTAATATTGTCCGTGAATATTATTGCTTGACTAGGAATCGTTTAGTATAATGTTCTTTACATCATCTCGCTATTGATTCAACCAATTAATATGATGTAAATAAGACCTACTATCAAAGGGCATTATTATACTTAGTTATTTGGCACAAATATAAAATAAGTATGATAACCAAACTTTGTCTTTATTAATAGTAAAATATGATACAACAGTCTCTAATCAATTATCATATAATTAGCTCTAGGACTTCTACTAATACATTTGACCTCTATTATAACACTCTTTTTGCTATTTCTTAAGTTTCATTGTAATCAATTTATAAGAGCATGTAAATATTTTCTCCATCTTTGAGAATGAGAAAAGCTAGTGGGGCTTTCAGAACCACGTACATTTCATGTTAGCATTGGTATTTTATAATTATTTTTAATTATGCTACGTTGTCCAATTACCTTTGATATTGTTAAGTCATAACAAGAGCATAGGCTTGTTGGGTTCATACGAAAATAAACATTAAAAACATAGTGGAAAAGAAATCCACAGAGATCAAGATGAATTCTAATTACATATTTGCAGTAGAAAGATATCTTTAATTAATTTGTAAACTCTTTAGCGAACTTGGAAAGTCATGTCGTATGTTCACGCCTCTAGCGATATCCACATAAGCACAATCGTCGCCCGTCTCATGAGCACAATTGGAGTCTCTTAATATCATGCACGTAATACTAGCTACTATCAGGGGCGTAGCCACCTTAAGGAGAGGGGATGCGATCGCCCCCTCTCAAATTACCATTCATTGTCAAAAACTGAAACTGATCGCATATTTAGAAAGCTCATGACCTAAGCTATCTATTGCTACCATTTTTATGAGGAAATATCGAAATTTAAAATATTAAGTATTGAATTTTAAAATAAAATATCATAATAAACGAATGAACTAAATCGTAGGACATAAAGTGAGAGTGTTAAATTAAAATTAATCCAGTTTGAGCTAGATTCAGGTACGGAGATAAGAATTACTTTGATTTAAACCAGGATTAATTTGGTCAAGTTATGACCGAATCAAGTTTAATATTTAAATGAGTTCGATCCATTTAAAATGAATTAGGATATTTTCGAGAAAAATATTATATTTTTTCTCTCTCTTTTCTCCCTACGCATGTCACAACCCTGCCATATCGTATGTCACCTCTTCGTTTATTCCTCTTTTTTATTTTTTTCTTCCTCTTCTTCCACAATTGCTTCTTCTCTTTCTCTTCTCCAACGGTAGTAAACTATAATTTGTTCCGCTCATCTTCTTAAGCACCAGAGCTTTCTTTTCTTCTCCTTTCTCTTCTCTAATGAGTAAGAAATGCAGTAACAACTACTGCGCTCTTCCAACAATAAAAACAATCCTTAGCCCTCACATCTTCTCTCTCTTCTTATATTTTTAGGATTTTATTAACACCACAAAAATAGTTATGTTTTTACTTCTTCCTCTCCTTATTTTCTCTCTTCTCTATTTTTCTCAAAAGCAATGGTCTTTTAAGAGAAGTAAGTTATTTCTTTCTAGTTTCATATTTAATTAATTAAAGAAAAGTTGTCAAATATAAACTTTATTTTATTAGGTTGCTAGTTAGGATGATTATTGAGATTGCAATAAAGATCTTATATGTAGAAATGCTAAATATTACGAGAAAGCAATATCACAAATGATTTTTTGACTTTAAATCATAAAAAAGCTTTGAGGATCAATATATCATTATTTCAACTAAAACTAAGGGCTGTGATCAAAATTTTTTGAATTTAATTTTATTTTCAGCTCCTTAAATTCGAAATTTAGGTTTTTAAATGATGAAATATGAAATCGATCTACATTAATATTTAGACATTTTGAAAATCGCCCCTCCTGGTCGAAAATCCTAGCTACGCCACTGGCTACTATGCATATATAAGTTAAGATCAAACCCTAACCATTAAGGTTATCATATCAGATAAAATATGATCAAGTCTTATCTAATAAGATTTTATCTAATAATGTAGTCTAGTTTTATCTACTAAGATATTATCTAATAATGTAGACTTCATTTAGTTTGGGCTTATTTGAAAAACTCAAACATATATTAGATTAATCATTAATCCAATAGATTTAAGATCCAAGTTTCCGTTGCTCATTCGACGACAAACACAAAGCGATGACGAGAAGTGATCGAAACTATTCACTCCCCTCTCTAGTTCACAAGTGTCCTAACACCTCCAAGATTATGTAGTGATCAATCGACCGACAAAAGAGGGATGAATTGCCCTGCAAGAATAAACTAATCTTTCATTTTTTTAAAACAAAGACAGAGTTAGTTATAGCAAAATAAATTAATAGCATAAGCAAAAGAAAAGAGACATAAAGTTATACTTGGTTTGCAACCTGGTGGTTGCTAATCCAAAGTAAATTAAAGCACAATCTCCAAATCTTGTGGGTGGAGAAGCTTCTTACACACTTGCAGACTCAAGGAAAACAACAGAAAGCTAACAGTAGAATGATTACAATTTGAATTAATGATTTGCTCTAAGTTTAGGAGTCTATTTATAGCCCTTAGGAAAGCTTATCGATGTGTTGACGTGGCATATCATGGGCGTTCGAGTGCACACGGGCCCCTGAGTTCGGTCAATGCCTATCCACATCGCGACGGTAAGGAAACAACTTGTCTTGGCGATAAGTATTAGGTTTCGGACACCCATATGAACTCAGCCGCCTATATTGTCGGATGCCCGTATTCATGCGAGTGCCTGAATTCATTCAGGTAACCAAGAGCTAACTGGCCAACTCCAGTTGACCAGCCTTCTTCTAGCCTCCTAAGTGATCTCCAGCCATCTAGAGTTGGGCTCACCCGAATCCGTCTTCGACCTTTTCCTCGAGCAAACTTCCTCTTTGACTTCTTGTCCCTCAAACATCGCACACGTCCTTCTTACTCCACTGGTGTACTCTTTCACAACCTTTGCATCCCACGGATGCGCCAAGCCCGTCAGCTCCCTTTCCACGTTATCCTTCTTGTCTGCTACGTCTTTCACTCGACTTCCTATGCTCCTAAGCTCCTGGATACTTAGACACAGGGATCAAATACTAACAAGACCTAACTTAGCTTAGTTAAACAAATCAAAATTATCACGGGTACTTACAAATTAATCATTTTGAAGAACTAGAAACATAGATTATCAAAAAAAAAAAAAGATTATTCACCCCTCCTCCTCAAGACATTATTCTTTTGTATTCATTTGATTGTCTTCCTTCCATCTTCCATGATGCACAATGTTGGCAAACTTTGTATTCATTTGATTGTCTTCCTCCCTATATTGCTTCAAATTACAAGAGAAGAATCTTAGGCTGCATTTGGTTTGAGTCATTTTCATTTTTATTTTCTAAAAAAATCATATTTTCTCATTTCTTGAAAAATAACTTTTAAATATTCTCTAGTTTTTTAAAAAAATGATATCTCTTTTTTTTAGAAAATAGAGGTGAAATATATAAACTAAATATCGTTTTCTAAAAAACCGCATTTTCTCAGAAAATGAAAACTAAAAATAGACAAATCAAACGCAACCGTAGCTTTCTATCTTCCCTTTTGTGCAAAGATGACTCGTCAATCTTATTCAAAAAATGTTTTTAGATGCCCTCCTTGTCTTTCCCTAATTATCGTGGCTTTTCCTTTTTCTTGTACAAGGTGGAAGGATGTAGATCAGGGTGGTAAAAGGCGATTCGCTCGCCTTCAACGCTCTCGCCAACTCGTCCCAAAGTCAACACGAAGGAGGTAAATCATGGAGGCTACTAGTCCGGACAGTGACTAATGCATAAAAGAGGGTTAGCACTTGGCTTCATTAAAATTTGACTCCCTCATAATGGCAACGTCTTATGTGCTAGCTATCAATTTATCTCGTAGAGATAGGAAGAGTGTAGATCAAATAGGATGGGCAAGTTGAGATGAATGAAGGGGAAATGAGAAATATAATTTTGTTTCTTAATAAACTAATTGGTAAAGTATTTAACCTTAAGCTAGTAGTTTGCATGTGTGGTCTTAACTACACTTCAACTTGTATTGGCACGTTCAAGTAAATATGCAATGCAACTCACTTGCACTCATATTCCTTGACTTTCCATTGTTTTCATTTTATTTTGAAGTATATGTGAGATAAAAAAAATGAGGTTTTTATTTTAGGAGAATTCAATCATTCATTGTGAAGGTAAATTGACATCAAACAATATTATTCCTTGTTTCATATTTTTGCTTCATTCAAATAGTAAATAGTTAATTGTAAATATGATTGTGTATGTTGTTAGTGTCAAGAGCATGTAACAAAAATATATTTTAAAAAATACAAACAAAACAATATTAACAAAATCAGTTAACATAATTTAGAGATCTGACTACTAATCCACAATTTATGATATAGTTGGTGGGTAATCCCTAATGATTCCACTAGAGACAAACCCTCAATTGATTGTAAAATAGAATCAAAATCTAAGATGGTTTACAATCAATCCATTCCTCTAGACAATAGTGAATTGAGAAAAATAGAGTAAAAGAGAATATCAAGGTGCTTGAGTTGAGCCTTCAACCTTATCCAAGCCCTTGAAAGCCTTGAGCATAGTTAGCAAAAGACTAGACGAAATATAGGATATCTTAGGACATCTTTAAGGGTGCGTTTGGTTCAAATTATCATACATGATCTTGGTTATGTGATTACCTGGTAAGGTTATGGGGAATGAAACATAACCTAATATTGTTTGGTTAAATTTAGATGATCAAAGAAAATCTTGTTTGTTTGGAGGTAATAGTATATAATTTAATGTAAGATTTTACCATATTGCCCATTAGTTTAAAATTAAGGATTATGATAATATATGTTTATTTATACTAAAAATTAAAAAGTAAGGTAATATTTTGTATTAAATTTATTTAGTTTATCCTAATTATAATTTATTTAATTTAATAAAATTTTAATTAAAATACTAAATTTTTTAAAAAAAATTATTTATCGCCCGACCGCCATCGATCGTTCGCCGGTCACCGGCCGGGGCCGCCGGCCGCTGGCCGCCGGTCGCCGGCCGCTGGTTGCCGGCCGGTCGCCGGTCGCCGGCCGGTCGCCGGTCGCCGGTCGGTCGCCGGTCGCCGGTCGGTCGTCGGTCGCCGGTCGGTCGTCGGTCACCGACCGGCGGCGGTCGCCAGTCGCCGGTCGGCGGAGGGGCTGCGGTCGTCGGTCGGTGAGTCGGCAACGAGTTGTAATTTAGTTAATTATTAGGGATCTTTTTATCTTAAAATGTAAATATTAAGGGATAATTTGGGAAAGAAAAGTTCCTTAATCCCGGAATCAACAAAAACCTCCGTTTTCCTTGGTTATCCAATTCCGGGTTGCATGCCCCATTTGATGACGTTTTGCTAATGTGACGGTAATACTGCATTACTTGGGAATTGATGATAATCTAAACCAAACCTTGGACAGATAACCAAGGTTATCACTGATCACCCTGAACCAAACACACCCTAATAGTTAAACCTCTAAATGAGATTTTTTATAATCCCCAATATACCACATCAATACCATATAAAAAAAAATATAAAAACCTACTATTCTCTCTACAATGAAAAAACATCTCTATAATTTTTAATGAATCCTACATTATCAATCATATACCTCCCTATATTATAAATCACAAATCAGATTGCAGCAATATTTTATCATTACTTACGAACTCCATCTTCAAGAGAAAAAATAGATTTGAGTTTTGACCCTCTCTTTTTAACTATAAACCTCAAACCTATGGTTCGAACTTTTTTTTATTGAGTTTGTTTATTTTAAAAATCTCTCATAAGTGTTACATTAGAGACACCCATAGTGCAACCTTATTTGGCTCAAAACTTGCTAATGCTTGCATAACCCAATATTTCATTCTTGCAGAAGTAATAACAATGCGTAGTGATGATGGAAGATTGTTCATTCTTGCAAATGAATTAAGCTCCAACATACTGATGCAAGTAAATTATTCCAATTGCGTTAAGTACTCAACCCAATAGTCTCATATTTAAATAGTTTATGTGAGGTGATATATTCAATTAAAGACAATGTGCTTTATTATGTAAAATTGTAAAATATATTGATTATATATATATATAAAGAATTTTAATTGAAAGATTCATAAAAATATATCACAACTATAGTGTTCATAAATGATGATGCTAAAGTGTGGAAAACAAAACTACAATAGTGTGCTCATTGGGACGTGGAAACCTTATCTATGTGCTATAGTGTGCTCATTGGGACGTGGAAACCTTATCTATGTACTAATACACTATAACATCTAAAATAAAGACTGATTCAATCAAATCAAACAACTAGATAAACAAAATCAAAGCAAAGTTGTCACCAAGTGGAAGATCACAAAATAGTGATGATAAACATACTAAAGACGAAAAGGTTCAGTAGTACTTTTAAACTTCACATTGCCATTAACTACTACTGCATGGACATCCAAGCGACTTGAGAACCTTCAAAACTCGTCTACAAAAGGATTCCGGAAATCAAAAAAACTAACACGAGGATTCCAAATAGCAGGTAGCAGCCGACTGGGGCAGAAAGCAAAAAAACTAACATAAGGATTCCAAATAGCAGGTAGCAGCCGGCTGTGGCAGTTTCTCCAGTTTCAGTCTTTCCCAAATCCTGCAGTATAGAAGAGAGAGTATATCAAGAATGATCGTATAAGAGAGTTTGAAATTTTGAGAAGACTTTACTAGCTGAAAACAAGAATGTATTAGTAGATAGTAAATAGAACCTTTGTAAACGATATAGATGATAGAAACTCTTCGTCTTCAGGAAACAAATGGAGATTTTTTGTGTTCAACAAGTAATCCACTGCATCTTCCTCAAAGTCTAACAAACAGCCAAGCTTAATGAGCTCAGCAAGTGAAGCAATCAGGTCAGGCATTTCAGACAATAAGCCCTTTGCTATCACATCTCCAAAATTTGTTGCATATTCAATGTTGTGCCTCTTTCGCTTCGTTCCACCTTCATCTCTTTGTAAGAATAACTGCGCCTTGTCCTTCTCCCAACGGAACATTCTGGTAGCTTTTGAATCTAAAATTGTTCCGGATGATAGTGTCAGCTTATAGCTAACTGTAACAGGCTCATCAATTTCCAAGACTTTTAAATCAAGCAAATATTTGACAAGACGATGCCTTTCATTAGCAATTATATCAAGAGAAGTATCTGAAAGAAAAGCAAGCACAATCCTCAGCAATCCATTGTTCAATATCACAGATTTCTGATCAACTTCCCTAACACTAATACCACTGGTCCTGAAAGACTCATCCTTTTCTACAACCTCAGAAATTGATTGGACACCAATGCTGCTATAGATCTTGTTCATATTTGCTCTAGAAAGTGCAGGAGTGGTTACTTGAGGATACCATACAAAGATTGTTCCGGAAACCTTGTCAAACATTTCCTTCAGAAAGAAATCATCCGGAACGAATACATCTTGTTTGCTGGAAAGAATCACTTCATCATTACTTTGCACTGGTAATTTTGATATGATTCGGAGCAGAAGTTTCTCAGTATTTGTATTCCAATGCTTCGCAATGAAGACCCAGAAAGCAGAGCATTGCTGAACAGTGAGGTGGTGAGCTGAAACTTCCCACGAGGACCAGAGCTTGCAGTAGTCATCGAGGCATGGACCAAGATGAACCCCGAAAACCCTTGAAAAGAATTCAAGAAGCTCTGTGTCATAGTATTTATCCAAAATGAAGAGTTGGGAACCAAATAGGTCAAGTTTATCATGTAGTATGCAGCTGTTGGAGCTCACCCATTCTCCGCCACCCCGTGGGATCCAAATCCACTCAGCAGCTTCATCATCAGCATCCCATTTATGTTCATTCAGGAACATGTACACTCTCGAGATTGTACTAATATCAGAGAGACACTTAATACGATGTGCCAGTAACAGGCATGCTTGAGTGGCATCCACAGAGACACCAATTTCATTAAGCTCCCTTTTATAAGATGCAAGCTCAGATCCATAGAAGATGTCATCAATAAAGGGACCGTCTTTCCTTGGCAAACTCCATTTGGGATCAAAGAGAATGCTCTCTTCTGGAGATCTGTAGCCAAGAACTGTTTTTATCCATCTACTTTTCATCTTTTGCTTGAACTCGTTAGGAAGAGATTCTGCATTTTCCTTCAGATTGTGAATGCACTGTAGCAAGGATATAATGCTAACTGGATTAATGATGGAAGGATCTCTGGGAAGGTCGATACTATCTATGACAAATTTAGCTCCCTCTTTGAAGTCAACTACAACACCAAAGGCCTTGAGCTCATTTTTGAAATGATTGATCTTGTTAGAGTAACCATAGAATGCAGAATTACCATCGATCAATGGAAGATTTGTTATAGTTGAGATAGGCTCCCACTCTGGACCAAACAGGATTGAAGCTTTTGGAGATCTGAATCCATGATTAGTATATAACCATTCCTTCCAATGGGGAGAAAAGGGAAAGATCATGTGAGAATGTAATTTTCTTTTTTACAAACTGCCTATAACATGTTAACAATGCGAAAACATTTTCGTTTGTGATCGATGCTATCTTTAAAAGGAGATTCAATCGAGAAGCAATAGCTTTTGAGAAGTCATCTATGGTTACTGCTACTCCAACTTTCCTTAGCTCTGCCTGATACGACCAGAATCTACTGCCATACATTGCCTCATCTATTACTGGAATGTCGCTGACAACCTGAAGAAGGCATTCCCATCCTAAGACGGTCAGAAAAGATTCGCCTGGATTTTGATAGCCAAGCTGGGTCTTCAACCATTTAGTCTGTGATAACTTTCTGAAGAGATCATCAGGAATGTAAGCATTTCGTATGCATTCAAGTATGAAAATGGCAACATCAGCAGAAACAGGGCTTGATGGCATTTTAAAGTTATTAACCACAATCTGATAATTTTTGTTGAATCCAACTAAAACACCAAATAACTGCAGCTCAGTCTTGTAATCAGCAATTTGCTCGCCATAGAAAGAAGTGTCTATGAAGGGGAGACTACTGACATGTGATGCAAGTGCCCATTCTGAATCAAGCAATATGGATTCTGATGGGAATCTGAAACCAACTGATGTTTTTAGCCATCTTGCAGTTTTGGTGCTCTGTATTAGATACTGAGGGGACAAGCTTACCTCTCGCAAATATCTGACCAACTTGAGCAACGAAAAGACATTTGCACAGTTTAAAGTGAAGGTCAGCTGTAGCAGTCATGATATGGCTACCAATATATTCTGATGCATCCATAAAATAAAATCTGACACCAATTTCTTTAAGTTCTTCTGTGTACTCCGTTATCTTTTCACCATAAAACTCTTTCTGGATTAATGGTATGTCAACAAGTGTTGTTGCTACCTGAAGTAGGCTTGCCCAATCGGAGCTCAGCAAGAATGACTCAGAAGGTGGCTTGTAACCAATTGATGTCTTCAACCAGCTTCCAGTTTTGATGCTGCTAAAAAAGTTCTGCAACTTATAATTAGCTCCATGAGATCTTATATTTCTAATCCATTCAAGTAACAAAAATGCATTTTCTTTTGTCAAAGGTGAGTAAACCGTTCGGAAAGCTGCATTTGGAGGATAAACTTGTGGAACATCAGAGGCCTTTCCATCTTCTTGCAGGAACTGAAGAATCTGTCCTTGACATGTAACATTTCCTGCAAAATTGGCAGCGGCCAAATACTCCCTGCTCAGTACAGCATAGTTGTGAGCCCTCCAAGGATTTGAACCCATTAATGTTACCCATTTGCCCATGCTGGCCGGCACGAGGACTTTTGTCTTTTCAAGTATCACTTTTTCAAACTCATCTACTATTGGCAAGTGAGAGAGCAATGTGTTTATGCACCATTCACTAGCATAATTATCCTTACGAGAATGGTAAAGAAAATGAGTGAAGGCTATGACAAGCTTACTACTAGTTAGTGACTTGATCACAATTGACCCATAGTCATAAAGACTCAAACTCTGCAGCTTCACAGAATCCTTGAGCCAATGCATTACTCTTGAGTTTGCCATTCTTAAAGACAATTGTGTGGTTTGCGGCATAAAATATAGGTTTGAGACAGATATGAACTCCTGATTCCAGTTGATAAGCCATGTGATGATCTCATCATTGTTGGCAATACATAGTTTCTGATTACCTTTTGCTGCCTGTGATACACTTAACAAAGACATGTTGCCAGTGGCATCCACAAACCTTAACAGAGGTAAGTCCATAAAAAAGGAGTTCCAATTCTGAACAATGTAGTCTAGAAGCTCTATGTAAATATCATCAGGCATTTCCTTTGGAAGATTGGAACCCCGAATGAATGATGCATACCATGCTACATCAACATAACCCACTCCCAGAAATCGTAGTACATTATTATAGTCATCATTATCCAAGTAGGCATTCACAATATGACTTCCATGGGAATGCAGGTTAAGTATAACAACCCCAGACTTCTGTGCTTTAATTAGAACACGCCAAAATGCAGGATCAAGCCACTTGATTTCACTGGGCTTACAGAACATCTTTTGGGAATTGTTTAATTCACATGGTATTATACGCTCACCAATGATTTTTTCTTTAATGGATTGTCTCACGGGATCTAGCAACTTGATATGAGATTCCTCTACTGGTATGAAATTGAACAAGAAGGGAATGGAAAATGAGGATGCCTCATGTGCTCCTTTAATTAGTGTAGTGAAAGCATTCGTAAATGCAGAAGGCACACAGCTAAGAATTCCTTCATTCCATGGGCTATTTAGCTGTATTGACTCCCTTGAAGAAACTAGAAGGAAATCTGCCTGGATTATAAATGGGAACCCAGTCTCCATGTCAGTAGGAAGAAAGGAATACACACCAGACTTTTGCATCCCGCAATTCAACCGCCTTCCAAAGGGAAAAGCCAGAGTAATAACCCATTCATCAACTTCAACCCTCTTCTTTGAAATGCATTCCCGTTTTACAGGGAAACTTTGCTTCCACATGTAGTAACAGCATTGTTCCTCATCTCCCTTATCACTCATTTGAGCAGTAAGACGGAGAGTGTATGATTCTGCATTCAAGTTCATTCTCTTTTGGCAAGTGTCTTCACCAGATATAGAGATCTTGCAGCCAGTATTACACATTGAATCGTCGCTATCACTCCTCACGGATAGTTGCCTAATTTTTGAAAGAAAAAGTAAGACCTCGGGTTGTAAATTTGATAATTGTTGCTTCACAGCTGACTCTTTTTCAATCTTCAAAGGCAAGATTATAATAGTCGTAGGAAGGCTTTCCGAAGGACCATATAAATTTTGTATGTCAGAAAGGCTCGGATTCTCGTCAACCCACTCAGGCACAATGTAACCTAGGTTGCAATCAGGTGATGGTTCCTCATTGAAGCATATTTGATACCCATTGCTGAAGATATAGGGCTTACTGGATATCAGAAAGACACTTTTGAATCCTATGCCTGTAAATTCATTAATAATTACTGTCACGGTCAAACTCTAACACTAATCATTTATCAAAGTATGGCATAAAATGAAATAAATATGCTTATAATGTGAACATGAAACTGGATTCCAGATGCTCTTCTAGTTCAACCATGAAGAAAGAAGATACGATCTAACTTCACTGATTAGGATCTATGTGATTTTCCATCAAATTTATGATTCACTCATGATTACTAATTTAATGGAATATTATGACTTTGGCTATTGTGGCTGTTTGATGTGGAACAGATATTGAGTAATGGAAAAATGAAATGAATTAGAGATAATTGAAGAACTATATTCCAAAAACTGAATATGTTTTTATAACTAAACAAGATAAACGATAATCTCCATAAAATATCTGTTATAATGTTAAGTGTCACATAGAGATAAATGTTTTCGCAAACAATATCATGCAATTAGAATCAACAACAGTGAAAAGTGCAAACCTTTCTCTCCTATGTAGCCAAGTTGTCGTTTCCCTTTCTTGGTCGACTTACCAATCCTACAAATGGAATCAATGTTCGACGGAGAGAAACCTATCTCATTGTTAAACAGAAGCAGTGTTGTTTTGGCTCCAGTCCTTGTGATATCCTTTGAAGTAATCAGAAACTCAAGGGATGGATTGACGCCCTCTGCATACTTGTTGTCCTCTGCATTCTGTCGAATGCAAATTGATAAATGGAATACGATTGAAAATGGTTAGTAGGGATGGCAACCCATAGCACAAACTACGACCTAGAATTCGGAAAAAAAAATAGTAGAAACTACAGTTACCTGAACAAGCTCCATGAGGAAGTGGACATCCTTGGAATAAAGCTCTTCGGAGAGATAGAGGACGGCCTGATGGATGTCCTCGGCCAGGGATCTTCTCGTACTCACTCATGAAATACATCTAATAAAGCTCATCCTGATGGATGTCCTCGGCCAGGGGATTCTTGTCATCTCGCCCGATGTAGTACCTGTCTCTCCGTATCCACTCGACGTGCTCGCGAGGGGTGGAGTAAGCAAGCAGCCATTAGATTTAGAAGCAATAGCAAGAGCGAGTGCAACAGCACAGCCACAGGAAGAAGCAGAAGAGTGGAGGTGGCACGGAGGATTGGTTAACGTGGAGGAGGTGAGAGACAATAAAGAGTTGCTTGTTTTCGATGGAGGTGGAATGGAGAAAACGAAGAGTCGATTGTTGATTAGGATGGAGACGTTCCGTAGAACGAACACTTCTGCTTTTCCCGTGAACTTTTGGCTTTCGCTGAACTTGATGCTCTGCTACGTGCACCGTCTATATTCCTTTCTTTCGATCAATTTGCATGCAGGGCACTGTCTGTTGATTAACGAGATTTTTCTAACCTGTTTAAAAAAAAAAATCCTTTAAATACGTCATAGTTAAGGATTGAATCGTAAATATTTAAGATAGTGACTAGTAACCCTACCGCTACATCATAGTCCGGAGGGACATGCAAAGGACTGTCTATATTCATACAAGTGGTTGAGTCTTTAGGCAACTTTAGTTTCATACAATTTTAACAAAGCTATTATTTTGATAAAATTATTACACTAGTTATAAATAACAATTATAATAGATATGTTGATTGAGATAATCAATATTGACAAATTGTAGGTTGAAGAGGGGATGGGGCGAGGATGGAGATTTGATCCTTCTGGGTGCAGGGATGAGGATTCCTCAATTAGATGGGGACGAGAATGGGGTGGGGATGAAATTCAGGGGGAGTGAGAATGGCAACCCCTTACCCCAAAATTATCATCTCTAAACATCATTACAACATAACAATAAAGAAAAGCTAAGACTACGTTTGGTAATGGGTAATCAGCCTTGTAATATAATCAGAATTATATTACAAGATTGATTACTTTGTTTGGTAAAGTTGTAAAACTGTAATGTAATATGAATTACAAAAGCTAATAAAAATATTGTAATTTGGATTACAAGGCCAACAACATGTAATTTAGATTACATTACAGTTCAATTATATTAAAATTAATTACATTATCCCTAATCAAACGCAGTATAAAGATGTTGTATGTTTTTTTTGTAATACATGTATCTAGGTTTTACGATCTGACTAATTTAAATTTTACGATTTATCTTATTTTAAAAATGGTCAATCCAATCCTATGAAAATTTCTCACCAATCACTTTGAAAGCACAAGCGATAGTCCGCATAATGACCCAACGAGACCCGCCAATCTTATTCAATACATGTTTCTAGATGCCCTCCTTTTCTTCCCCTAGTTATAGTGGCTTTTCCTTTTTCTTGTACAAGGTGGAAGGGTGTAGATAAAGAAGGATGGGCAAGTTGAGATAAAGGGGAAATGAGAATGCAACTTTTTTTCTTAATAACTAATTGGTAAAGTATTGAGCCTTAAGATTGCAGTTTGCATGTGTGTTTCTACGTTACACTGTGTGTGTGCCTATACGAGATAAACAATGTGTAAACAAAGTTAAATTGTGACAACTTGTATTGGCACAATCAAGTAAATTTGCAATGCAAATCACTTGCAACTTCGAAAGAGTTGATTGTGGTTATCAACTCACAAGCATTCTCAACAAATTTGAAAACTAAATTCGTTATGATCAACTCGAAGGAGTCTCTTAGTCTGTCTAGTATAACTTTATCAAAAAAAAAAAAATTTATTAGACCAGGTAGCAGACGAATCTGGACGGTCTAGAACTCCAACGTCCCAGGGTTCGCTTCCCATTTAAAAAAAAATTCTACAAAATAATCCATAATTGAGAATTGAATCATGAATATCTAGGATATCGACTAATCATCCTATTTCTGTACCATAACCCTGAGACAACTTCATCAAGAATATATTCCATGAGAGCCATGATCTTTATGTAAATTTGACTAAAGACCCCTCTATTGCTTTGTACAATCAGGAAAGCATATACGAGAACAGTAAAAGCTTCTCTAGAAATCCAAAAGTTACCTAGTAGCCATCTTTTGACATCTTTTATAATGAATCGTTACTCAAAGATTTTCACACTTTTCAAATTCCATATTTAAATGTGACAAATATAATTAAGACAAATATAGCAGCGCAATATCTGGATCGTTTCTATAATTATTAAAATCATATATCAAATTTATTATTACTATATTTATTATAAATATTATTACTATATTTAAACGTGACAAATATAATTGAGACAAATATAGCGGTGCAATCATGCCTAGCCATCACGTGAGAGCTCCCGTTTCAATAAAATGAAGTATTCGAAGGATGACCATTGCAATTA
Organism: Boesenbergia rotunda; assembly: GCA_024364735.1. Taxonomy (NCBI): domain Eukaryota; kingdom Viridiplantae; phylum Streptophyta; class Magnoliopsida; order Zingiberales; family Zingiberaceae; genus Boesenbergia; species Boesenbergia rotunda. Next base: position 972,756 of record JAGFNQ010001201.1, on the reverse strand, counting down.
TTCGTACGCCTATCTTCTTCAATTTTGCTGTCATCGAGATTTTCTTTCTAATCGTTTGAAATTCTTAAATATAATTTATAGAAAAATGATATGCAATAAAAATTTCAAGAAAAAATTTAGTAAATAACGTGACATTTTATATACGATCTTCGATGGATTCATCGTGCCCAGGATATAATTTAATTGGAATGATAGTCAAAAATCATCGATGATATCCAAACGATAATCGAACAGTACAAACAAAATACCATATCATGAAGCATTAGAAAAAGCAAAGGTTCTTAAATACACTTCACTGTCTGTCTCTCGCTTCTCCCACGTTAACTTCATCGTGAAGTTACTTCCCTGAGAGCGAAATTCCGTACTCAACCTTTTTTGAAATTCCGTACTCAACCTTTTTTTATTTATCATTCCAACTCTTCTGCGTCCTACTGTGCTGCTGTTGCATTTGCTCTTGCGCTAATGGCTGCTGCTGCTTACTCCACCCCTCGGGAGCACGTCGAGTGGATACGGAGAGAGAGGTACTACATCGGGAGAGATGACAAGAATCCCCTGGCCGAGGACATCCATCAGGCCGTCCTCTACCTCTCCGAAGAACTTTATTCCAAGGACGTCCACTTCCTCATGGAGCTTGTTCAGGTCACTGTAGTTTCTATACTAGTTCTTTCCGGATACTAGGTCGTAGTTTGTGCTATGGGTTGCCATCTCTACTAACCATTTTCAATCGTATTTCGTTTATCAATTTGCATTCGACAGAATGCAGAGGACAACACGTATGCAGAGGGCGTCACTCCATCCCTTGAGTTTCTGATTACTTCAAAGGATATCACAAGGACTGGAGCCAAGACAACACTGCTTCTGTTTAACAATGAGATAGGTTTCTCTCCGTCGAACATTGATTCCATTTGTAGGATTGGTAAGTCAACCAAGAAAGGGAAACGACACCTGAGCTACATAGGAGAGAAAGGTTTGCACTTTTGACTTTTGTTGGTTCTAATTGTATGCTATTTTTTTTTGTGAAAACATTTATTTCTATGTGACACTTTATATTGACCTCACCATGTAAGATACAACCAGACACAACCCAAAGTCCTTGATGAACTTAGAGAACTGTTGAGTCTAAAATGTCATCTTTACATTCTTTGCTTTTGACAAAAGGTCCTTAATGGGCATGGAAGACTCAAGACTTAGATTGATTCTAACCTTGGTCTTTACATTCTCAGAATTCTCCTTGGTCTTTTTATGCCCAAATCCTTTATGCCTCTTTTTTTGTCCAAAAGTCCTCGATGGACCACCTAGAGGACTCAAATTGAGTCCGAAAGGTTATTGATCCCGGCCTTGCCTACGGGTAGTACGACCCGATTAGCCAGCCAGCCTAGCACCATGAAGGTCCAACAGATGGATCGGCCAAGACCTCACCCGGAGGGTCCTGAGCCAGGAAGCTCCTCGGGGCGCTATCCAGCCAGCGACGAGCAGGGTCGGTCCGGTCGGCCCCAAGCTCTGCCTGGCTCGGTCGCTTTGACCCATGCCCCGATCCAGATCGGGGCCGAGCGAGCCAGTCGGACGCGTGGCAACCCACGCTCCCCTAGCTCCGCCTGGCTCGGTCGCTTGGACCCATGCCCCGATCCAGATCGGGGCCGGGCGATCCAGTCGGATGCGTGGCGACCCACGCTCCCCTAGCACCACACGAATCGGATATCCAACAAAGTCAGCCAGACATAACCCAACAACCCCCGACTCAGGGCGTATCCTGCGCCTCAACTCTCCCAGGCGGACGCGTGACGACCCACGCTCCCTGGCCATTACCCGACCCGATCCTTGATACTCGGACCCGCCGGTCGGCGTTCGGGTTACGGACTATCTCGTCCCTACACCCCCTATGTCATTATATCCAGAGTACGACCTTGATGTCGGGGTACTACACACCTTGCCTATTCCTGACACACCTCGCGGTCAGTCCGCCCATTTAGTACCATCGTACTACTCAAGCACCCCGCGCCCTGCCACGGTACTCCCAAGTGCTATCATACGAGCTGACAAAACCACACCCTTGTCTCGTCGACACGGACAAGGGTTGTCAGCTCCCCCGGCTATATAAGCCCTCCACTCCTCATTCCGCAGGTATGCACGCGAGCTCTCCCTACTACTGCATTTCAATTCAGCCCCACTATATTTCCTGCGGATACTGACTTGACCGTCGGAGTGCCTTGCCGGGGAAACTCCTCGGCGGGTTTGCTAACGACCATTGTTTTGCAGGCAGGAGCTAGGTCAGAGCTAGGGCGACTCCGCCCCACCCGCTCGTGACGCCCGGGAGACCATCTGGCCCTTGGGACTGCCACCTCGCTTCGCGACAGGATCAAATTTAGCGCTAAAAGGAAGGACAAGCAGCCTGATCGGAGGCGTATGATGGAAGCGCCCAACCTGGTCGCGATGACCATTACGCCTGAGGAGTACGAGCTCCTCTCAGCCGCCCGAGCTAGGGGAACCCCCCTGAGGCTGTCACGCGCTGATGGCCCAGCGACTCGACCCCAGGAGCTCGTGGCGCCTAGTACCTCAGGAGGTCGGGGAAGGGCTGTTCCGCCAGAAGGAGACTCGGCCTCTTCCCTCCCACCTGCGCACCATCGCTGGGCCGACGCAGCGGAACCCGTGCTGGTCGAGGCATCCGCATCCAACTGCACGCGTTTGTCGCACCGTAATAAGGGAAAAGCCCTGGTCGGCACGCCACAGACCACCTGGGCGTATAGCCCTTTTGCTTCGTGGATCTTGGAGGATCCGGTCCCCAGACATCTCAGATTCTTCACCATGCCTGAGTACGCGGGGGCCGCCGACCCCGAGGAGCACCTCATGAAGTTTGAAAGTGCCGCCCTATTACACCAGTACCCCCGAGGGTGTAAAGTGTCGAGCCTTCTTGACAACACTCTCTGCAGCCGCGCAACGGTGGTTCAGCCAGATACCCAACAGGTCGATCTATAGTTTCGAAGGGCTCAGGAGGACATTCCTCCAGCACTTCGCTAGTAGCCGAAGGCATCACAGGACAAGCCTTAATTTTTTGCCTTAAAGCAAGGCCTGAAGGAATCGCTCCGGGCCTACATTAACACCCTGTTTGGAAACATGTTAAGTAAGGAATTGGAATTCAATTCCGGTCGGAATTGAATTCCAATTCTCATGTTTGGAATGAATTGTAAAAACAGAATTGAATTGAATTCAATTGTGTTACTTTTACAATTTTATCCTGCGAGGATGGAGCCGGAGCAACTTTAATTTGTTTTGTGAGGGGGCGATTTGGTAATTTAATTTGTTTAAGTGAATTCCTTTCACAAATCACATGTGTTTAGGTGTGATTTATTTTGAGGGGTTTGAAAGGAATTGGAATTCAATTCCTTAGCAATTCCTTCCTGAAAATTGCTACCAAACAATGGAATTGAATTCCAATTCCCAAAGGAATTCCAATTCCTTCCTTTCCAAACAGGGTGTAAGAGATTCAATGGAAGCACTGGACGTGCCTACGGCCACCCTGAAGTTTTGATTAGCACTTTCTCCCAAGGATTACAAGAGGGAGATTTCTTTCGCTCGCTCATCCGAAAACCCCCCAAAGACTTTGACAACCTATTGGGAAAGGCAGTCAAATACATCAATGTGGAAGAAGCACAGGCCGCTCGGAAGAAGGAGCCGGCCAGCGCACCACTCCCGACTCCCGTGCAGTCTAACCGATCTCCGGGTGGACCCATTCGCAGCCCACGGGGGCCCGCGGACCGAGCCGGAATATAACATCGGCAAGTGCAGCAAGTGGCTCAGGGGTGCCTGACGACCCGCTGGAGGCCCTATTGCACATTTCATCATAGCCGCACCCACGACACGGAAGAATGTCGTCAGTTCGGAAGGGGTCAAGCTCCCTCGACAGCTACCCCCGAACGAAGAAGGCAAGCCGCCCCCGGGTGGGGCCCGGGTCGAGATGATCGAACCCTCCCCTTGGCCGACGGAAGACTCGAACGGGAGCCTCCGCTCGCTCACGGCTTGTTCCAGGAGCATGTCGAGATAGAGGAGCAGCAGGCCAACCGGCAAAACGCCATTCAGGGAGGGGTTCTCATGATTTCCGGCGGGCTAGCCCAAGGAAGCTCCCGCCCGGCAGGCTGCTAGAAAAAGTTGTACTCTGTAAAATCATGGGACTAGTGGAAGATCCGCCTTCTCGTACAAAGGACCAAATGTCCCAGACTCTCGCTCTCGCGAGTTATAAGTGGGCCTGCTCCCACGACCCTTGGATCGGCACTCAGTCGGACGCGTGGCGGCCCATGCTCCCTGAGATGTCCCCGACCGGGAGGACAGACTCTCGCCCTCGCGAGTTATAAGTGGGCCTGCTCCCACGACCCTCGGATCGACTCTCAGCCGGACGCATGGCGACCTACACTCCCTGAGATGTCCCCGACAGAGAAGCCAGACTCTCGCCTTCGCGAGTTATAAGTGGGCCTGCTCCCACAACCCTCGGATCGACTCTCAGCCAGACGCGTGGCGACTCATGCTCCCTGAGATATCCCCGACCGAGAAGCCAGACTCTCGCTCCGCGCGAGTTATAAGTGGACCTGCTCCCACGACCCTCGGATCGGCTCTCAGCCGGACGTGTGGCGACCCACGCTCCCTAAGATGTCCCCGACCGAGAAGCCAGACTCTCGCCCTCGCGAGTTATAAGTGGGCCTGCTCCAACGACCCTCGGATCAACTCTCAGCCGGACGCGTGCGGCCCACGCTCCCTGAGATGTCCCCGACCGGGAGGACAGACTCTCGCCCTCGCGAGTTATAAGTGGGCCTGCTCCCACGACCCTCGGATCGACTCTCAGTCGGACGCGTGGCGACCCACGCTCCCTGAGATGTCCCCGACCGAGAAGCCAGTGTTGGGACCGGGTGCATGTTGACAAGGATACGAGTTCGTAAAATTTAAAATTTTTACGTGCAGCGGAAGAGTTTGCATAAAATAATTTCCTAAATTATTTTAACTTCGTATCTAGCATGCAACCCTATGGTGTGTTGACATAATCATACAATAAAATTTTGCGAAAAGTAAACTAATTTACTTTTATACCTCGCGTAACTCGAAGAAAAGGGACGAGATCCAACCGTAGCGTCCCTTGGAAGCTCCGTCTCTATTCGTGTCCACGCCGAGTTCTCTTCGGGATGACTTCGCAAAGTCACGAGTTTTGTGCCGACAAGAACTACTAGATTCTCTATGGGCATAACTTAGAAGATCAAGAGAAAAATTAGGAAACTAACCAACGAAGTAACGGAATCGAATTCCGGGAAGAGAGGAATCGCTATCCGCTTCTTCTTCTTCGTGTTCGGGTTCTCCTTCTTCTTCTTGAAGCTCACGGCCTCCACCACCTTGGATGTAGGTTGGGCGCCGGCCCTAGGGGAGCTAGGGTGGGCGCCGGCCCTAAGGGAAGAGAGGGAGAAGGAGGAGAGGAGAGATTAAGAGAGAGAGGGAGAGAATAATTAATCTCTTAATTAGGAATAAGGGCTAGCCTTTGGTTCCTTTATATAGTAGCAACTCCTTTGCTAAGTCTCCCTCTAAACCGAATTAACGGATTTAACGGAATTAGTTATAAGAAATTTATCTTATAAATTTTCTTATTAATTATTCCGTTTAAACCGAGTCTTTATTATAAACTAATTTATAATAAACTAATTCTTCTTCTCTTTAAATTATGGAATAAATTTTTATAAGAAATTTATAAACTTTCTTATTATGGAAAAATCAATTCATAATTGATTTTATAAAATTAAAATAAACTAATTCATGGATTATTTTAATCTTCCATAAAAGAATAAATTTCTATAAATTTTATTTATATAAATTTCTTTATACAAATTTATTTATCTATAATTTATAAAATAAATCGCACTAGATTTATTTTATTAATTAAACCAAAATTAATTGGTTTTCTCCTCTTATTGTGGCCGGCCACCAAAGGGGGTTTTGACACCCTCTTTGGCCGGCCAAACCAACCCGAACCGCCGCGAATTAAACTCATTTAATTCGCCCAAAAAGCCTTCAAAAGACTTAGCCATTTTTAGCTTCCATTGCGCCTCTGACTAACTCAGATTCGACTTATTTCTCTTGATCGGAAAATCCAATTTTCAACTCGTTTTAAATCCCTCGGATTACTCGTAGTGCGTGTGACTAAATAGGCTTTCGATTTATGTTGGCCGTCTATAATCAACCAATTATAGAACGATCATGAGTGGCACCTAGTAGTACATCATGATCCCCAATTAATCGAAAGATTAACGGTTTGACCTTAGAAGAAATTATTCTGAAACCCTTCAGCAGCTCTAATGAATCGTGCCACATTCCCTTCACCACCTTATACCCACTTGGTTCAGGACACGGTCAATGGTGTCAGTCCCCACTAGGCTGACTACGTCACACCTAGCCCAAGTAGTGTCTTTCTCGTCCTTTGGATTTCTAATTACTCTCATGTATTTAAGAGACTCGCACTCTTAACATGATATGCTCTGGCCAGAGGCTTTGAGTAACAATCCGACGATAGGCCTTGGGTATACATCTCCTCGCAAGGAGTGGTGAATCCTTTGTAGGCTGTTCAAACATCTTCGGGCACTTCGGCTTATACCCAATCATCCTGGGTCCACACCTCTTTGGAGATGCTTGCTTAAGATGTCAAAGTATAAGTCTCCATGACCAAGATGACTTGAACACCGCAAGTCAAAGGAACATTGCACTTAAGCTGCAGTAAGAACTTCATTGACATATCTACATGTAGATTCCCATATGAAGTCTTACAGCTAGTCACTCCAATGAACTAGTTCCCTTAACTAGCATCCATGTTTATCTCCGGACATCCCAATGTCACCAGCCAGTGAGAATCAGCTGATTAGAGAATAACCCATGCTAGTCTCTACAGAATTGATAGTGTCCGTTTTATCAATTCATCGACTAGGGATAATTTCAATACTTCACATTGCACATTAGAGATAATCACTAGTTGTGATCCCATCACAATTCTCTTATGCTGTGAGTTGTATTGCGGACATTCAGTAGATGAGTTTAAGATCCCAATCAAATACACAAAACTGTATACTCAAATAGTGAATTATCATTTATTAATATAAATGTTTACAATCATAAGGCGATTGCCTTAGGACACTTCTCTCATATCACTAACAGCCAGACTCTCGCCCTCGCGAGTTATAAGTGGGTCTGCTCCCACGACCCTCGGATCGGCTCTTAGCCAGACGTGTGGCGACCCACGCTCCCTGAGATGTCCCCGACCGAGAAGCCAGACTCTCGCTCCGTGCGAGTTATAAGTGGGCATGCTTCCACGACCCTCGGATCGGCTCTCAGCCGGACGCGTGCGACCCACGCTCCCTGAGATGTCCCCGACCGAGAAGCCAGACTCTCGCCCTCACGAGTTATAAGTGGGCCTGCTCCCACGACCCTAGGATCGGCTCTCAGCCGGACGTGTGGCGACCCACGCTCCCTGAGAGTTCCTCGACCGAGAAGCCAGACTCTCGCTCCGCGCGAGTTATAAGTGGGCCTGCTCCCACGACCCTCGGATCGGCTCTTAGCCGGACGCGTGGCGACCCACGCTCCCTGAGATGTCCCCGACCGAGAAGCCAGACTCTCGCTCCGCGCGAGTTATAAGTGGGCATGCTCCCACGACCCTCGGACCGACTCTCAGCCGGACGCGTGACGACCCACGCTCCCGGAGATGTCCCCGACCGAGAAGCCAGACTCTCGCTCCGTGCGAGTTATAAGTGGGCATGCTCCCACGACCCTCGGCTCGGCTCTCAGCTGGACGCGTGGTGACCCACGCTCCCCGAGTACTCACCAACCGAGCATCCAAGCCCTCGTCTCGCCCGCAAGTCATAACCGGTCCCAGCTCCCGCGTACCACTCGCCCTGACCCTCAGCGTTGCCCAGCCGAGCGCCTCACGTCCCGCCTGCACACAAGCCACAAGCAACTATGTCTTCATGACTGTTGTAACCTAACCCCCCGATTGGCGCACTCAAAGAAAGATCCTCTGAACCACCCAGATTGGCAGCATTGTTCAATCATGGTAGTTCCGATCTTTGAGATCTCACTCGAGCCCACCCAAGTGGTTGAACTGGGGAGGCGTAATATTTTGCCCTACCACTCGCAAAGGCCGAATCACTCAATCGCGTTCCCTCCTGAATGACGGATACATAACAACCGTTGCACTCAGGTATCACACGCGCTCGCTAGTCAAAAGGGGTCAGGCAAGCATTCCCCGAGTCGCTTGCACCCGGACGCCCAACATTTAAACGGCAAAACATGCATAAGCTGAAGTGATTAGCATTCATAAGTAGTGCTATTGCCAAAAAGAGGCTTGGCCTCTACCTACACGAAGAAAGTAAAAAAGAACAACATCAGACTAAGGCCTACGGGCAGGTCGCTAGGACGCGGCATGAGCCCGAACCATCTCCAGCTCCTCCTGAGCCGCCTTCAGCTTAGTCTCCAGGTCGCGCGATGCCTTCTAAGCCGGGCGAGGTCTTCGAGCAAGCAGTCAATTCTTCCTCTTTGACCGACAGACCAGCACGTAGCGCCGCGGCTAACTGGCAGGCCTCCAGGAGCTCCGCCTTGACCTTGGCTAGCTTTGCTTGGGCCTGTTGCTCTAAGGCCCGGACCTGGCGCTCCCCGTGCTCCAGACATGCGATTTGTCGCTGCGCCTGGATAGACGTCGCACGAGCTGTATCCAGCTCCACCCGGCATTCCTGAAGCCGCGCCTCTGCACGGAATGCACGCTCTTGAAGGGCTACGTTCTCGGCCCGCAGAGTGTTCCCTGCCTCGTCGCCAGGTCGCAGCTGCGCATGGTGAAGCTGAGCCTCCAGTTCCTCCTTGCGGGACTCGGCTTGGCGAAGGGACCGAGCTTGAGCCGCGAAGGAAACGCCCATGTCGTAAATCGAGCCGATGAGCTGCAAAGAAAACAAAAGTTTTAGGCGGTAAAAACAAGACAAGCGCAAGCCGTTAGTAAGACACACCTGACAGGCCCTCGCCACGACGCCATTAGCTCGGGTAAGGGGGTCCTGATAGTCAAACTCTCGAAGGCCCTGATACAAATGATCACTCAGTGGAGCATATAAATGGACTACTCGGGCCGACCCTAGCGGCTCGAGGACAGGAGTCTCGTAGGCAGTACGGGGGTCCGCCCGAGACGGCAGGATCAGATGCAAAGGACGAGGGCCTGTAGCTTCCTCGGGGAGAGAAGAGGGAGGCCCATCGATCCACACACCCGAAGATCCAGCCTGGATCAAAGGGGGCGCCTGTAGAGTATCTCCCTGAACGGAAGAGACTGGGGCACTGGGCGCCGACACAGGCAGAACAGGAGTCACCGGCGGAGGGGACGCGGAGCGGGTCCTCTTCGGAGGGGGGTGGTGGTCCCAAACGGAGGCGAGCGGTCGCCCGATCGATCGCATCGGTGCCTGGTCTCCAGTGGACAGATGTCCGCATCTAAGACTTCAAGCTCAGAATCCGGCGCATCCCCCTCAGGCGTTTTCCCCTTACTCGAAGGAGGCACGTCAGTGGAAGCTACCGCCGGAGAAATGGATACCGGGGTAGCTGACGATGAGCCGGATGGATCAGCAAGGGCAGCAGCTGCGGCAGCTGCAAACGCGGCGTCATCCAAGACGAACCCTGCCTTCAGGGATTCCGCCAACATTTTGACCCGAAGAAGATACGGGGTCACCGGAGAAGTTGATTAAGAAACGAAGGTTGCCGGAAGCAGGAGAGTGTCGGGAGAAAGAAAGCTACGAGGAAGACCGCCGCTGACACCTATATAGGGAAACAGTGGCCAATCCTAGCCGTTGGGGGAGGGTCGCAAGGAAAAGCAAGATCGCGGCAGAACCCTCCGATGGGATCCATGATAGGACGTAGGGACTCGATAAGACTCATGCACTCCCGGCGGCAGACGGTTCGTCGCCCGAGGCGGTCGTAACAGGTGTCTGACGCATCGACGCCTGAGAAACCACTGGGCAGGGGACACGTGTCCCGGCCAATTAATACAGTCCTCATGAGGGAAGGTACGGAGTGGACAGATTGGACAGTTGACCTGCCAACTGGGTGAGCACGGGGCAGGCTCCCACGAACTCCTCGGATCGGCCCTCGGACGGACGCGTGGCGACCCATGCTCCCTGAGCCTCGCCCGACCGAGCATCCCAGACTCTCGCCCTCGCGAGTTATAAGTGGGCATGCTCCCACGAACTCCTCGGATCGGCCCTCGGGCGGACGCGTGGCGACCCACGCTCCCCGAGCCTCGCCCGATTGAGCATCCCAGACTCTCGCCCTCGCGAGTTATAAGTGGGCATGCTCCCACGAACTCCTCGGATCGGCCCTCGGGCGGATGCGTGGCGACCCACGCTCCTCGAACCTCGCCCGACCGAGCATCCCAGACTCTCGCCCTCGCGAGTTATAAGTGGGCATGCTCCCACGAACTCCTCGGATCGACCCTCGGGCGGACGTGTGGCGACCCACGCTCCCCGAGCCTCGCCCGACCAAGCATCCCAGACTCTCGCTCTCGCGAGTTATAAGTGGGCATGCTCCCACGAACTCCGCAGATCGGCCCTCGGGTGGACGCGTGGCGACCCACGCTCCTTGGATGCCGACTGGCCGAGCATCTCGCCTACGACCCGTACGCCCCAGTATGACCACTGGTAGGGTCAACTTGCCCACTCCTGCTTGCACCCGAGTGGTCGACACTCGGGGACTGCCGCACGCCAATAGGCACGCGCAAAGTCAAATGGGCCTATAACCCTCGCGCTTGACTCACTCCCGTTAAAATCACCCGAGTCAACAAGGTTTGGAAGATACACGGAAAGAAATATCACAAAAGGGATTCTGAGGCAAGTATCTACAAAACAACAGACGAGAAAGAGAGAAAAAACAAAATTCCGACCCTCATTTGTGTTAGTAGGAGCCCTAGAGCCAATTATGTGATGATTGACTAGGGACTTTTTGTATCATATTCTATCATTAATAAAGGCATGTTTGGTTATTATACTTACTTTATTTTTGTGCCAAATAACTAAGTATAATAATGTCCTTGTGTAGTAGGTTCTTATCTACATTATATCGATTGGTTGAATCGATAGTGAGATAATGTAGAGAACACTACACTAAATTATTCCTAGTCAAGCATTAATATTCAGGGACAATATTAATGCATGGAGACTAGCATGTAGGTCAATTGATGACTTGAGCTCACAAGTCATGGATATGTGATATCAAGTTGACACATGGGTATACATTAGAGAATGTGTACTGAATTGACCCGCCATGAGAAAGTTTCATAGATTGTCATATGAGTGCCATAAACTTTCTCATGTGACTATTAGTATGAATAGTCCTTAGACCTGAAGTCACTACGGTTCCCTACATAAGGAGTTATGTACTTTGGTATCGTCAAACGTCACCCGTAACAGGGTGGACTATAAAGGCGATCACTGGGTATGTAATGAATTATGCGGAGGGATGTGAGTGATGTAGATGAGATCTATCCCTCCCATATGACGGGAGTGATATCTGTGGGCCCCTTGATCGAGTAGGACTACTAAAACGCATGACCATGCTCAAATGAGTCAATATGAGATATTGAGCTCATTTGTTTGAGTGAGTCTACTCGGGGATCAAGAAACACAAAGATTGATCGAGGATGACACGGTCTATGCCTCATTGGTCAATCTAGATATCAAGGATAGAAGGACAAGGTCATACGTTATCATAGTCACGGAGGTTTAGTCGGATCTCGACTTTTCTTGTTACTTGGGTAGCAATGATGCATTGCTAGATGTCGCTCATTGCTTATGTGTCTAAAGCGTTTAGGCGCATTGCCAACGTCACGAGAACCTATTGGGTCACACACTAAGAACATGATCGGGAGCCCGAGTTGGGAACTCGGGAAATCTGATCGGGAGCCCGAGTTGGGAACTCGGGAGATCTGATCGGAAGATCTGATCGGGAGCTCGGGACAGGAGCTCGGGAGACTCGGATCGGGAGCTCGGGTCAGGAGCTCAGGGACTTGGTCGGGAGCTCGGCGCTCGGCAGACTGGGTCGGGAGCTCGACAGACTGGGTCGGGAGCTCAGCGACTTGCTCGGCAGACTTGGTCGGGAGACCTGGTCAGAAGCCCGAGAGGCTCGGTCGGAATTGCAGGGGAAATTCATTAAAGTGTTTAATGAAGGAAAGAGAAAAGTCTCTCTTCATTGGATGAAGAGAAGGTGAAGAGCCACATGAAAAGATGTGCTCTTTATTGGCTTTAATAAGGGAAGTCAAAGAGATAAAAGACTCTTCATATTCATGGGATGAATATAAAAGAGAGTCTAGTCATTTTGAATGAAAAAAGAGAGCTTTCCCTTCTTCCCTTCCTCTCTTCTTCCTCTTCTCCCTCTTGGCCGAAACCCTTTTGGGTTCTTGGTTGTCTTGTGAACTACCTCAAGTTGCTAGCACAACTAAAGTAGTTCTTCCCGAAGTTGAGAGATCGTGTCCGTGTGGATACGAATAGAGGCACGGACACTTGAACGTGCAAGAGATCCGACGCATCTTGGACGAGCGGGATAAGCGAAATGGCACGCTCCAAAGGTATACACTGTAGATAGATCTATTAGATAGATGAACTTCGTACGAGTTTTCTTTCGCATGGATCGCTCGAGGGATCTTGTTTCCGCTGCGTTTTGTGTTTTGGTGCCGGGAGATCCCACCAATTTGAAGGGTCGGTAGGTCTCCTCTGGCAAATTCCCAGACATGTCCGTCATCGTGACCACAGAATCAGGCATGTTGGGGGCTATGTGCCCACCCTGTCTATGCTGCCTCAGGATACTAGAATGCTGGCATCGCAATACGGCTCGGAGACGCTCGGATACCTGGTCAGAGAAGGCCGACGAGTTAATATACTTCACTCGCCGAGCATCCCATCGAGCCTCTTCCCCCGACTTATATGCTCATAGCTCCTCCAGCTCCGCCTGAGCTGCATCCCAGGACGCTTGGCGTTCGCGCAGCTCCCCCAACTTCGCTTGAGCTGCATCCCTGGACGCTTGGCATTCGCGCAACTTCTCCAGCTCCTCGGATTGGGCGTGCAGTTGGCTTGTTAGCGAACCGACCTCCTGATCCTTAGCCGCCAGTTGTGAGCGTAAAGGCTCGACAGCCTGGTTCGCCTCCTGGAGCTCGGCCTGAGTCTTCTGAAGGTCCGACTGTAGCCGATCCTTGGTTTTCCAGGCGCGAAGTTGCGTATGTTCGGCCTGTGCAACCCGGCGTTGCGCCTGAGCTGCCGCCGCGTCGGCAGTAACAATCTGTGCCTTAGCAGTCTCCAGTTCGTCCCTGGCCTGGTCCAGCAGGTCCTGGAGGCTGATCACTTCCGCCCTCAGGTTGTTCAGGGAAGCATCACTGGAAGCCAGCTGAGTATGCCGAAGCCGGGCCTTCAGATGCTCCACTTGTCGCTCGGCTCGAAATCGAGCCTTAGTATGGCACAGCAAGGACATGCACCTGCTGTAGCTGACGGACCAAAACTGCCATGTACAAGGACCGGTTAGTGTCTCGACTACGGAAAGTGGGGAGCAAGAGCCGAAATAGCATCGCTATACCTGGGTGGCTGTCGCCATGAATTGGTCGGCCCGGATGCTTGGAGCGTAGAAGTCGCTCTCTCGCAGACCATATCGAAAATGGTCCGCCAGCAAACCGTGCAGCTGAACGTCCTGCGTCCGCATAGGGGCCGCGCCGCCCGGCATCTTCATGCTCATAGTCCGGTCGGACAGTGAAGGCGACAGTAGATGCATTAGGCGTTCCTCGTCAAGCTCCCCCAACCGGGTAGGGGAGAGCCCATCCGCCCGGGGGGAAGTAGGCTCCTCCAGAGACGCCTGAGGGGAAGAAGACGGCAGCATAGCTAAATCAGCAGCGGGCTCCTTGCCCTCGCGCCGGCCGCTGGGTCGGCTAGACGAGGTCGTCGCCGGAATAATCGAAGGCTCCTCTCGACGTGCTTGCTTCCGTCGGAGAACGAGAGGCTGGTCATCCGCCGAACTGGACCAGGAAATTTCCTCATCATCCCGCATGGGTGCAAGAGGAACAAGGGCTGGCACCGCTTCAGTAGACGGGGGGTTAGCCTCCCGCTTGGCTAGCCTCTCGGTTACGCGGGCCTCTAGCTCTGCGTCATCCAGGTCATAGCCCTCCTCCAGCACCGCCAAATGCATCAGGTCGACTACAAGAGGAGCAGTGTTCGGTAAGCCATAAAAGGATGAGGAAGAGCAGGAGGGGCTTACCGAAGGAAGAAGGCCGACGAATTGGGGCCGGGCTGAGCTTGAACACGGACAGGATGTCCTCGCACAGCAGTTGTCCCCTATGGAAGCGCCGACCCCCGATCTTGGAAAATGCAAATTGATACCGAGGGAAAGATCGGAAGTCCTTGTGCAGAGGTGAGGGAGAAGGGAAATCCGCCCGAAAGTCGACCGGCCAGGTCGGGATGGGAATAGGACGAATATAGAAATATCTTTCTTTCCATCCCTTGTTGGAGCTCGGGAGTTTTGATAGGAAGGAAGTGCCAGAGCGGGCCTGGAAGAAGAAATCACCCGGTTCTTGCCTCTTTGAGCAGAAGAAGTAATAGAAGGTTTCGGGGAGAAGGGGAATGTGATACAAAGAGAAGACGATGATTGACCCATAAAGGAGCCGAATTGCATTCGGGGACAATTGAGACAGGTTAATACGGAAATAACGGCAAACAGCGACAATATAGGGATGAACCGGGAAACGCAGCCCGACTTGCAGATGATCTCGAGAAAGGGTAATATAATGCTGCGGAGGTTTAGCAGGTTGGTCGGAAGAGGAGGGCAATATGAGAGAATGATCGGATGGAATGTGGTAGTCAGATCGGATCACCTCGAGGTCGTGGTTATCGAGCACCGATGCCAGGGTGGTATACCAAGGGGAAGGGGGAGGAGATGAAGCCGCCATTGAAAGCAAACGAGGGAAGGAAAACTAACCGGGGAAGAGGTTGCCGGACAAGAAGGATGGGACAAAACGCCTTGCCGGAACCCTAGCAGAAACGTGAGGGACAGCGTATCAGCGTAAGGAGTAAGAAAGCGGTGGTAAAAGCCGTCGGGCAAAATCCTATTTATAGGACCCCGAAAGTAGCCCGGGCCGTCCGATGATGGGCCGGAGAAGAAACGGGAGGGAAGCTAGCCGTCCGATCAGGCCCGGAAAAGCCCTTGAGGACGAAGTGTCCCACGTGCGAGTTCATCATTCGACAGAGCAGGCGGCTGACGCCTCGTCGCTCGGGGAATAGACACGTGGCGTGGCGGTTAAATGTGGTAATAAATGCACGCGATTCGAATCTGCTCGGGCATCCCGAGGTATCATAACCGAAGAGACGGATGATGTGACAAGTTCGGCCAAACGGGATGCCCGCCCACAGACGACCCCCAGGGTCGGCAAGAACGGGTCAGGCCACTCAGGTGCGCCAGGCTCGCTTCAAGAAAGAACAGTTCAGTCAGTCGGACTCGGCGCCTCCTTCGACTAGACTCGAGGGGACGCTCATGATCCCGCCCTTGCCTACGGGTAGTACAACTCGATCAGCCAGCCAGCCTGACACCATGAAGGTCCAGCAGATGGATCGGCCAAGACCTCACCCGGAGGGTCCCTGAGCCAGGAAGCTCCCCGGGGCGCTATCCAGCCAGCGACGAGCAGGGTCGGTCCGGTCGGCCCCAAGCTCCGCCTGGCTCGGTCGCTTGGACCCATGCCCCGATCCAGATCGGGGTCGGGCGAGCCAGTTGGACGCGTGGCGACCCACGCTCCCCTAGCTCCGCCTGGCTCGGTCGCTTGGACCCATGCCCCGATCCAGATTGGGCCGGGCGATCCAGTCGGACGCGTGGCGACCCACGCTCCCCTAGCACCACACGAATCGGATATCCAGCAAAGTCAGCCAGACATAACCCAACAACCCCCGACTCAGGGCGTATCCTGCGCCTCAACTCTCCCAGGCGGACGCGTGGCGGCCCACGCTCCCTGGCCATTACCCGACCCGGTCCTTGATACTCGGACCCGCCGGTCGGTGCTCGGGTTACGGACTATCTCGTCCCTACGCCCCCTATGTCATTATATCCAGAGTACGACCTTGATGTCGGGGTACTACACACCTTACCTATTCCTGACACACCTCGCGGTCAGTCCGCCCATTTAGTACCATCGTACTACTCAAGCACCCCGCGCCCTGCCGCGGTACTCCCAAGTGCTATCATACGAGCTGACAGGTACCACGCCCTTGTCTCATCGACACGACAAGGGTTGTCAGCTCCCCCAGCTATATAAGCCCTCCACTCCTCATTCCGCAGGTATGCGCGCGAGCTCTCCCTACTACTGCATTTCAATTCAGCCCCACTATATTTCCTGCGGATACTGACTTGACCGTCGGAGTGCCTTGCCGGGGAAACTCCCCGGCGGGTTTGCTAACGGTCATTGTTTTGCAGGTAAGAGCCAGGTCAGAGCCAGGGCGACTCCGCCCCACCCGCTCGTGATGCCCGGGAGACCATTCGACCCTTGGGACTGCCACCTCGCTTCGTGACAGGATCAGTTATCTTTACATTTGTGACAATTTTGTCAGGCATCCATGCTCAATTTCTCTGAGAACTTGTGGCTTTTTCCCTAGTTGACTTACACACTAGCCAACTAAACCTAATCTTCAATCAACTAGATCATCGTTTACAACCAATTGAAGGTTCAGTCATCAGTTAAGTCAAATTTTATCTAAAACCCAAAATATAGGTCACTCATAGAATCTCATCTCACTTAAACTTTCTTAATCAAGAGACTTCCTCATCTTACCAAGAAGCTTCGCCTTCGAAACTTCCTTTGCCAAAAGGCCTTGCCTCAGGGACTTTATCATCATGCCAAGAGGCTTCGCATCCGGAACTTCCTTTGCTAAGAAGCCTCACCTTTAGACATTCATTATCTACCTAATGTCCGGTCAATCTTGACCTGCTAGGATTTCCATTTGCCAAAAGGCTTTACTTTCGGGTCTTCAACATCAACCTAATATTTAATTAACCTTGACCTACCAATACTTCCACTTGCTACCCATTTGGTCAGCCTTGACTTGCATGGTCTTTCAACAAGCATATGTGTAGCATGAACCGCTTAGACTTTGATCAGCTAAGCACTTGATTAACCTTGACTATCTTGGATTTCGATCCGTCAAGTATCTAGTTAATGTTAATATACTTGGACTTCACCTTTGCCAACACTTGTGGGCATTCCCTTTGCCCACCACACCTATTGGATTTCTCTGATTGTAAAATATTCTATCAACTCTTACCTACTTGACAAGCAATGTTAACCTAACATAAATCCGTAAACCAAACATAAACATTTTGATAGTGTGGTAAAAGCACTATAGATCGTTATAGGAGGAGGGGGTGAATAGCGTACCTGCAATATAAAAACACTTTTCTCTTGCTAATTGCTTATCAAGGGCACATACATTAGTTAAAGTAAACAAACATAAACAAGAAGGAACACCATATTTACTTAGTTCACAACCCCTTAGTGTTGCTATGTCCAAGGTTTATGCACAGATCGCCTATCCACTATCCTTCTCCTCTTCGGTAAGGTGTCAGAGGCGGAGAAACCTCTTACACAATTTTTATTACAAGGAAGAAAGGAAATAAATAAAGACTAGATTTTGTGTAGTTGTGGTTGTGTTGGTCATGTGGTAATTTAAACATGAGCTTCTCACTTCCTTTTATAGACTTTAGTCGCACGGCTGATGTGGCATATTCGGTCAAACATAAACACTATTCGATTGATTGGAAAACTCTGACATGGCATATCATCCTCGTCCGTGAACAGGTCGTATCTCATCGCATTGCTAACGTGGCACCCTTTCGGTCACCCGATCACCTTTACGATCGACTGGATCCTAGTGAGCTCGGATCTCCGCTCTTTGATCACTTGATTCACCTACATCGGATCTATGCGCTAGATCACGTTCCACGTGTGCTTGTGGTCAATCAATCCTAATCTTCCGATCGCCCGATTTGAAGATCTTATCCCGCGATTAACCTATTCAAATAGATAAACAAATAATATTGTGCATCATTCGACTGAACCTATCGAACCTATTGGTTAGATAGACCCGATCTTCCAGTCGACTGAAACCCTGTTTCGATCGTCCGAACTTGTTGGTTAGATAGACCGGATGTTCCAGTGGATCGAGACTCATATTTTGATCATCCAAAGTTCCCGAGTCCGCTTAAATTGAGTCTACCCTCGCTTCGAGTGTAAAGCACTCAACTCACTTCACCAGATTACCTTGTGTGTACTTCCTTGTGGTTTCTTGTCCCTTGGATGCACCAAACCCTTTTGGCTCACTCTCTGTGTGTCATTTTCACTCCACCAGAATGCTCTTCCATAGCTCCTTGTACCTCAAATGCATTGAGCTCGTTGGCTCCCCTCCCATATCATCCTTCTCACTAACTTGCGTCTTCTGCCAAGATCTCACTATCTCTGATATTCCTGGTCCTTTGGGTCCCTTAGGTGTCCCATACCACCTTTTATCGTACTCCACCGAATCGTGAGCCATCAGGTCCATGTGTTCTCCTAAGTCCCTGCACACTTAGGCACACACATCAATAACAACAATAAACAATATTATGTTGTGGAATATAGAGTGAGCAACAAGGAATTATTTGAAATTACCCAAATTTTTAGTCTTGCACTTTTGATAAACTTCACGCTCTTGGAGATTGTTTTCGTCCATATGGTAACTTTCTTACTTAAGAGGCTAGTCTTCCTATATGAAACAAGCCTTAGAGGTTGCTCTATATAAGCCTTGTCTAGAAGATCATTATGGATGGAAAGTATTTTTGATATCAAGTCAATGAAGGGGTCCATTAAAGAAGTAGTGATCAATGGTAGTGAGACAAACTAAAGTATCGATGAAGGGGTCCGTTCAAGAAGTAGTGATCAATGGTAGAGAGATAAACTAAAGTGTGTCAAGGTACTCGACACCATAATTTGGGTGAAGCCTTTGGCCATTACATGAGCTTTAAGCTAAGCAACAATGTCATTTGGTGAACATTTGATGGACAAAACTCATTTACAACTCATTATGGATTTATTAGAAGAGAAAAGAATCGGGTTGAACATTTGATGGACAAAACTCATTTGGGTTGCACATTTGATGGACAAAACTCATTTACAACACATTGTGAATTTATTAGGAGAGAGAAGAATTGGGCTCCAAGTGTTAGAATGTAAAACATCAATCTCCTCCACCATAGGCTACCTCCATCCAAAATTCAAAATGTCTCCGAGACATTTCTAAGAATTTATGTGATGATAAAGAAGAAATAAAAAAGGGTGATAAAGCAGACATAAAGAAGAATTTATGTGGATGTTAGGTGGAAGATTTAAAGAGTACCTTTGCAAAAAAGAATGAGAATGTCCAAGTGAAGGGGTTGGAGGATCTGAGAGGACTACTAGTAGCTGGAGAGTAGAAGAGTCTCAAGAATTTGCGGAAGCATCTTCCTATTGTGGACATCGACTCTACACTCGTAGAGGAGGCATCTCAGATAATTGACCCTTGTTGAGGGAGTTCTGTTGTTAGAGTGGGGAAGGATAATGGTGATGGTTATTTGTGGTTGGATAGTGGGAAAGTCTCAAGGGTGTAGTAAATGATCTTCATGTCATGGACATTGACTATGCCCACAGTGAAGATATCTCAAGTATTGGAATCTCAAAAGCTGGAGGGAGTTCCACTATTGGAATGGGAAAAGATATGGTGTAGAAATAAGGAGAGCTTCCTTGATTAACTTAAATAGAGATGGTGTAGACAAATTGAAAAGATAGAAGAGAATGAACTCAAAGATGAGACTTAGGAGAGTAACAATAATAACCTTTCTAAAGGCATGAAGGGAGATATAAAATATAAAACGAGAAAGTGGATACAAGGTGGAAGACTTAATGAGTACCTTTGTAAAAAAGAATGAGAATGTCCAAATGAAGGGGGCAGAGCCAAGAGAGCTACTAGTAGCTGGAGAGCAGAAGAATCTCAAAGATTTGCGCATGTATCTTCCTATTGTGAACATCGACTCTACACTCGTAGAGGAGGCATCTTAGATGATTGACCGTCAAGGTGGAAGTTCCACTATTAGAGTGGGGGAGAATAGTGGTGATAGTTATTTGTGGTTGGATAATGGGAGAGTCTTAAGGATGTTTTAAATCATCTTCATGTCGTGGACATTTGACTATACACATGTAGTGGAGATATCTCAAGTATTGGAATATCAGAAGGTGGAGGGATGTGGTGTAGAAATAAGAAAAGCTTCCTTAATTAACTTAAATAGAGATGGTGTAGACAAATAGAAAAAAAAATGGGCTTAAAAAGGCTCACATCAGCAAAGATAAACCACAATGAGATTTAGGAGAGTAACAACAATGAGTTTTCTAATGGCATGAAGAAAGATGCACTAGAGAGACCAGACCAAGGGACACAATACGAGCATGGCAAATGCCCCCAAGAAGACTCATGGTGGAAGAAAATATATAGCATCTTTAAAAAAAATTAGAACATTCCAAGATTCCATTATTATAGCAACAGTTGATTACGCTCATCTCAGACACCCTTCACGGTCCTTCCCTTGAAGGGAGGTAAATCACAGGTCAGCTTATAACCGATCGCCAAGTGGCTAGGGGGTGGAAGGATTTTTTCCCTGAGAACATACGCTCCAAGTTCAATTATGATACCACTTGATGTGGCACTAGTACTGAATTATCAATTACAATGTTTCTTATTGGATAATATTTCGAGTTTGTGATACAATGTTATGGCATTATTAATATTTTATAATAAATTGAGTAACAATAATTTTTTAATAGATTTTTTGGTTTTTTCACTGAAAAACTAATATTTTTATGGAGTTTATCTTGTTTAGTTAAAAAATAAAACATATACAAATTTTTTAATATAGTTGTTATGCAAATTGTTATTGATATAAATTTGACAACAATTGAAGTTTAATTCCGTATAATTCAATGAGGATTACAGTATGCCATTAATTTATCTACCTTCTCTTAAATTCTTGCATACATATTCACTACATCTTTTATAGCACTTTTTGTTAATTATTCTCACTTTATATTTAATACATATGTATCACTCAAAACATTGAAATTAATAGTTATGAAAATAATTTAGTTATTTTATATTGCAATAATAACTATTATCAATATTCCTATTTTATTTTATTTTTCCATTTCCCAATAAAGATCTGTTCTGTGTCAAACAGCCAAATAACCCTAAGTCATAATACGCCATTAAAATAGTAATCTTGGGTGAATCTAAAATTTGAGGGAAAATCATATAGGTCTTTCATGACAATCATATTGCTAACTAAAAGAAATATTTTGTTGTATCAAGTCCAAGTTGGGAGTGTATCATTATTACCTTTGTCCTATTCAGTAAAGTTAGATCACAATCTTCTTTCTTCATGGTTGAACTAGATGAGCATCTGGAAATTGGAATACAATTTCACATCTTTATAAGCATATTTATTTCATTTTCCGTGATACTTGTTAAATGATTACTGTTTAGAGTTCGACTATGATAGTATTTATTTATCAATTTGCAGGCATAGGATTCAAAAGTGTCTTTCTGATATCCAGTAAGCCCTATATCTTCAGCAATGGGTATCAAATATGCTTCAATGAGGAACCATCACCTGATTGCAACCTAGGCTACATTGTGCCTGAGTGGGTTGATGAGAATCCAAGCCTTTCTGACATAAAAAATTTGTATGGTCCTTCAAAAAGCCTTCCTACAACTGTTTTAATCTTGCCTTTGAAGATTGAAAAAGAGTCAGCTGTGAAGCAACAATTATTAAATTTACAACCCGAGGTCCTACTTTTTCTTTCAAAAATTAGGCAACTATCTGTGAGGGAAGATAACGATGTTTCCACGTGTAATACTGGCTGCAAGATCTGTATATCTGGTGAAGACAATTGCCAGACGAGGAGGAACTTCAATGCAGAATCATACCCTCTCCATCTTACTGCTCAAATGGGCGACAAGGGAGATGAGGAACAATGCTGTTACTACATGTGGAAGCAAAGGTTCCCTGTAAAACGGGAATGTATTTCAAAGAAGAGGGCTGAAGTTGATGAATGGGTTATTACTCTGGCTTTTCCCTTTGGAAGGCGGTTAAATCGCGGGATGCGAAAGTCTGGTGTGTATTCCTTTCTTCCTACTGACATGGAAACTGGTTTCCCATTTATAATCCAGGCAGATTTCCTTCTAGTTTCTTCAAGGGAGTCAATACAGCTAAATAGCCCATGGAATGAAGGAATTCTTAGTTGTGTACCTTCTGCATTTATGAATGCTTTCACTACACTAATCAAAGGAGCACATGAGGCACCCTCATTTTCCATTCCTTTCTTGTTCAATTTCATACCAGTGGAGGAATCTTATATCAAGTTGCTAGATCCCGTGAGACAATCCATTAAAGAAAAGATCATTGCTGAGCGTATAATACCATGCGAATTAAACAACTCACAAAAGATATTCTGTAAGCCCAGTGAAATTAAAAGGCTTTCTCCTTCATTTTGGCATGTTCTAATCAAAGCACAGAAATCTGGGGTTGATATTCTTAACCTGCATTCAAATGGAAGTCATATAGTAAATGCCTACTTGGATAATGATGACTATAATAATGTACTAGGATTTCTGGGAGTGAACTATGTTGATCTAGCATGGTATGCATCATTCATTCAGGGTTCTGATCTTCCAAAGGGAATGCCTGATGATATTTATGTAGAACTTCTACACTTCATTGCTCAGAATTGGAACGCTTGTTTTATGGACTTACCTCTGTTAAGGTTTATGGATGCCACTGGCGGCATATCTTTGTTAAGTGTATCACAATCAACAAATGGTTATCAGGGGCTATGTATTGCCAACAGTGATGAGATCATCACATGGCTTATCAACTGGAATCGGGAGTTCTTATCTGTCTCAAAACTATATTTTATGCCACAAACTACACAATTGTCCTTAAGAACGTCAAAATCAGGAGTAATGGATTGGCTCAAGAATTATGTGAAGCTGCAGAATTTAAGTCTTAATGACTATGGGTCAATTGTGATCAAGTCACTAACTAGTAGCAAGCTTGTCATAGCCTTCACTCATTTTCTATATCATTCTCGTAAATCTAAGTATGCTAGTGAATTCTGCATAAACTCATTGCTCTCTCGCTTGCCAATAGTTGATGAGTATGGAAAAGTAATACTTGAAAAGACAGAAGTCCTCGTGCCAGCCAGCATGGGCAAATGGATAACGTTATTGGGTTCAAATCCTTGGAGGGCTGAAAAATATTTTGTACTGAGCAGGGAGTATTTGTCCTCTGCCAATTTTGCAGGAAATGTTACATGTGAACGACAGATTTTGAAATTCCTACAACAACATGGAAAGGCCTCTGATGTTCCACAAGTTTATCCTCCAAATGCAGCTTTCAAAAGTGTTTACTCTCCTTTGACAAAAGACAATGCATTCTTGTTACTTAAATGGATTAGAAATATAAGATCTCGTGGAACTAATGATAAGTTGCAGAACTTTTTTAGCAGCATTAAAACTGGAAGCTGGTTGAAGACATCAATTGGTTACATGCCACCTTCTGAGTCATTCTGGCCGAGCTCAGGTTGGGGAAGACTACTTCAGGTAGCATCAACACTTGTTGGCATACCATTAATCCAGAAAGATTTTTATGGTGAAAAGATAACAGAGTACACCGAAGAACTTAAAGAAATTGGAGTCAGATTTGATTTTATGGATGCGTCAGAATATATTGGTAGCCATCTCAGGACTGCAACAGCTGACTCCACCTTAACCAGAGCAAATGTCTTTTCGCTGCTCAAGTTGGTCAGATATTTGGGAGAGGTAAGCTTGTCCCCTGACTATCTAATTCAGAGCACCAAAACTGCAAGATGGGTAAAAACATCAGTTGGTTTCAGATTAGCATCAGAATCCATATTGTTGTTTGATTCAGAATGGACACTTGCATCACATGTCAGTAATCTCCCCTTCATAGACATTTCTTTCTACGGTGAGCAGATTGCTGATTACAAAACTGAGCTGCAGTTATTTGGTGTTTTAGTTGGATTCAATAAAAATTATCAGATTGTGGTTGATAACTTTAAAATGCCTTCAAGCTCTGTTTCTGCTGATGCTGCCATTTTCATACTTGAATGCATACGAAATGCTAACATTCCTGATGATTTCTTCAGAAAGTTATCACAGACTAAATGGTTGAAGACCCAGCTTGGCTATCAAAATCCAGGTGAATCTTTTCTGACTGTCTTAGGATGGGAATGCCTTCTTCAGGTTGTCAGCGACATTCCAGTAATAGATGAGGCAATGTATGGCAGTAGATTCTGGTCGTATCAGGCAGAGCTAAGGAAAGTTGGAGTAGCAGTAACCATAGATGACTTCTCAAAAGCTATTGCTTCTCGATTGAATCTCCTTTTAAAGAAAGCATCGATCACAAACAAAAATGTTTTCGCATTGTTAACATGTTATAGGCAGTTTGTAAAAAAGGAAATTAGATTCACACCTGATCTTTCCCTTTTCTCCCTTGGGAAAGAATGGCTGCATACTAATCTTGGATTCAGATCTCCAAAAGCTTCAATCCTATTTGGTCCAGAGTGGGAGCCTATCTCATCTATAACAAATCTTCCATTTATCGATGGTAATTCTGCATTCTATGGTTACTCCAATGAGATAAATGGTTTCAAAAATGAGCTCGAGGCCTTGGGTGTTGTAGTTGACTTCAAAGTGGGAGCTAAATTTGTCATAGATAGTATCAACCTTCCCAGAGATCCCTCTGTCATTAATGCAGTTAGCATTATATCCTTGCTACAGTGCATTCGCAATCTGAAGGAAACTCTTCCAAAGGAGTTCAAGAAAAAGATGAAAAGTAGATGGATAAAAACAGTTCTTGGCTACAGATCTCCAGAAGAGAGCATTCTGTTTGATCCCAGTTGGAGTTTGCAAAGCAACGACGGTCCCTTCATTGATGACATCTTCTATGGTTCTGAACTTGCATCTTATAAAAAAGAGCTTAAAGAAATGGGTGTATCTGTAGATGCCACTAAAGCATGCCTGTTACTGTCAAATCATATTAAGTGTCACTCTGATATCACTACAATCTCGAGAGTGTACCTGTACCTGAATGAACATAAATGGGAGCCTGATAATAAAGCTGCAGAGTGGATTTGGATCCCACAGGGCGGTGGAGAATGGGTGAGCTCCGACAGCTGCATACTACATGATAAACTGACCTGTTTGGTTCCCAACTCTTCATTTTGGATAAATACTATGGCACAAAGCTTCTTGAATTCTTTTCAAGGGTTTTTGGGGTTCGGCTTGGTCCATGCGTCGATGACTACTGCAAGCTCTGGTCCTCGTGGGAAGTTTCAGCGCACCCCCTTACTGTGCAGCAATGCTCCGCTTTCTGGGGTTTCATTGCAAAGCACTGGAGTAGAAACACAGAGAAACTTCTGCTGGGAAGCTTATCAAAATTACCAGTTGAAAGTAATGATGAACTCATTCTTTCCAACAAACATGACGTATTTATTCCCGATGATCTCTTGCTGAAGGAACTGTTTGACAAGGTTTCTGGAACAATCTTTGTCTGGTATCCTCAAGTAACCACTCCTGCACTTTCTAGAGCAAAAATGAACAAGATCTATAGCAGCATTGGTGTTCAATCAATTTCTGAGGCTGTAGAAAAGGATGAGTCTTTCAGGATTACTGGTGCTAGTCTTAGGGAAGTCAATCCGAGATCTCTGGTATCAAATAATGGATTGCTGACGATTGTCCTTGCTTTTCTTTCCGATACTTCTCTTGATATAATTGCTACTGAAAGGCATCGTCTTGTCAAATATTTGCTTGATTTAGAAGTCATGGAAATTGATGAGCCTGTCACAGTTAGCTATAAGCTGACACTATCCTCTGGAACAATTTTAGATTCAAAAGCAACCAGAATGTTCCGTTGGGAGAAGGATAAGGCAATTTTATTTTTACAAAGAGATGAAGTTGGAACGAAGCGAAAGAGGCACAACATTGAATACGCAGCAAATTTTGCAGATGTGATAGCAAACGGCTTATTGTCTGAAATGCCTGACCTGATTCCTTCACTCGCTGAGCTCATTAAGCTTGGTTGCTTATTAGATTTTGACGAAGATGCAGTCGACTACTTGTTGAAGAAGTCCAAGAATCTCCAGTTTTTTTCTGAAGACGAAGAGTTTCTATCATCTATATCGTCTACAAAGGTTCAATTTACTAACTACTAATACATTCCTGTTTGGAGCTAGTAAAGTTGTCTCATGAGTTTCAAACTCTCTTTTATACTCGTTCTTAATATACTCACTCTTACATACTGCAGAATGTGGGAAAGATTGAAGATGGAGAAACTGCCTCAGTCGACTAATTAATGCTCAACTGCACTGCTATTTGGAATCCTTATGTTAGTTTTTTTCTTTCCAACATCCTTTTGGCAACGTGTTTTGAAGTTTCTCGAGTCCTTCAGTAATTTATAGTATATAATTTTGTCTGAGATAGTTCAGAATTTTGCATGCTATGTAAAATATTCATGCAATACTGGTTACTAGTTGTGAAGTTTAAAACTACTACTGAAGGTTCTTGATATTACTATTTATTATGCTTATCATCACCATTTTGCGATCTTCCACTTGATGAAAATTCTTCATGAACATTACCAAGGCGAGTGTGTGTATGATCTTAGTTGTTTATCATGGAGAGATTAGAAACATATTGTAGCTTATTTGTTCAGGACAAAGATGGTTGCACTTGTGAAAGGAGAGGAGAAACTAGGGGAAGAATCAAAGCCTGGGCTTCTACCCTACCTCGGCACTCTGAAGTTCGAGAGCTAGTTTAGAAGCATATAGTTAAGTTCCTATAGCGAAAATAGTTCTTAGTTGATTGGAATCACAAATCATTCAAAAGTTAAGTATGTGATCTTATCTAATCGAGTCAAATGGAATAGATTTGAATCAACTAGATAGGTATTGAGTCGATTGAATATACGGCAATTTACCAAAGGGCGTACCTAAGAATTGGAAATTACCAATTCGCGTACCATGGTTTTTATTTTACCAAAAGGCGCAGACCTTTAAGTGAACTTCCTATTATACCCCTCCTGCCACAAAATACCTTTTTCGATTCACAATTTCGAGACATTCGAACCACTTTTACAGTAAAGTAATAATTTGTGGTTCGGATGACCAGGTAGTCGAATTTTTGTCCATTCTCTCTCAGCGCAACAACGTAAATGGTATTGTCGAAGGAGGAGGACATTGTGCGTGCCCTAGTTGTGCTTTAGTCGCGAGCTCATCCCTCGAATCCCTCCGCCCAACCAAAACCTAGGAAAGTATCGAAAGTGTTAGTGTGTGATCCTGAGGCGGCTTTAAGTGTTAACGTTGAAGTCCAGACTGCTCGGCACTATCAAAGTAGGAGTTAGGGTTTCTGCAGGGTTGATTTTTATGATTATGGCAGGAAAAAGGTCTGTGGATGGTTCATCGTCTTCTTCATTGGCATTAATCACCAAGGTATGTTAGCGATAGGCTTAGGTAAGAACAACATAGTTTGTGAAAATGTTTATACTTATTTTTGCTGAATAAATTTGTAATGTATAAAAATTGTAGGGTTCAGATGACTTTGGAAAAAAATTACATTGGTGCAGTGTTTTAGGCCACTTTAAACATTTTTTTGAAGCATTTGAAATTTTAAATGATCAACACATTGCGAAGATCAAAGAGTCACCCTTCAGTTATTTCTTGGACATACAAGAATTGCAGCATATCCGTGGAATTTTGGTTAATATATTTGAAAGTTGGGATTCAACCTCGCAAGTTTTTAAATTCTCAGGTAATAGTTTTAATTATGAATTGTAAACAATATCTATAGTAAGATAAAACTTGGATATAGATGACCTTAAATGATTTATATTTGATCAATTTAAATGAGTGAATTTCAGGTGAAATTCACTTAAGGCCCTCGGTAGGTCTGAAATAAAATCATTTCAGGCCTACCGAGGGCCTGAAGTAATTTTACTTCAGGCACTCGGTAGGCCTGAAATGATTTTATTTCAGGCCTACCGAGGGCCTGAAGTAAAATCACTTCAGGCCCTCGGTAGGCCTGAAATGAATCATTTCAGTCCCACGTTGGGCCCGAAAAGAATTCATTTCAGGCCCAAAGTGAAATAATTTGAAGCCTATATTCTTGATGATAACTAAATATTTTAATTGTTTCAGGTGTATCGGTTGCGTTCACTAGGCGAGATGTTGCTTTGTTATTGGGTATAGTGGACCGTGGAGTTTCGGTCCCTATTAATTCAACTAAAGCATCGGGTGACCTCTATCGTACTTACTTCTCAAAAGAAAAATAACCTACCAGAACAAGAATTGAGGACTTACTTAAACATTATTCTAAAAGTGTTGAATCAGAGGATGATGTGTTATTAGTTTGTAAATTATATATTTTGTATATATTTGTTTGTGTTTTATTTTCGTCTAGTACATATAAGGTCCCTCTAGGGCTTGTAGATATAGTAGATGATTATGACAATCTTGGTAGATTCAACTGGGTGGAAGCTATCCATAAATTTTTATCTCCACGATTACCTAAGATTGGGGACTTATTTTCATCAACTCAGGGAAACCAGAGCACCACCAACCTCCCTTACCTTAAGGGATTTGCTGGGCTTTTGACAGTGAGTAGAATTTTCTTGATAAATTTTATAATATTTTGCTTTCATTAATGTAATTGTCTGTAAAACTTTGTGTAGGCATGATTTTTGGAGCATGTACCCATTTAAAAACTATACAATATTGAAGGACCCTGAATAAATAAGTGGAGGAATATTCCTTCGCATATTAGTAGGGTGAGAGACCTTGTCAATCAAATCAGGTCCGAAGAGGTAATTATTCTAACCTGTGATCTATGTTAGTTTGATATAGATGCAGTAAAATTTGTGTACTTGGTAATTGATAGGTGATCGTTGAAATAATTCCTAACCTACATGAAAACACATTGTTTGAGAACCTTGAGATTGGTGATGACATTCCACGGGCAATGGAGACATCACAAGGACATCACACAGAAGATGTAAGGCCATGTGGTGAATGCATTCTTAAAGACACCCTAATCAAGGAGCTAACAGAGGAGAATATATGTTTGAATGAAAAGGTTAAGGAATTAATTTCAATTATTGAAAAAAAGGGATGGAGGGTCAAGAAAGCTATCCTGTAGTCGGTCCTCTTTCTGATCCAGTATCTTGTAGAACAAGGAGAGGACGTGACCGAACTCGGTATGATTACAGGGATACTCCAATTGAGAGTCCAGTATGACACCAGCTATTACATAAGGGGAAGCGGAGAAAGAAAGAAATATCAAATGTCATGGACAAGGGAAAAAGAAAACTTAGTGAGGAGAATATTGATGAAGCAAGAGAAACCATTACTGTAATGGAAGTTATGTCTGAAGAAGATATAGAGGAGGAAAAAAGGACCTCCGAACTATACAAAATGAGGCAACAAGGCATTGATGTATATGAGTTATTTTCATATAAATTACATCAAATTTATTGAATTTGGTCATTAATTAGTTTGGTCTAAATTTTATTGATGTAGTTTGTGAAGAAGCATTTTATGAAGTCGAAGAAGAAAAATCAAGATAAAGAAGTGACCTACCTGATAAATAAATTGGAGAACCTAAAATAAGTTATGGAATATAGTTTAGTTAATATATTTGGGGCTTTAATATATAATCTTATCAATTAACTCGGCAGGTTGGCTAATGAATTTATCTGGGAGGATGCACCCTTTGCTTTGAATTTGCATTCATTCTTACAAATCCTCAATGGAGAGGTTTTTACAAAAGGCGAGGTCATTGATGCCTTCTATAAAATTATATTTAGGGGAGCATCCACATGTGATAGGTCATACAACAAGTCAATATATTGTTCAACCTTCTTCACAGTAAGTGATGTAAATTAGTATCAATTAATAGATTGTAGAATACCTAATATTATGATGTGGTTATTAATAATTTTGATTATGCAAATTTTTAGGCTTCAATAAGATCGTCAAGAAAGTTTTCCCTGCAACAAATGATGAAGACTGATATGATAGAACAAGGGTTTAGATATATTTTAATACCTTTGTGCAGTGATAATACACACTTTCACTTGTTGGCGGTGGATACAGAAGCAATGACTTTCAATCATTTAAATTCTCTTGCTAGTGACCGTAAATATAAGAATGATTTTGACTCAGCGGTGAGGTACCTACCTTTATTCATATATATGTTCATAATTTGGTCAAAAATGTCATTGAAATTCATGATATATTTTACAGGTAAAAGAACTTAAACAATATACTCGCGAGGAACTTACGAGTATTCATCCATATCTACAAAGTCATCATCCCTTGGACAAATGACCCTCCGTCAGACAAAAATGTCCCCAACAAGAACATAGGTGAGTAACTGAGGAAGAGTTTCAAAATTTTAAAATCATGAAAGTATTTTATAACCCCAACTATTGAAATACTATTTGTTATTTTCAGTGTGGACTGTGCCTTCTTTGTAATGCAATACGTCCGATGTCTCCTATACGATGAGAAGATGGATTTCAAACAAGGAGATATGACGAAAATGAGATTTGATCTGACAGTAAATATTATGAGAGACATGTATTGTAAAACATGAGACTGTCAATCACTTGAAGTAATATTGTAAAAAAAATCCGTTCCTGGTAAATGAGCTCCATTTGTATAGAAATTATGTAATTTGTATGAATATAATTTATTATCCAGAAAAATAAAACAATTGTGTGATGTTGATTCACATCGAGTTGCTGCAATGTAGTGTACCAACTGATACGGTAAGAAAGCATAACTCATAATGTTTGGGATTAAGTTTGCACACCAGAAATAACATCTCTTTGGTTAACTCTAACTAGTGATATAGAGTATGGACATATCCATGTATCGAAGGTTCATCAGTGGGTTTCTGATGGATTTACATCACTCCTATTGCAACATAAGTTGAAAATAAGACTTAATGGTCTCGAAGGAATTGAAATTTGGTATGTATTCTGTATTTACTTAGTAAGATGGACTATACCTACCATAAATTTAAAAAACTTGTTTCAAATTATAAAAACTGTAAGAATGTTTTGATAAAATTTAATAATTAAATAAAATGAGAAGATTTGGTCACATCTTGTAGATAAATATAGAATATTATTCTATAAATCAATATTTTATTTAATGGCCAAGGTGGCATGAACTTAAATGATTTCAGGCCTACGGTGGGCCTGAAATAAAATGATATCAGGCCCACGGTGGGCCTGAAATCACTTCAATTCAGGCCAGTGTGGGCCTGAATAGCTTCATTTCAGGCCCAACGTGGGCCTAAAATATATTTATTTCAGGCCCAAGGTCGGCTTGAAATCAAGTGATTTCAGGCCCACCGTGTGCCTCAACTGAGAAAATTTCAATGTCTCTGTTAACCATAAAATCCTTCTGATTTAAGTTGGTGGACAATAAATTTGTAGTTGTATAGGTGTATATATCTGACTCCATCTTTCTGTCCTAACTGATACGTTTATAGAACATAACTCATAATTATTGGTACTTAGTGTGAACATAAAAACTCACTTATATACCTAAAAACCTCCTATCGCAAACTACTCCTATAGCATTGGTGATACAGAATGATTAGAGGTTTGGACACCAAAAATATCATCTCCTAGCTCTACCCTGTCTACTGATATAGGGTTTTCAGATTTCCAGATATGGTTTGTCCATCAGTGGGTTTTGCTCAAAACCCATTGATATACCTAAACTACTCCTATAGCATTGGTGATACACAATGATTAGAGGTTTGGACACCAAAAATATCATCTCCTAGCTCTACCCTGTCTACTGATATAGGGTTTTCAGAATTCCAGATGTGGTAGGTCCATTAGTGGGTTTTGCTCAAAACTCACTGATATACCTAAACTACTCCTATAACATTGGTGATACATAATGATTAAAGATTTGGACACCAAAAATATCATCTCCTAGCTCTACCCTGTCTACTAATATAGGGTCTTTAGAATTCCAGATATGGTAGGTCCATCAGTGAGTTTTGCTCAAAACTCACTGATATACCTAAACTACTCCTATATCATTGGTGATACAGAATGATTAGAGGTTTGGACACCAAAAATATCATCTACTAGCTCTACCCTGTCTACTGATATAGGGTTTTCAGAATTCCAGATGTGGTAGGTCCATCAGTGCATTTTACTCAAAACTCACTGATATACCTAAACTACTCCTATAGCATTGGTGATACAGAATGATTAGAGGTTTGGACACCAAAAATATCATCTCCTAGCTCTACCCTATCTACTGATATAGGGTTTTCAGAATTCCAGATGTGGTAGGTCCATTAGTGGGTTTTGCTCAAAACTCACTGATATACTTAATCCTATAGCATTGGTGATACAACAAGATTAGAAGTTTGGACACCAAAAATATCATCTCCTAGCTCTACCCTCTCTACTGATATAGGGTTTTTAGAATTCCAGATGTGGTAGGTCCATCAGTGAGTTTTGCTCAAAACTCACCGATATACCTAAACTACTCCTATAACATTGGTGATACAGCAAGATTAGAGGTTTGGACACCAAAAATATCATCTCCTAGCTCAACCCTGTCTACTGATATAGGGTTTTCAGAATTCCAGATATGGTAGGTCCATTAGTGGGTTTTGCTCAAAACTCACTAATATACCTAAACTACTCCTATAACATTGGTGATACAGCAAGATTAGAGGTTTGGACACCAAAAATATCATCTCCTAGCTCAACCCTGTCTACTGATATAGGGTTTTCAGAATTCCAGATATGGTAGGTCCTGTTGATGCAGTCTGACCCTGATTGTTGTTTTGGTGTTGACACCGATTTTAGTTTAGGTTGATGAGATGATTGGGATTAAGTCCTGGTCGTGGATTAGGCATACCTAGTGGGACTAGGTTTGAGGAAGTCCTAACCTGGAGGGTTAGGTGTGAAAAGTCCTAGCTTGGAGGGTTAGGTGTGAAAATTCCTAACCTGGAGGGTTAGCTGTGAAAAGTCCTAACCTGGAGGGTTAGGTGTGGGAAAAGTCCTAGCTTGGAGGGCTAGGTGTGAAAATTCAAACTCGGAGGGTTAGGTGATTGGAAATCCCGGTGAGTGAAGCCGGGTCATGGTGAGTGAAGCCAGGTTGACTGAAGTCCCGGTGAGTGATGCTGGGCACGATGTCTTGGTCCGAGGGACCAAGCACGAGTCAGAGAAGGGCTGGAGGCTTGTTCTCGTGACTTGGAGTGGATTTGGCTTTGCCTGGATTGGTCTGGTGACCGATCAGGGAAGTTGGCACGGTGTTCCCTCGTGGATCGGTCTGGTGACCGATCCAGCGATGACTGATCGGTCTGGTGACCGATCAGGGAGCACACAGTGGCCTTGTTGGACTACTGATCGACTCCTGATCGGTCTGGTGACCGATCAGGGAGCATACAGTGGGTTTTAGCGACCTTACTGCTTGGTTCCTGATCGGTCTGGTGACCGATCAGAGATACTGTTCGGATTGTTCTGGTGAACGATCAAACGTCGCGGACTTCTCACTATAACCGATCAGGTTGGAGCCTGATCGGTCGGAGGGTGGCCTGATCGGTCACCAGTCCGATCAGGCCACACCCTGATCGGTCTGGGGACCGATCAGGAAGTTTGGACTGTGAAGCTGGGAAATCACCCTGCAAAGGGGTGGATCGGTCTGGTGACCGATCCACGACTTGAGAACGGTCTGGTGATCGATCCTGGAGAAGTCGCGATTTCTGATTACACGTTGGGGACCGATCAGGTTGGAGCCTGATCGGTCTGAACCTATCCTGATCGGTCTGGTGACCGATCATCAGCTGACAACTTTAATTCAAAAGCGCTGTCAGAGCCCTGATCGTGTTATGATTACTACTGATACGCTACCGATACTTGTTCAGAGTCTTCTGATATTTGATCCTCTGCTTGATTTGCTGTGCTAATGATCTGATTTAGTGTACAGATGACAGGGATGAATTCAAACACTCAAGGAGGGTTAATGGGAGTCTTTCCTTGGAGCAGGTTTGTCTGTTTTCCATCTCAGGTTGCAACGGATGCTGGCGCTGCTGGAGCTGCTGACTGGGGCTTGGCTGAGGGAAGCTCAGGGAGTCCAGGAGAGCTCAGTGGTAGGTGGGCAGTTGCAGCTGAGCAGCTGGTAAGCTGCAGTAGAGCGTCTGGTGGCTGACAATGTGAGCTAGAGAAGCCAGATGCTTAAAAGTGCTGAGAAGTGGAGAAGAGAGGAGATCCCTGCTTTAGCTACAACTTCTGTGATCTTGCGACAACGTTGATCCAACTCTTGAGCAAGCAACTGTGAATCTGAAGCAACATTCTGTTACTTGAGCACTTGGAAGAGAAACAAGGAGCTTGGCGAGTCCATCAGCGAGAAGACACGAAGAAGGGAGTTCTTGCATGAGATTTGTGCTGAGTGGAGCTCGGTGAGGAGTTCGCTTATGTTCTTGCGGTTCTTAGTGCTCAGTAAGATTCCTTCTTGTGTTTCCTGTACTTAATATTCTATTCATCTTGAAACGCTGTGGAGAGGTTACTCCACCGAGAAGGAGGTTGCATTCTATCCGGATTTCCGGGGCTTGATCTGCCGACGATCAAGAGATCGCCCACCTTAAGGGCACGCCAAGGAGTAGGGGCAAGTTATCCCCGAACCTTGTAAATCCTCTTTGTTAGCGTTTTGGTTTGTCTTTAGTTTCTGCACTTTAGTTTCACTGTTATACCTTGTATTGCTTCCGCTGTGCTACTAACCCTAAGTGCAGAAGTTCAAAAGCGAAGCCATTCTTGTGTCTGGCTATATTCACCCCCCCTCTCTAACCATCCAAGTTCCAACAGGTCCATCAGTGGGTTTTACTCAAAACTCACTGATATACCTAAACTACTCCTATAGCATTGGTGATACAGAATGATTAGAGGTTTGTACACCAAAAATATCATCTCCTAGGTCTACCCTGTCTACTGATATAGGGTTTTCAGAATTCCAGATGTGGTAGGTCCATCAGTGGGTTTTGCTCAAAACTCACTGATATACCTAAACTACTTCTATAGCATTGGTGATACAGCAAGATTAGAGGTTTGGACACCAAAAATATCATCTCCTAGCTTAATCCTGTCTACTGATATAGGGTTTTCAGAATTTCAGATGTGGTAGGTCCATCAGTGGGTTTTGCTCAAAGCTCACTGATATACCTAAACTACTCTTATAGCATTGGTGATACAGCAAGATTAGAGGTTTGGACACCAAAAATATCATCTCCTAATTTAACTCTGTCTACTGATATAGGGTTTTCAGAATTCCAAATGTGTTAGGTCCATCGGTGGGTTTTGCTCAAAACTCACTGATATACCTAAACTACTCTTATAGCATTGGTGATATAGCAAGATTAGAGGTTTGGACACCAAAAATATCATCTCCTAGCTCAACCCTGTCTACTGATATAGGGTTTTCAGAATTCCAGATGTGGTAGGTCCATCAGTGGGTTTTGCTCAAAACTCACTGATATACCTAAACTACTCATATAGCATTGGTGATACAGAATGATTAGAGGTTTGGACACCAAAAATATCATCTCCTAGCTCTACCCTGTCTACTGATAGAGGGTTTTTAGAATTCCAGATGTGGTAGGTCCATCAGTAGGTTTTGCTCAAAACTCACTGATATACCTAAACTACTCCTATAGCATTGGTGATACAGAATGATTAGAGGTTTGGACACCAAAAATATCATCTCCTAGCTCTACCCTGTCTACTGATAGAGGGTTTTCAGAATTCCAGATATGGTAGGTCCATCAGCGGGTTTTGCTCAAAACTCACTGATATACCTAAACTACTCATATAGCATTGGTGATACACAATGATTGGAGGTTTGGACACCTTACCCACTAATATACCTAATTAAATAATAATTCATGATAAATAATTAATAATTTTTTTTTACGATGGCAAATAAAAATTTCAATCATTGGTGGGCCTGAATATCTGACATATCAGGCCCACGGTGGGCCTGAAATCAGAGATATTCAGGCCCACTGTCGGCCTGAATTACTCTTATTTCAGGCCCAGCGTCGTTCATCTATATGTGAATTTTAGAGCCTTGAAAATTAAATATAAATACATAATCAATAAAATGCACATGATAAATCAGAAATATATATGATATATAACAAATTTAGTTTTAGTTTTGTTTTAGAAATAAAAATAGATATAACCTAAATTATATTTATAATACATATAAAGAAAAAAGGCTCGCCTATGGCCTGAAATCCTTTTATATCAGGCCCAACAGTTACTTAGCTTTAAATCGTCCCTGGGAGCCTAGTGCTTAGCAATCGTCTTCTAGCTCATGATTTGTTACAATTTCAAGGTAGCGTGCTTGTCTTCATTGGAGTAGTTGTGGGCGACATCCTTGTCATCGAACTAGTCGAATTGTACTTACCCTAAATTGTAGTTTGTCATTTCAGTTCTTGCTTTTCACCTAGGGTTAGCGATAGATTTCAGTAAAAGACCGAATTTGAGGAGACCCTTTTATGAACGAAATCTAAGTGTCATTTTTGTTTGTGTCAAATAATTTTTTGTTTGATGGTTGCTAAGTTCGGTATAGGTCAAAAAAGATCATCTTCAAAGAAAGCTGCTCCTACCAAATCAAAGAAACAACAAGTCCCTGGGGAAGTCATGGGAAAAAACAGCTGCCACAACGAAAAATCAAATTGCCTACCGAGTATACAAGTTTTGCCAACAGAGGTCGAAGTAAACGAATGAACTGGAAAAGTAGTCTTTGTCATTTCAAAAATTTTATTGATTCTGTTCCACCCACACCAGCACAAGAACAGTTGCTTCGAGAAACACCATTTTCTTGGGTCATCGACCTTCCTACTAGTTCTTGTGTAAGACTCCAGGTTCAGAACATGTTTGATAATTGGGATGAAGTAGAACAAAGCTTTGTATTCCATGGGAAAAAATTGAATTTCACAAAGGTTGATATATCACTTATTCTAGGGCTACCTGACCATGGAGAGATAGTCCAACTTGATTTGAATGAGGCCTCCAGCCCACTGTACAAGGAGTATTTTCAAAATTCCAGTTGTTCTGCACGGCATTTGGAGAAACTGCTAATAAAGTCTACATCCAATGACAAGCTGTACTGTCAGTTGTATATACTCTATTTTTTTGTACAGTGATATTTTGTGGTATTAGCAGCATACTTGTCATTCTTGCCCTGTCACTTATTGATTGCGTAGATGATTTTGACAATCTACCAATCTATAATTGGTGCAATGTCGTGTACAATTTCATGGCTCCTCAGTTGGGAGCCATTGGAAAGAAGGTGACATTGAGGCATAGACCACATGTAGGTGATTCAACCCAACCGACCAAGGCTCCCTTGCTCAAGGATTTTCAAATATTTTGGCTGTAAGTTAGAGTACATATACCTGCTCATATAATTTGATGATGGATATTATTTACTGATTATAATGATGTTGCAGGTATGGGTTACTGAACATATTAGTATTGCTGCTCCTGAACATCCTCATAGATTGCCAAGAATACTTCGCTGGACTTGGCCTAAAGCCCATGTTGAGAGTATCAAGAGGATGATAGACCGTGTGCCCACAAATTTAATTATTGTTGATTTAATTCCGTTTGATATAGAGCATGATTTGGTACCTGACTACTCTCTTCCAACTCAACCACTTGAGGTACACTGTGAGGTATTACAGCAGGCACCAGAAGGAAGCCAGGCAGCACAAGGAAGGCTACAAGTCTTACAAATGGAAGCATGTAATTTATGTATACAAAAACAAGAACAAATTGAGACCATACAACAACAATTAAATATAACACTTAAAAGTTTGGAGGAAGGCAAAAGTGAGACGGCAACAGCCATCAGTGCCAAGGATCAAATTATTGCTCAGAAAGAAATAATAATTGCGGAGAAGGAGTCCCAGCTGAAACAAAAAGATGACATCATTGTTGAAAATGATAAAATAATTGGTGACAAAGATTCGCAGCTTAAAAACAAGATGAGCAAAATAAAAAAAAAGATAGTTGTAAGAGAGACGATCATACTTCAGGCTAACCAAAGACTTAAGAAGCTGCATGAACAATTGCAAAGCAAAGGGTCAGATG
Organism: Boesenbergia rotunda; assembly: GCA_024364735.1. Taxonomy (NCBI): domain Eukaryota; kingdom Viridiplantae; phylum Streptophyta; class Magnoliopsida; order Zingiberales; family Zingiberaceae; genus Boesenbergia; species Boesenbergia rotunda. Next base: position 934,437 of record JAGFNQ010001201.1, on the reverse strand, counting down.
AAGGTGAGCCACTTGCCAAAAAAGGAAAATAACTCAGGTCAGACAAGACTACCATGCCAAAGCCAAGGGCAAACAAGTTGTTCAGGATGAGGACGAGGATGAAGATGACAAGGCTCATGTCCCATCAATGTCAAATACTACAACACAAACAACAAAATCTGCTACCTCCACCCAAACAAACATATCTAAACATCAGGCAGCTAAAGCTAAAGAATTTCAAAAGGTGAAAAGCAAAATCTTGAAGAATTCCAGGGCATTTTTAAAGAAGAATAAAGATGCAGAGATTGCTGAAACATTATTAAAGCTTAGTAAATTAAAGTGAGTTAGTTGCTATTGCGTTTGAAAAAATATTGTAAAACAATGATGATTATTGACATTCATTAATAAAATTTAATCATTCACATTGTTATTAAGTTGCTTATCTTATATGCATGTAGGTATGAGTTGAATCCAGTATGGTCCAATGGGACCTTTTCATTAGATATGCAATCATTTTTGACAATATTTGATTGGAATGACTACACCACCGGGGATTACATAAATACATACTAGACAATTCTTGCAAATGAAGCAAAAACGTGTAACTCACCATACCAGCCCTCCATATTCTGTGGGGTGGGGTTTGATGTAAGTCAATTAGCTACTTGTTTTGTTGTTTTTTTATGATTTAGTCCACTGACACTTCCTTTTTAATAAACATAGGAACTTTTTGAGGTGATTCACGCTCAGGCATTTGAACAAACTATTGCTACTAATACGGATAAGCCAATTAGATATATCATCTGCCCTCTAAATAATGCAGATGATCATTGACATCTAATGATTATTGACCTCGAGGAAGGTAGTATCCATCATTATAATTCTCTCGGCGCCACAGAAGGGTATACTGCCAAATTTGAAAAAATTGTAAGTTTTCTATTTCATATATATACCTCTACAAAAAGTTTCAGACCAATATAATTGTTACTAATGTAATATCTGTGTAGGTGGCGTTTTTCAAAAATTTGAACTGGTCATATTACAAGATATGGAATAAAGGATTATCTTCTATAGCGGGGACAGAGTTTAATAAAATTATTGTAGAAGGACCCACCCAAAGCAGATCGTAAGAGGATGTTTATTTTTGTTAAAAATAACAATTGATTTCATGGTTGGATTTATAAGATGACAACAATGTGAATATTGGGTTTTCAGGTTGGATTGTGCTTTTTTTATTATGCGGTATGCTGAAAGTCTGGTCTTTCAAAGATCTACAGATTTTAGCCAAAAGCAAATGAAAATTATCGATTTCAGGTGGGATATAAAATAATGAGAGACAAGTTCTAGAAGCTCAATCTGTAAATATTATTTTTGTCGATACTATGTGTTCCGGAAGGAGTCGTCAACGATGGCCGGTCGCTGAGGATCAGCCCCTACGGAGGTTGCTATGTTGTCGAGGAACGAGAGAATCCTGCGAGAGTAACACAAGCTTTAGGAGACACGCTGGCTGGGGTCCGACGGAGTCCACTCCGACGCTCAAGTTAGTAGGGTAGCCGAACAGTGGTGCCAGATAAAGGAAAAATGTAGAGATGAGAGATCGTACCTCCCTCCCAGAGGGATAGAACTCCCTTTTTATATCCAGGTAGGCCGACTTATCGTGCCTCCTTTATGGCGGTCACGTCTTCGAGATTCAGGCCGCGTCCGCCGCTTTCGGTGTTAGAGGGATATTCTTTTGAAATAGTCCGGGTCATTATTCCTTTTTCTTTAGTTGTGGCGCCCGGGGCTCTCGAGGTCGGGAATTGCGGGGGCTCTGCCTCCCGAGGCGGACTCAAGGTTCTTCAGGTCCGCTATTTCCTGGAATGCTCTCGGGGTCCCCCCTCTCGGGGAAGGGGCCCGACCCTCCCAAGATGAGAGGTCCCCCTAGGTCCCGACTTCTTCATCCCCTATACCCAGCACGGGTTTTCCAACCCTATCACAAGTCCCTTCCTTCAAGTCTGATCGAAGGAAGTGTGGCCGACTGATCAGACTAGTACCGGGATGAAGGAGTTGCCCTTGCTTAGGTATGTGATGCTGCGCCCGTTCCCTTCGTAAGCAGGGAAGCTTCTTTGAACTATATCCGTCTCGTCCTGAGTTACGAGGAGCCCTCCTGCTCGATGTCTTCTTCTTTTCCCAAGGAAGATTCTTCGTTTCTCGAAGGCTCGTAATGAGGTCCTTCGTTCCGGGATTAAAAAACACCTGACCTTATGTTCAGAGGGTAGTGGGGTGTCTGTGCGAGTGCCTTATTGACACGTATTACAACGACTATCCTCAGCCCCCCAGTCTCCCTAGACGTGAGTGGGTCCCGCTGAGCCTCGACAATCGGTGATCTAGACAAAGCGGTTCCTGGCTTTCCACGCGTCTTGTTCTTATTGCGCTTAAGCGAATGCCTGCCGAGGTATAACAGGGGAAAAACAAGCGCCGACGTCCATTTCTGGTTTGGTGACTAGGAGTACCTCGTCTTCTTCTCCGCAGGGCTTCTGCTGCGCGTGAGTAATCTGTCCTCCTCTCTTTTGCTATCTCGGGGTCATGAAAGGTTATCGGGCGGAATGGTATGACTCCGCTTCTTCGAGAGTGAGGCTCGAGGCTTTGCAAGCGGCCGTCGAGACATACGGGGTTCCAGCCGAGATGACGATGGACATCCCTAAGGTAGACCAGAAACTTGTGGAACCTCCCGCCGGCATGTTGACTTTCTTCTTAGGGCAGATGGAGCTAGGGCTTCGATTCCCTATCCCCCCTTTCTTTGCGAATATAGCCTCTTACTTTAGCATTCCGTTGCACCAAATGAGTCCCAATGCCTTCGCCAAGATGGGGGGCATATATCATTTTTAAGCTTTTTGATCTTCCTCTGACTCCACCCCTTTTCCACTCCTTCTTCATTCCTATATGGTCCTGAGGAGTCTTTAGCTTCGCGGCCCGCCTAGGTCATAGGTTTTTAGGGGGGTTTCCATCTTCGCACAAAGGATGAAAAGAGAAATTCTTCTTCATCCATTTATCGTCACTGCCCTTCAGTCCTTTGTGTTGGATAGCTGACTTGCCCACTCCTCCCTCCTTGGAGAGTTTCTTTCGCTGCCCAGCGTATCATCGTGCTAGAGAGGTACTCTCGAGCATGGAGTTTAGCGGCCCGGGGCTAGTTCAAAGCGAAGAACTTATGTACCGAGCGGGCCTTAGCCCTAAAGTAACGCAGATTAGTCCCTCCCTAGGTATGCTCGTCTCTATCTTCGGCGCACATTGGTTCTGACTGATGCCCTTTCTGTTTGTCTTCTCCAGAGGAAGTAATGTATGCCAAAGCGATGAGTCAGTTCATCAGGTGGGAGGAGGCCAACAAGGCGGCCCTGAATCCTCCTCCGATTGTTCCTAATCTTCCTCCCGCCCCCGCCGAGTCCGTCGAGGGGGCCCTTGCTTCAACTCATGGGGTTGCCTCCGCTGAAGGGGTCGATGTTGTTGGAAACGGATGGCTATAGAGGGGGGGGGGTGAATATAGCCAATCACAATTTCTTGCTCTTTGATACTTCTGCGTGATCAGATTAGTAGCAGCGGAAACAAAAACACAGAAGCAGAAATAAAGAACAGCAAGCAAAACACAAAGGGAAGCAAACCGACGATAACACCTCGATATACAAGGTTCGGGGATAACTTGCCCCTACTCCTTGGCGTGCCCGTAAGGTGGGCGATCCCTTGATCGTCGGCAGATCAAGCCCCGGTGAACCCGGATAAGATAGAGCCTCCTTCTCGGTGGAGAAACCTCTCCACAGATCTCACGGATGATAGAACTTGAGTACAGGAGATCACACAAGAAGGAACACTCACAAAGCTCTCACAGGAATGCAACAAGATCGCTTAATCACAAAGCAACAGAGAGCACGAATACAGCCCAGCCAAACTTCCCAAGTTTCTGTCTTGTTCGCCTCCGCTCCTCTGCATCCAGCTTTGTCTCTTAAGCTCCTGCTCAACGTCGCCAGCTCCATCAGCACCACTGACTCACACCCTGACCCACTGACCTCTCTGAGCACTCAGTCCACTGGACACTCCTCCAGCTGAGCCTCCGTCAGTTGTCAGCCGCGCCTTCGTCAGTTGCCAGTTGCGCCAGACGCCGTTGAGACCTGAAAACACAATAGATCCAAACCTGCTCCAAAGAAAGCCTCCCATTGACCCTCCTTGAGTGTTTGAATCACCTGCTATCACCTGCACACTCCAACAGAGGCTTAGCAATGCATACCAAAAAGAAATCAGCAAGTAGCAGAGAATCGGCAGTGAAAACAGACTTCTGACAGCATATTTGAATTAAAGTTCTGCTCCTGATCGGTTACCAGACCGATCAGGAAGGAGCCTGATCGGTCACCAGAACGATCCAGCAGTTTTCTGCACACTCCTGATTGGTCCCCAGACCAATCAGGCTCCTGCCTGATCGGTCACCAGACCAATCAGGCTCCAGCCTGATCGGTCACCAGACCAATCAGGCTGCTTCCAGACCGATCAGGAGTCATCCTGATCGGTGATAGTGAGAACATTGCGACAAATGATCGTTCACTAGACCGATCTGAACAGTATCCCTGATCGGTCACCAGACCGATCAGGAGCAGATTAGCAGGGGAACTCAACTCACTGTGGGCTCCCTGATCGGTCACCAGTCCGATCAGGAGCTGTGCAGTGAGTGAAACACACACTCCCTGATCGGTCACCAGACCGATCAGACATCGCTGGATCGGTCACCAGACTGATCCACGAAGGAGCAGCGTGCCAACTCCCTGATCGGTCACCAGACCGATCCAGGGACGCAGACCTAGCCTTCCAAGCTAGGATTTCATTCACCTTAGCCCTCCAAGCTAAGGATTTTTCAATCTAACTCTCCAAGTTGGGAATTTGCACCTAACCCTCCAAGTTAGGACTTTTCACCTAGCCCTCCAAGCTAGGACTTTTCACCTAGCCCTCCAAGCTAGGACTTTTCACCTAGCCCTCTAAGCTAGGACTTTTCACCCAACCCCTCCGAGTTAGACCTTCATCCAACCTAGCCCTCCAAGCTAGGCACCTGACCCTCCAAGCCAGGACTTTTTCACCTAACTCTCCAAGATGGGACTTTTCACCTAACCCTCCAAGTTAGGACTTTTCACCTAGCCCTCCAAGCTAGGACTTTTCACCTAGCCCTCCAAGCTAGGACTTTTCACCCCACCTCTTCCGAATTAGGACTTTTCAACACCTGGCTTCACTCACCAGGACCCGGCTTCACTCACTGGGATTTCCAACACCTGGCTTCACTAACCAGGACCCAGCTTCACTCACCGGGATTTCCAAGGACCCGGCTTCACTCACCAGGACCCGGCTTCACTCACCGGGATTTCCAATCAGGACTTAACCACAATTAGTTCAACCAAACTTAAATCAAACCTTAAATCGATGTCAACACCAAAACAACAATCGGGCCAGACTGCATCAACAATCTCCCCCTTTTTGTTGTTTGATAACCCGATTTAACTTGATTTAAGTTTAGGCATTAATGATCATTTTGAAGGCAGTTCAATTATTGTAAGGGAATCAAGATCCTCCCCCTAAACTTAATCAGCCATTCTCTCCCCCTTTGTCAAACATCGAAAAGGGTATGGTTATTAAGTTTGAACATACCTCCCCCTCAAACACGGGTCTCTCCCCAAATCCAAAATGATCAAGGTTAAGTTTTGAATTGCACATGAAAACATATACAAAATTATATCATGGTCAAATATATATATGTTTCATATGACAAGTAAGTCAAAGGATGATTTTAGAATTGCATATGAGAGACATATACCATAAATGTATCATGGCAACAATGTATATGCATCATACAATATTAAGTGTGAATTGCACATGAAAACATATACAGAAATATATCATGGTCAAACTTGTATATGCTTCATGTGACAAGTAGGGAATGCATCTGTATCCGACACATAATCCTGAGTGGTCTCCGTGACCAATCAGGTTTGTTGATTACTTGATACAGAAATATTTCTTATTAGTCTGGGGAGCGATCAAATTTCAGAAAAATTTCTGAAACTCTGATACGTTCCTGATCAGACTGCATTAACAATTTGCATTCCAAACCAGGGGTGTAGACTCTATTGAAATTCGTCATTTCAGAAAAATATCCGAAACACGACGTTAAGAACAAGAGTCATGACTCAACAAACCCTTTCTTATGAATTTGAACATTCCAACATAGGTTTGTATCAAATCAGTATTAGGTACCAGGTTTGTATCACTCGAACAATTTTGTGCTCCCTTAGTACCAGGTTTGTACCAATGAGTGATCAAATATGTGTCAATTGTAAACGGATTGTATCATGTTTGTTTGTAGTATGATCATTAAACTGATACAATTCGACGAAAGGAGATCGGACTGAGGAGTTTTGACCCAATCATGGAACTTACTGATCAATATTTATCTGATCGGTCACCGGACCGATCAGAGGGATCCCTGATCGGTCGGTGGATCGATCAGGTTCGACACAGGATGTTTTCTGAGTTCCAGATTTCAAAAATCGATTTCAGAAACTCTGAAATCAGGTTTGTTTCAATTCTTAGCCATTCCCAAACCCTAACTCAATTAGATTTATTTACTTTGGTTCTAAACATGGGGTCCCTTAACCAAAATGTATATTTTCATATCATGCAACATGGTTCATATCATACTTGAGAGTATAGCTACAACTACAAAGTTCAAAGCATGATTCCAGAAAGCATGGTAAATTCGAAAGTGATCAACATATGATTAAATTTCAAAACATGCCTATATAACATTAGATTTCATGATACAAACTATGATCAGATTTCATGATACAAACAAAAGTATGATCAACCTTTCAAAAACATGCTTGTATCAAATTTGTATCAAACTATGATCAATTTCCAAATTATGATCAGTTCAAGGTATGTTTATAACATGTTTGTACCAAGATTTCAAGGTTTGTATACATCCACCATAAAATTCATAATCATGAATAGCACATAGTGTAAATCATGGCATACTCATCTAGGTTCATCTCAAAAATAAGAACACTTAAGCCTAAGATATATCATGTGTTGTTGGCTAACTTCAAGACTTATAGTGAGCTATAGAGTTCAAACCTAATCATGGCATATTGAAGTTAAAACTCATGGATTGGATTGAAAAGTCATACTTCCAAGTGTGTATTACAGTCATGGTTCCAACCGATTTGAAATCAAGTTTGAGTTAGGCTTCCGAAATAGGTATGCATGCAATCATTTGAATAGAAAATTCATAGACATGGATAGCACACATGATAAATGCATAATTCTATTTAGTAAAGATGAACTAGACAGTTCCTTCTTTGTTTTGGAAGCAAACTTGATCATGGAAGAATTTTAATACTAAAGTAGATCATACTTAAACATCATTAAGTTCTTTGACACATGAATTCCATAAAAAGTACTAGCCAAAGGTTCATATTGTTATAAAAACTAAAACAATAGAGATTAAAGTATTTGAGTCGAATTTTCCATAACCAACCATGTGAATGACAATTTTTTTCTTGGTCATGGGTTTGGAGCACCAACTATCAACCTCCCATGTTGATAGATGCTCCCCCTCAAATAATGCTCATACAATTCGAAATATAGAGGTTTTGGGTACCCAAATTTTGGGACCTAAGGAATCTACAATGAAAGACTTTGGCACCCATGCCTTAGTCTTTTTCTTTCTAACCTTTTGAACCCTAGAGTCATTTGATGATCTAAATTGGGTTCTTGACATTAATGATACAAAGGTTAATTCTTTAGGTCGGTAACCTATACCGACCCTATTGTAAACCGCCCTTTGGGAGTTTAAGATTATGTCTAATGTTTTCGAGCTAGTTGAAAACTTCTCAAGAATATTCTTGAGCTTTTCAACATCGCTCCTTAAGTCCTTATTTTCATTTTCAAGGGACTTATCATGCATAACATCAATTACCTCATCCTTTGGAGGGGAGAAACCCTCCTTCACTGAGAACCATATGCTCATGTTGGTTTTGAGGTAGAACTCCATCCTTGACCTCCAATATGGAAAATCAGTGCCGTCAAGGAATGGAGGTCGGTTTGTGCTCAATCCTTCTCTTCCAGCCATCTTGTTGTAAGCTCTCGGATGTTAAGCCTTGAACAGAGCCCCAAGTTCTGATACCACTTGTTGGAAACGGATGGCTATAGAGGGGGGGTGAATATAGCCAATCACAATTTCTTGCTCTTTGATACTTCTGCGTGATCAGATTAGTAGCAGCGGAAACAAAAACACAGAAGCAGAAATAAAGAACAGCAAGCAAAACACAAAGGGAAGCAAACCGACGCTAACACCTCGATATACAAGGTTCGGGGATAACTTGCCCCTACTCCTTGGCGTGCCCGTAAGGTGGGCGATCCCTTGATCGTCGGCAGATCAAGCCCCGGTGAACCCGGATAAGATAGAGCCTCCTTCTCGGTGGAGAAACCTCTCCACAGATCTCACGGATGATAGAACTTGAGTACAGGAGATCACACAAGAAGGAACACTTACAAAGCTCTCACAGGAATGCAACAAGATCGCTTAAGCACAAAGCAACAGAGAGCACGAACACAGCCCAGCCAAACTTCCCAAGTTTCTATCTTGTTCACCTCCGCTCCTCTGCATCCACCTTTGTCTCTTAAGCTCCTGCTCAACGTCGCCAGCTCCATCAGCACCACTGACTCACACCCTGATCCACTGACCTCTCTGAGCACTCAGTCCACTGGACACTCCTCCAGCTGAGCCTCCGTCAGTTGCCAGACGCCGTTGAGACCTGAAAACACAATAGATCCAAACCTGCTCCAAAGAAAGCCTTCCATTGACCCTCCTTGAGTGTTTGAATCACCTGCTATCACCTGCACACTCCAACAGAGGCTTAGCAATGCATACCAAAAAGAAATCAGCAAGTGGCAGAGAATCGGCAGTGAAAACAGACTTCTGACAGCATATTTGAATTAAAGTTCTGCTCTGATCGGTCACCAGACCGATCAGGAAGGAGCCTGATCGGTCACCAGACCGATCCAGCAGTTTTCTGCACACTCCTGATTGGTCCCCAGACCAATCAGGCTCCTGCCTGATTGGTCACCAGACCAATCAGGCTCCAGCCTGATCGGTCACCAGACCAATCAGGCTGCTTCCAGACCGATCAGGAGTCATCCTGATCGGTGATAGTGAGAACCTTGCGACAAATGATCGTTCACTAGACCGATCTGAACAGTATCCCTGATCGGTCACCAGACCAATCAGGAGCTGTGCAGTGAGTGAAACACACACTCCCTGATCGGTCATCAGACCGATCAGACATCGCTGGATCGGTCACCAGACTGATCCACGAAGGAGCAGCGTGCCAACTCCCTGATCGGTCACCAGACCGATCCAGGGACGCAGACCTAGCCTTCCAAGCTAGGATTTCATTCACCTTAGCCCTCCAAGCTAAGGATTTTTCAATCTAACGCTCCAAGTTGGGAATTTGCACCTAACCCTCCAAGTTAGGACTTTTCACCTAGCCCTCCAAGCTAGGACTTTTCACCTAGCCCTCCAAGCTAGGACTTTTCACCCAACCCCTCCGAGTTAGACCTTCATCCAACCTAGCCCTCCAAGCTAGGCACCTGACCCTCCAAGCCAGGACTTTTTCACCTAACTCTCCAAGATGGGACTTTTCACCTAACCCTCCAAGTTAGGACTTTTCACCTAGCCCTCCAAGCTAGGACTTTTCACCTAGCCCTCCAAGCTAGGACTTTTCACCCACCTCTTCCGAATTAGGACTTTTCAACACCTGACTTCACTCACCAGGACCCGGCTTCACTCACTGGGATTTCCAACACCTGGCTTCACTCACCAGGACCCGGCTTCACTCACCGGGATTTCCAAGGACCCGGCTTCACTCACCAGGACCCGGCTTCACTCACCGGGATTTCCAATCAGGACTTAACCACAATTAGTTCAACCAAACTTAAATCAAACCTTAAATCGATGTCAACACCAAAACAACAATCGGGCCAGACTGCATCAACAGATGTTACTGTTATATCCCCCAGGCCGAAGAGTCAGCGCCCCCAGCCCCGCAGGTTGCCTCGGGAGCCGGTTCCCTGTCCGTGGGTGACCCTACATCTGGCCCGAGCGGCCCTGACAGGGAGGGCGCCCAATCGACTTCCTCCACTCCCCCGATAGCCGTCCAGCCCCTCGGCTGACAGAAGCGGCGGCTCCCCAAGGGCTCGGGCGCTTCCTGGAAGAAGCGACGTCCCATCCGCTCCTCTCCTCTGCCCCAGTGCCTGAGGAAACGATTCTGCCTACCGAGGTGGCCTCGCCTACTTCGGCCTCGCCTGCTTCCCTCCTCGAGGTGGCCCCCTCCCACTCCGTCGCCTCTGCTGTCACCCCGACGGGTAAGGAGGCATCCAATATTCAATTTCGTATAAAACTAGCTCGATTAAGGGAGAGGTTGGATGCAGCGTTAGAGGCCTCCATGCGGTCCCCCTCCATGGTGCACCCGGGGGAGACTCCGACCTCTCGAGCGGTGCCAGAGGGGGTTTCATATCCCGACGAGATGAGTTCCCATTCTCTCGGCTCAACTGTTGAGGCTCCTGTCCTTCAGCATCCTTCAGCTCATCCACCCTCTCCGCCGCTCGAAGAGCGGGGTAATGTACCCTGTCCTCCAGCCGAAGTAGTCGTGCGGGCCTCGGCCGGGCGGCTAGCTAGTCTTCGAAAAACCTTCTGCAGGTGAGAATTACTACAGCATTTGCCTGCCTTTTAGTGCGGCTGCTAACCTTTTGATGCGCTGTCAGGCCTCTGAGGACTGCCTGGTGATTAGCCGGAGCCTGTGTTCTGAGCCCCAAGTAGAGGCCTTACTCCAGCAAGCCCTAAAGGCGGAGGCAGCCGCGAGTCTTGAGCTTTGGTTCGGGATGCAGCAGGCCAGCCACAACAAGGGTCTCCGTGAGGAGGTCGGGCAGTTGAGGAAGCTTTTGGAGGATACCGAGCAGGCCCTCGAGAATTCCCGACACCGGGAACGTCTAGCCTCCGAGAAGGCCGTGTCGGTCACTCATGATCAACTTCAGGTGATACAGGAGAGAGACCAGCTCCAGGTACGAGAGAAGGAGCTACAGAGCCAAATGGAGTCCCAGCTTCTGCTGGCTACTGACCGTGCCTTTGCCCTGGAGGATGACGTAGCCCAAGCCAGGGCGGATGCACGGGCGACATCTGAGCAACTCAAGGAATCCCTACTGGAGCAAGATGATAAGTCTGCTGAATTAAGGTGGCTAAGACAGTTCGTTGAGGCTGCCGAGGCTTCTGCTGCTCGGGAGGCAGAGAGGGGCTTCAAGGCGAAGTTCTTGGGCTCGGAGGAGTTTCGCGCCATCGTAGCCGACCAAGTCATGGAGCGTTTATAGGAGAGCTTTCATGAGGCCCTCGGCGGGCTAAAGAAAGGAAAATTCTGACCTCCCGGTAATGGCCCAAGAATGTAAATACTCTTTGACCTGTGTACAGGTCTCTGCTTGAGGCCTCGAGCGGCCTGCTTATGGAAAAAATGTTGTTTATCTTTTCCCTTTGCATGCAAATTCTAGTATGATTTGCTCTTTGTCTTTGCGCGTGGGCTCCACGAATCAACTATCTTCGAGGCGGATACTAGGAGTCATATCCCTGCACGAGGAATTTAGATCGGCGATGTCTCGTTGCTAGCCCCTGCTCGCAAAGGTGTAGGGGTGGCTTTCGAACCGTCTCCTCCGTTTTATTCGTAATCTCCTTGATTGGACCCATTAAAAGTCGCTGGTTCCTAGGCACATTAATGGTGCGTCAGTCGAAAAGACGCATGGAGTTATGGCACCAACCGCGCGTTACTGCTTGGGGAGAATCCCCACACTATAAGTAGGGGATGGGAGGCCCCAACCTTTCTCATCCCTCCGGTTTTCGCTTCCTAGTATGTGCATCTTCCATGTTCCTTGTGCGAACCCCTGTGCTTTGCCTACTTGAAGGACTAGACAGGGGTAGAAGCCTTGGCATCCTCCCCTTTGCTAGGGAGTATGGCGGAGATGATGCCCGGGGTCTCGCTGAAGATTCTGGGGGAGGTGGAACTCCCTGCTTGTACGTGGAGTACGAAAAGGACCTTATGTGGCCCTCCCGAGGGCATGGGGGAGATGACCTCATCCTGCTGACCCCCAAGCCCCTGGTCGCCGAGGATGATGTACCCCATGCACCATCGGCTTCTCGGGAAGACGAGGGCATCCTAGGGTACGTCGTTACCGGGGGACGCCGCGGGTTTGACATATTTCCATCTGTTTTGCCGCCCCACCCCTTGTGTTTTTTCTCGACATGTACTTGGGTGGCGGCCCAGAGCTACATCTTTTCGTGCTCCGGAGAGAAATTGCGGCGGCTCCTCCCTCCTGACCCTGTTAAGGCAATTCTTCTTTGCGTCTTTACACGCTCCGGGAAGAAGTTGCGGCAACCCCTACCCCCTCCTCTTTCTTCTGCGGGTCTACGGCGGCGAAGATTGAGGGTGTCTTGATGGGGCCGGACTCCGCGTGCATTACCTCAGGCATCAATCTTCATTCTGGCTTGCTTGTCAGGAATATCCGAGGTACTCATGTGCTACCTCAGGCGCCCATTTTCGTCCCAGACTGCTTGTCAGGAATATCCGAGCTACTCATGTGTTACCTCAGGCGTCCATTTTCGTCCCAGGATGTCAAGATGTATGTCTTCATGTATTTCATTATGTAAATGAATAATTACTTTTGTATACGGGTCCTGTTGTACGATTGCCTTATATTCCAATGCGCAGTGGGTTCTTCTGAAAGTGTTTTGTTTCCTGCTTCGGAATCGATTAAGTTCCCCTTTGGTTCTTGGTTACTCGAACGATGGTGTAGACCCTCGGTTGGGTCCAACTGCTCCCGGTGACATCTGACCCGTGGGGCCCAAGGGCTGGGTATTACTTGGTCGAGTGCGTAAGTCCCGATCCAAGCCTAAGTACCCCGGGTGTCCGCTGGACCGCGGGGCATTAGGGTTTAGAATTACTTGGACGGGCGCGTAGGTCCCGAGCCAAGCCTAAGTACCCCGGGCGTCGGCTGGACCGCGGGGCATTAGGGTTTAGAATTACTTGGACGGGCGCATAGGTCCCGAGCCAAGCCTAAGTACCCCGGGCGTCGGCTGGACCACGGGGCATTAGGGTTTAGAATTACTTGGACGGGCGCGGATGTCCCGAGCCAAGCATAAGTACCCCGGGCGTCGGCTGGACCGCGAGGCATTAGGGTTTAGAATTACTTGGACGGGCGCGTAGGTCCCGAGCCAAGCCTAAGTACCCCGGGCGTCGGCTGGACCGCGGGGCATTAGGGTTTAGAATTACTTGGACAGGCGCGTAGGTCCCGAGCCAAGCCTAAGTACTCCGGGCGTCGGCTGGACCGCGGGGCATTAGGGTTTAGAGTTACTTAGACGAGCGCGTAGGTCCCGAGCCAAGCCTAAGTACCCCGGGCGTCGGCTGGACCGCGGGGCATTAGGGTTTAGAGTTACTTGGACGGGCGCGTAAGTCCCGAGCCAAGCCTAAGTACCCCCGGCGTCGGCTGGACCACGGGGCCTTAGGGTTTTACATTACTTGGACGCGCCTTTGTTATTTTGAAAGGAAGCTTTTCATTTTATTACTTGATTCGGCTGCATACTCACAGCAAGACATAGACAATTGTACTAAAGAAACTCCGGCTCTTACCAGGACATTGGGAACCGGGGCCCTTAGCTAGGCTAAGACCTCTTCCGCAGCTATTCCTCCAGTCCCCGGGGATTTTTCCTAGACTCGGTCCTGACCTCACCGCTATAACACCTTCGCAAGACAAGCTGGTCTCCTCGAACTTCCACCACTCGATCGCCCACCGGGAACTTAATCTTCTGGTGGTAGACGGAGACCACCGCCTGGAAGGTATTGAGCGCTGGTCGACCCAAGATGACATTATAGGAGGAAGGCGCGTCCACAATTAGGAAAGGAGTCCTCCGGGTTCTTTCGAGCCTATCGTTGCCCAGCGAGAGTGACAAGGTAATCTGTCCCAATGGTTGTACGCGATATCCCGTGAAACCAAACAAGGGGGTCGCGACCGGGATCAATTCATCCTCGTCTATCTGCATCTGCTCCCAAGCCTCTTTATACAGAACATTCACGGAGCTTCCTATGTCTACGAAGATGCGTTTTACCTCATAATTGACGATGCGAGCCACAATCACTATGGCGTCCTCGTGTGAAGCTTCTACTTCTTCGAGGTCAGATGGCCCAAACGAGATAGTGGGGCCCGCCCCCAGGCTCCAGCTCGTCCCGATGGAGTAATTTTCCAAACATCAGGTGTATGACTTCCAGGCTCGGTTAGAGTCACCCCCGATAGGTCCTCCGGAGATGACCCCTACATGGCCCAAGGGGGGCCTCGCACAGGAGCTTTGCCCTTTTGGGGATCTCTTTCCAAGGAGGGAGATCTTCGGGGTGCAGGTCCCCGGCTCCTGCCTCTGGATCGCGATCGGGACCGTGGTCGGGCTTCATTTTCCCTGGCAGTCCGTCGTCGGGGGGAAGGGCTTTGTCGAGGCGACTTTCCGTGATACCCTAGCGTGTTCCATTTTCTCCGTGGTTTGGCCTCTGCTTCCTCAGGGAACTTTTTTCTCAGGGCATGACACTCTTCTGTGGAATGCGTCGAACTGCCATGAAAGCTGCAGTACTTGGGAAATGCCTCTGGTGGTTCGATGTCCACTGCCTCCACCAATCGACGCTTGCTAGTCCAGTGGTCTCTTCCGGGTGGTAGGTCTTTTCCCCTCGCCGGAGCTGGTGGCTCCTTCCTTTCCGAACGAGGGGCTGCGAGAGGTGGAGCTCCGACTGGATCTTTGCGCCGGGCGTACTGCACTTCCTCTACGTTGACATGCTTGACTGAACGTCCTAGCAAGTCATCGAAACTGGCGGGGGGCTTCTTCACCAAGGATCGAAAGAAGTCTCCTTCCGCGAGCCCTTGGGTGCAAGCACTAATGAGTATCTCCGATGTTGCGCTTGGTACGTCCTGTGCCACTCGGTTGAACCTCTGTATGTACTCCTTGAGCAGCTCCTTGGGTTTTTGCTTAAGAGCGAACAGGTTGAGCGCTGTCTTCTGGTAGTGCCGGCTGCTCGCGAAATGGTGGAGGAAAGCTGTTTTGAACTCCGCGAAGGAATTGATGGAACCTTGAGGCAGCCTCTGAAACCACCGTTGCGCTGCGCCAGACAAGGTGTTCAAAAACACCCTGCACTTTACTCCATCGGTATATTGGTGCAGAAGCGCTGCATTTTCGAACTTACAGACATGATCCTCTGGATTTGTCTTCCCGTCGTACTCAGGGATCCCCGACCCGCGAAATTGCTTTGGCATGGGATCTTCCACAATCTCTGACGAGAAAGGGGTGGATGGAGTCTTCTTGAGTTCATCCTTCTTTCCCATTCCATCATCATGCCTCTGGGCACTAGAGGCTATTGAGTGAGCCTTTTCCCCCTCCATAGGGGATTCTCTACGCGGACCCTGGGCCGCGCCATCATGTCGCCCCACAGGGGTCACGGATCTGCTGGGGGGCGAGACGAAGATTCTGGGGATCTCTTCCCTCGCCTGACCTGCTGGTCGCAGGGTCGCCTGTTCGATTTGGTGTTGCTCCAAGGCCTCTTTGACGACGTTAGCCACCCGGCGGTTAAACTCCTCTCACATGAGGGTGAGGGGTTGTTCCTCCGATCCTGCCATCGGTGCTCTTTCAGGTGCTTTTTTGTTTCCCACATACGGCGCCAAATTTGTTCCGAAAGGAGTCGTCGGCGATGGCCGGTCGCTGAGGATCAGCCCCTATGGAGGTTGCTATGTTGTGTTGGATCGTGAAAAACCGATAGAAGGGGGGGTGAATATCGAAAATCGTTCGGACTTTCGTAAAGAGCACGTACGCAGCGGAAATAAAAACAAAACGAACACAACACAAAGACACAGTCGATTTACTTGGTTCGGAGCCTGTGTCGACTCCTACTCCAAGGCCCACGGTCGTTGACCGTTTACTTTGGGCAATTCTATATACGCGCAAAACAGTTTACAATATTTGATTACAAATAAGTGCAATAAAATAACAATATTAAAATTTCGATCTTCGTTACCGACGTCCGGAGTGGATTGACTTTTTCGGGGCAGCGGGACGTCGTCGGCTCGAGTTGGAGTGTTTCCGGAGCAAGGCACGAGCGCAGAAGATCGTTGGAGCGTTGAGAGAACAGTTGTTTGAAGCCTGGGGTCGAGGGCCCTTTATATAGGGCCTGGGGGCGCCCGGGACGTCAAGGGCGCCCCCCACATGGCCTTTGATCCGCCAAAGTCTCGGTCGCGTCTGATCCTCTGGATCCGCTTTGACCGGGGCGCCCGGAGCGCTCCGGGCGCCCGGATTGACCGGGTCAAAGTCCTATCTCCTTGGCTTCGAGGGGTTCGGGTTCGGGTTGCGCATGGGGGCGCCCGCAGCGCAGGGGGCGCCCGGGAGCACGGGGGCGCCCGGCCCAGCATGTATTCGGCCCAGCATGTCTTTACTTGTTTTGTATGCCCCTTGGGGGCGCCCGGGACACTCCGGGCGCCCTACTCAGCTACTACCTCATTCCTTTGAGGCTATCTGAGCTGCAGACACTCCTTCCTTTGGTCCTGCATCCAGGGTTAGTCCAAAACACAATAAAGCAATAAAGTATTAGTGTATACAGCCTTAGCTGTCTTGGTTCTGACTTTGGTCTCCAAAATGGAGTCCTAGGTCGAACCGACGCTTACTGTTCCCTCGACGGGGAACGCGTCCTCACCTACTCCACTCGGGAGAATTTACCTAATGCCAACCGCTCCTTTGGTTGGACTTTTGCCTGACGGTCCTTTGTCAGGTCTTGGATGCCGAGCTGCCCTTCGCCCGGTGCCTAGCATTCCTTCGCCAGGGCTTCAGTCCAAGCTATCCTTCGCCTGGCGCCTAGCAGTTCTTCGCTAGGTCTTGGATGCTGGCAGTCCTTCGCCAGTTGCCTAGCAGTCCTTCGCTAGGGCTTGGATATTGGCAGTCCTTCGCCAGTTGCCTAGCAGTCCTTCGCTAGGGCTTGGATACTGGCAGTCCTTCGCCAGGTGCCTAGCAGTCCTTCGCTAGGGCTTTTTCTGCACACTCAGTGAACAATGTTAGATCACAAATAAACTTAACTTTGAATCCTTTGCCAATATCAAAACCAGGTTCGATATGGTGCTTCCTGCACCAACAATCTCCCCCTTTTTGATTATGGCAACACAATTCAAAGTTAAGTAAAAAACTTTATAACTGTTAAGAACATAATGTAAAAATGAAGTATAGCAATTTTACACAATTCAATGTTAAGTAAAAACTTTATAACATTTACTAACACAAGTTAAGAGTTAAAAAAAACTTTTATTTCTCATAAAAAACCTTTATTTCTTATACTCCCCCTAACTTTATAACATTTACTAACACAAGTTAAGAGTTAAAAAAAACTTTTATTTCTCATAAAAAACCTTTATTTCTTATACTCCCCCTAAAACCCTGAGTACTTGTGTTATAATACTTAACTTTGACCTTTCCTCCCCCTTTGACATATATCAAAAAAATTTTTATTTCTCATAAAAAACCTTTATTTCTTATACTCCCCCTAAAACCCTGAGTACTTGTGTTATAATACTTAACTTTGACCTTTCCTCCCCCTTTGACATATATCAAAAACAATCATGGGTGAACAAGGTAAAAATTTAAAAAGTTTTGCAAACCTAAATTTTGTAACATAACTTTTACTTGGCTTTGCAAAAAGGAATTTTATTTAGGCAAAATTTTGACGCCAAATTTCCAATACTTAGAAACTTTCAAGAGAACCTTTTTAAGTTAGAAAATGTTTGGAGTTGGAAAATTTTCAAGAGAGTTTGAATTTTTTACTTAGAAAATTTTCTTACCAGCCAGTAAAGTTGATTTTCCAAAAGATGTATTTAAGCAAAGCTAATATTCGAAAAATGATCTTTTGAAATCAAGTACAGTTAATTTTCAAAAATATTAAACTTTGAAAAAAGCAGGTAAAGTTAATTTTCAAAAATATTTAACTTTGAAAGACAAGTAAAGTTAATTTTCGAAAAAAACTTAAGCTTTGAAAAACAAGTAAAGTTAATTTTCGAAAATATTGAACTTTGAAAGACAAGAACTTTACTTTTTGAAAGACAGGAGAAAAAAATAATTTTAGCCTTTTCTCTCCTAACCTTTTCTCTCCTTTCCACTCTCTCCCCCTTAATGTGAAATTCTTCTCCTTAGCCATATATCAATAAGGAACTTTAAAAAATATATATGTTTAAAAAAAATTTAAAATTTGTGTATCAGAGCCTATGAGTTTTGAAAACATAAAAATACTTAGCATAATTTTTGAAAGCATAGTAAAAGCTTAACATGCACCAAAACTCCACTTCGAAAGGCATTTAAAAAAAATTATTTTTGTAGGCAAGTCTTTTAGAAAATTCATTTACATAGAACACTATTGCCTTGAAAATATTAGTACTTTTGAAAACATTATATTTTGAAAAGTAGAAGTACTTTTGAAAGATATTGTGCATTTTTGAAGATATTTTACTTGCTTTGGTTACTTTTCCAGTCTGACACAATCCTAGGAAACCTTGTTAACTACAAGGACAGTTTCCTAAGTGTCCTGGAAATTCTCCAACTCAAGTAAATACTATTTCCAAAAGAATTTTGAAAATAAAATAATAGTATTTTGAAAGAAAAATTATTTAAGTTTTCAAAAATGATTTTAAACGCGCAGTGCATGAAAACATATAATTCAATAATTCTTTTAATTTAATCTCCCCCTAAACTTGACCCAGTCCTAAGAAGCTTGTTGACTACAAGCGATCTTCCTCTGAGTCTTAAGGTTTGATTTAAATTATAAGAATTGTCTAATAACTTAAAAAAATAATTAATAAACACATTTCAGAAATTCTTCTCTTGACTCAAACTCCCCCTAAATTTGACACATCCTAGGAGTCCTTATAGATCATGAAGTGGACCTTCCTCTATGTCTTTAGGGTTTATTAAAATCAAAAGAATAGTTTTGAATATCAGTACGGTAATATAATTTTTTAGGAAATTCAATTTGAAATGAAGATAATTTTCAAACATAAGCCCCTTTTTCGAAAAACATTTTGAAATGATAATGATTTTTGTAAAGCACAATTTTGAAAAATATAGTGATTATTTGAAGGCATAAAACTTCTTCTTTTAATTTGAACTTCCCTTAAATCTGACACAGTCCTGGGAGGCTTGTTGACCACAAGTTAATCCTCCTCTTAGTCTTAGGGTTTGCCAAAATTAAAGGAACAATTTTGAACATGCCTTTTGAGTATGATAGATTTTTTAAAACATAATTTGGTATGATAACACAGTTTTCGAAAACCATTTTGAAATGATAATAATTTTTCAAAGATATTTTGAAAGAAAATTAAAAAGAATAAACCACTCCCCCTTACTATTTAACTCAATCTAATGTCCTAGGGGACTTCAGTGTTATCCATGTTTGACTATGTTGACTAGGTTTGACCAATAATTGACCCAATCAAGTCTTAGACTTTATTTATTGTGATGTTTGACATGAAATAAAAAATGTTAAGAAAAAAAATAGAGTACAGTACAATGAATTAATTTGAAAACAAGAGATAATTTTGAATAACTTTTGAAAATCTATAATTTTTTTTTGAAAGGATATTGATTTATGCTTTTAGGTCCTAGATGTCTCACCCAGTTCTACGTGACCAAGCATGTTAACCTTATGGGTTGTATGAGACAGATATTTTAATTTTAAAAAAATGGTTAATTTTGAAACGTGTGTTAAATCTAAGATTTAATTGAACTTAATTGATTTAATTAAGATTTAATCGAATTTAATTGATTTAATTAAGATTGAATTGAGTTTAATTGATTTAATTAAGATTTAATTGAGTTTAATTGATTTAATCAAGATTTAATTGATTTTAATTGATTAAGATTTAATTGACTTTATTTGATTTAATTAAGATTTAATTGATTTTATTTGATTTAATTAAGATTTAATTGATTTTATTTAATTAAGATTTAATTGACTTTATTTGAGTTTGAATTTGATTTAGTTGGTTGGGTTGGACTAAACTTTTAGGTCTTACGCATCTCACCCATTTCTAAGTGACAAAACAGGATATCCTTAACTGTTTTGTGAGATGCATTAATTTTATCTTTGATTTTATGTTAGCACTATGATTTAATTGAAGCTTGTGTTAGATTTGAGTTTAACAAATAATAATTTAAAAGTGAGTTTCGATAATTGGCTTCCAGGTCTTGGCGAGGCACAGAGGCCTTCTTTGGCCGTAGCCTTATTGGATCAACAACCTTTTCCTAGACAAAGCCTTTTAAAGAAAGATCATTTTCAAATCATTGTTTGAGACACTCTGGTCTAACTAGCTTAGGATTCGGAGAGGTAGCTTCGGCTAGTTCCACCGGACTAAAATGACCAAATAAGGTACTCCTTACCCTACTTGATTCCTTAGTCAGGCTTCCCTAACTTACTATCATCAAACCTTGTCCTAATACTAGGTTGTTCAAGTTTCAATCAATCAGGTCCTTAATCTAATTAATCCTAATTTTAAGCAAAAAAAAATAAAAATAAAAGGAACATACAATTAAAGCAGAAAAAAGATCTAAGTTACATCATAATCGTAATAATATTCTGGATTTTTAAAAACAGCAATATTATGAATTAAATTTTTATATGAATTAAAGTTACCCATCTTTCTTTTGCTTGATTGTTTCTTCAGTATTTTGTAGTGGTCGTGAGCCAATTGGACTAGTTTCTAAGGATCCCTTCCTTCGTCGTCAGATTCTGAGTCTGAGTCTGACTCAGGTACTGGTTGAGGCTTCTTTTGCAGTTCTTTTGGAGTTTTCCCTGCAATGGAAATTACACCTTCCTCGACCATTACAATATTTGTTTGATAATTTAATTCTAATTTTGAAAAGAATTTAAAATCGATTACCGTCTCAGTCAATTCATCTTCTAAATCTGGCTTGGATTTGGGTTCGATCTCGACTTTGGATTCAGGTTCAGACTCTGACTCGGCTGTTTGTGCTTGTACCGAGAGTGCAAGACAACTTACCTGATCTTCTTCTTCTTCTGAGATCTCTTGATGAAGGTTAATCAATTTTTCCCAAATTTCTCTCGCACATTTGAATGGACCTACTAGTTCGAGTTGCTCCTTGGTTAGGCCACATTGTAGGATTGCAGTCGCCTTTGCATCTGTCTCGATCTTCCTCAGAGTTGGTTCGTCCAATTTATCCTAGGCGATCGATATTCCATCTTCTGTAGGTATTGTAAGCCCCGTTTGGATTATCATCCATAGCTCTAGATAGGCCTTTAGGTGGGATTCCATTATCCCCTTCCAAGTTCCGAAGTTTTCGCCAGAGAATAGAGGCGGACGAACACTGTTCCATTCTTGATTGGCCATTAAGGATAATTCTTGCACACAAAGGAAAAAAATAGAAATGTACCAAGACTTGGTCTTGGATTAGTAGTGCGGGAGAGAGAGAGAAATTAGCCTAACAAAAATTATTGCTCGAATTTCGAGGCAGACTAAAAAAAATTATGTCAAATTTTTTAAAATGTTACTTTACCAATTTTGATTAATGATAAAAAGTAAGACTTTAATGTTTGGGAAAAAAATTTGCTCAGATTAAGATAACACGATTTTCGAGAAAAAATAATATTAAAATAATAATAAAAAGTTTATGACAAATTTTCAAAAGTTGATTATTTTAACAATTCTAACTTATGGTGAAAAAATGAGAATTCAAAAATGAAAAGCGAGACTGTTCGAGTGGTGTTGATTAACAAAAAGAAAGGAAATAGGATAAAAAATTTCGTAAATCCGAAAAAAACTCTCAAATTGGTGGTTGCACCAAATTTGAGCTTCCCCGCTCTGATACCACTTGTTGGATCGTGAAAAACCGATAGAGGGGGGGTGAATATCGGAAATCGTTCGGACTTTCGTAAAGAGCACGTACGCAGCGGAAATAAAAACAAAACGAACACAGCACAAAGACACAGTCGATTTACTTGGTTCGGAGCCTGTGTCGACTCCTACTCCAAGGCCCACGGTCGTTGACCGTTTACTTTGGGCAATTCTATATACGCGCAAAACAGTTTACAATATTTGATTACAAATAAGTGCAATAAAATAACAATATTAAAATTTCGACCTTCGTTACCAATGTCCGGAGTGGATTGACTTTTTCGGGGCAGCGGGACGTCGTCGGCTCGAGTTGGAGTGTTTCCGGAGCAAGGCACGAGCGTAGAAGATCGTTGGAGCGTTGAGAGAACAGTTGTTTGAAGCCTGGGGTCGAGGGCCCTTTATATAGGGCCTGGGGGCGCCCGGGACGTCGGGGGCGCCCCCCACGTGGCCTTTGATCCGTCAAAGTCTCGGTCTCATCTGATCCTCTGGATCCGCTTTGACCGGGGCGCCCGGAGCGCTCCGGGCGCCCGGATTGACCGGGTCAAAGTCCTATCTCCTTGGCTTCGAGGGGTTCGGGTTCGGGTTGCGCATGGGGGCGCCCGGGAGCAGCGGGGGCGCCCGGGAGCACGGGGGCGCCCGGGAGCACGGGGGCGCCCGGCCCAGCATGTATTCGGCCCAGCATGTCTTTACTTGTTTTGTATGCCCCTTGGGGGCGCCTGGGACACTCCGGGCGCCCTACTCAGCTACTACCTCATTCCTTTGAGGCTATCTGAGCTGCAGACACTCCTTCCTTTGGTCCTGCATCCAGGGTTAGTCCAAAACACAATAAAGCAATAAAGTATTAGTGTATACAGCCTTAGCTGTCTTGGTTCTGACTTTGGTCTCCAAAATGGAGCCCTAGGTCGAACCGACGCCTACTGTTCCCTCGACGGGGAACGCGTCCTCACCTACTCCACTCGGGAGAATTTACCTGATGCCAACCGCTCCTTTGGTTGGACTTTTGCCTGACGGTCCTTTGTCAGGTCTTGGATGCCGAGCTGCCCTTCGCCCGGTGCCTAGCATTCCTTCGCCAGGGCTTCAGTCCAAGCTATCCTTCGCCTGGCGCCTAGCAGTTCTTCGCTAGGTCTTGGATGCTGGCAGTCCTTCGCCAGTTGCCTAGCAGTCCTTCGCTAGGGCTTGGATACTGGCAGTCCTTCGCCAGTTGCCTAGCAGTCCTTCGCCAGTTGCCTAGCAGTCCTTCGCTAGGGCTTGGATACTGGCAGTCCTTCGCCAGTTGCCTAACAGTCCTTCGCTAGGGCTTGGATACTGGCAGTCCTTCGCCAGGTGCCTAGCAGTCCTTCGCTAGGGCTTTTTCTGCACACTCAGTGAACAATGTTAGATCACAAATAAACTTAACTTTGAATCCTTTGCCAATATCAAAACCAGGTTCGATATGGTGCTTCCTGCACCAACATGTTGTCGAGGAATGAGAGAATCCTGCGAGAGTAACACAAGCGTTAGGGGACATGCCGGCTGGGGTCCGGCGGAGTCCACTCCGACGCTCAAGTTAGTAGGGTAGCTGAACAATGGTGCCAGATAAAGGAAAAATGTAGAGATGAGAGATCGTACCTCCCTCCCTAAGGGATAGAACTCCCTTTTTATATCCAGGTAGGCCGACTGATCGTGCCTCCTTTATGGCGGTCACGTCTTCAAGATTCAGGCTGCGTCCGCCGCTTTCGGTGATAGAGGGATATTCTTTTGAAATAGTCCGGGTTATTATTCCTTTTTCTTTAGTTGCGGCGTCCGGGGCTCTCGAGGTCGGGAATTGCGGGGGCTCTGCCTCCCGAGGCGGGCTCAGGGTTCTTCAGGTCCGCTATTTCCTGGAATGCTCTCGGGGTCCCCCCTCTCGGGGAAGGGGCCCGACCCTCCCAAGATGAGAGGTCCCCCCAGGTCCCAACTTCTTCATCCCCTATACCCGGCACGGGTTTTCCAACCCTATCACTATGCATATGTAATTGTGATGACAAACATTGTATATTTGTAATTATACAATCTATGTACTCCTTTTCAAATCAATGAAACTTTGCTTTCGATCATTGTTTTTGTCTCATATATAATATGTAATCTGCAATTGTTGTCGAACCCATCAGTAATATTGAACCTTGCTTTTGCTGGAATCATTTGAATTCAGGACCACGGTGGGCCTGAAACAAAAGCATTTTAGGAAACCCACTCAGGGTCTGAAACAAAATGATTCAGTTGTATAATGTAAGTGTAATGACAAACAATATATGTTTGTAGTTATAAAGTATGTAAACCATTTTGATACTCCAATGGAGCATTGCTTTCGATCCTTGTTTTTGTGTAATCTCTAATCTATAATCTGTCCTCTTGTCGATACTATAAGTAATATTGAACCTTAATTTTCCTCTACCCTAATTTGAATTCACAGCCCACGCTGGGCCTGAAATAATCTCATTTCAGGCCCAAGCTGGGCCTGAAACAATAATGTTCAGGCCCACGCAGGGCCTGAAACAATAATCTCATTTCAGATTTCAATTAATTCAATAAAAGAATGATTAAATATTTTATACAAATATACATGTTGTGAAAATATTTTTAATATGAAACAAGAAGGAGAGTACCTAAATAGACATTGCATACCACAATTTAATTCCATCCACATCATTATCTCATATTTTCAGAATTTGACATAGCAGGAGGTTTGTATCATGGACCTATGATATTTTGATTTCTCAAAACTCATTACCAGTAGTTAGAGTTTAGCTAGCTAGGAGATGGTATTTTTGTTCTCCAAACATAGTCCTAATGATTATCAATTACGTGTTAATACTGTATCAGTTGGCACAGAACAATGAATCAACAAAGCAAACAAACAAAGGGCCTCAAATGACAGATATTCACAAACCATAGGACTTCAGGACTTCAAGACTTGAAATAACATTATTGTGGGTTTAAAAATCAGAGGACTTCACAACTGATCTTTTCTGCTTACATAAAATTACACAAGAACAAATGTATCATAATATTGAAATACTTCTTCAAGTCACAACATTAACAACAACTAGTTTTTTGACAATACTATGGCTATACAATATACAAAATATATACATTCAGTTCTCCTCTATACAAAATATACACTTCAATCCGAATATTGGGTCATTACATATACCAATTAACTCAAGACCTTGAGGCTGGCGACATTCTACATGTCCTTTTATTATGACCAAGTTGTTTGCACTGGCTGCATTTTAGTTTCACCTTGCCATTGTGTCTGGACTCAATCCGTGCCTTCTTTCGTCTACCAGGCTGCACAAGTCTACGGGGACATAGAACTGTAATGTCGTTTACTCCAGTAGGCCAAAACTGCTTGCTTCTACAAGGGAAAATACGATCCATGTAAACTCACTTCCAAGTTTCAGAATAAAAATAATGCTCACAATATGAGAGTGTATCCATGTTCCTGTGAATGATTACAGTAATAGCATGTGAGCAAGGAAGTCCTGAAATTTGAAACTCCCCACAATGACAAAACTTTTTTTCCAAATCAACAATGTATGAAGTGCCCCATGTTTCTACTTCCATTTCTGATTGAGAGTAAGGGTGAACCTTATAAGCTCTTGCTTTCTCTCTCCTTGAATCCATTTCTTTTGTAACATAAGGTGTCAAAGCAACATGCCATTTTGAGACTTCCTCTCTACGGTTATAGAACCATTGAGCAATTTTTCTTCTTGTATTATCAAATAACTTGTTTATGGAAAGCTCACGTGTAGATTTGAACAAAGCATTTAAGCTCTCCACACAATTCGTGGTAAGCATTCTGTACCTTCTCCCTGTAAAGTGTGCATTTGCCCACCTTTTAGGATCAATGTTCTGAAGCCACTTATGGGCAATTGGATGTTTTTCAAGCATTGTCTGCATCATCATATCATATTAGAGTGTTGTGTTGGCTCGTGCTGCTGCCCAAAACAAACCTACAACAGCTCTACTGCCAGTATCAGTTACCATATTACAACACATGTGATGGCAACAAAAGACATGATGCGCGTTTGTGTAGACTTTTCTAACTGCTGATATAATGCCCCGATTTCTATCTGATACTATGGTGATTGAGTGATCATCGACAGCAAAGAACCTCTTTGTATGCTCCAAAAACCATTCCCATGCAGACGCACATTCAACTTCAGCTATTGCGAAGGCAACTGGGAGAACATTGTCATTACCATCAATCGTCGTTGCAATCAACATTACTCCCGGATACTTTCCTCTTAGGTGTGCGGCATCAATTCCGATAAGTCTACGTAAATAAGACCTGAACACCCTTCAGCAAGCACCAAAAGCCCAAAAACACCGCTAGAACTGATTGTCACCATTCCTGCATAGTGCCACATACGTTTCAGGATCTCTAGCTCTTAACTCACACAGATATTGTGGAAGATCTCTGTAAACTTCATCATAATCTCCAACAACATTTTTCAATGTTTTCTCCCTAGCTATGTATGCTTTTCTGTATGATATGGTCACTCCAAATCTAGCTTTAATATCTGATATAATCATACTTGGTTTGTATTGTTCATTATGAAGAAATTGCTCTTCAACAAAAGAAACAACAAATGATGAAGAGCATGCATGATGATCAGCACTTTCCCTAA
The DNA here is from genome assembly GCA_024364735.1 of Boesenbergia rotunda. Taxonomy (NCBI): domain Eukaryota; kingdom Viridiplantae; phylum Streptophyta; class Magnoliopsida; order Zingiberales; family Zingiberaceae; genus Boesenbergia; species Boesenbergia rotunda. The sequence goes on along the minus strand of JAGFNQ010001201.1, from coordinate 907,795 downwards.
CAGTTCCACATTGGTGTTCCTTTATATATTTTGTAACAGTGAACTCTACTTCCCCCATTGCTACTACTCTCCATGTACATGGTTGGTTGAAGCACACTGCTTTAACTCTATTTTTTCGGGTGTCAATTGGGTTATATCTCATATGCTTAACCATGGCATGTTTGACAAGTGCATTCTTGAATTCTTCTCTAGATGGAAATATTTGTCCCACAAAAAATTCATGTCTATCTATTGCCTCTACCTCTCCAATTGGCCCAGCAAGCAATCGAGAATTCAAAATATAAGGATCTTCAGCTAATGGAAACTCCTCCTCTAAGTCACTGTACTGATCCGGGGGGAATTCATATTGCTCAATCTACATATTATCGGCTTGGAATTCTAGTACACTTGTAATGAGTTCTAATTCATCTGCATTCCGGATTTCAATTTCTTCCTCCCCACTCTAGGTTGGCTCAAAGAATTCAACAACTCTTGTAGAAGAATTCAAACCCTCATCTTCTAGAATAGTTGCTTCTTCATTTAGATCAATTGTCAAATTCCTTGTAATTTTTTATCCATTCCCCGTGACAGCATTATCATCAAGAGTATTTCATATCTCGGATAGAATTTCGTCAACAACATTATCATCCCTGAAAAATAAATTACAATTATATTTTGCAAACTTTAAAAATCATAATCAAGGACCTAGGAAGACCTGAGGGCCTGAAATCATTATATTTCAAGCCCTTGGAGGGCCTGAAATCCTTTGATTCAGGCCCTCCCAGGCCCTCAAATCAAATGATTTCAGCCCCTGGGAGGGCCTGAAATATTTTCATTTCAGGCCCTGGGAGGACCTGATTTCCTTTTATTTCAGGCCCTCCCAGTGCCTGAAAATAACATATTTCAGTCCCTCCTAAGGCCTGAAATCTAATGATATCATGCACTCCCAGGGCCTGATATTGTAAGATATCACCTCTACGTCAAATTCAAGCATTTATTTATCTTAACTTTAACAAATTTCAGAGAGCCCTTATTATGTAATACATATCACCCTTAGACTCCTCCAAACATAAAAATTGTAGAAAGAGTTGATAAGTATAAAACTAGGTCTGATACCATATCAAAAATGACAATCATACGTACATTACTATTTGTATTTGTTACCAATCTGTTGCTTGCTTTTTCTCCTTCAACACATATCTTCCTCAGCTGCCTTGGTGATGAATTGAGTTGTGCAAGGTTGAAATATATACGTACCGTTGTGATGATTCGACTTGTGCAAGGTAGTAATATATATATAGACTAAGAAAATTTCGACTACCTGGCCATTCGAACTATGAATTATTACTTTACTGCAAAAGTGGTTCGGATGTCTCGAAATTGTGAATCGAAAAAGGTATTTTGTGGTAGGAGGGATATAATAGGAAGTTCACTTAAAGGTTTGCGCCCTTTGGTAAAATAGAAACCATGGTATGCAAATTGGTAATTTCTAATTCTTAGGTACACCCTTTGGTAAATTGCCGTTGAATATAACAATTGATAGACAAGACCAATATTTATGCGATCAAAATTGCAGTCAACTAGCTAGCAAGTCGAAGAGCTAGCTTAAGCTCATCCAAGTTCATTTTGAAAGCTCAAAACAGAGGTAGGGTTGTAAACAAGTCAAACCGAGTTAGCATTGCTTATTTCTTTTCAATTTTAGAATCCTACATTTTCTTCCTCCTAGAAGCATTTCACAAGTATTACATGTTGCAAAGTTCCTTTTGCAAGATGATAACAAAGTGTAATATACATCGAGGATCTAATGCTTAACTATATCTAGAAGAAGACAAGAAGAAATAGTGGAAATAAATAGCGACCTAAAAACTTTTTGAATGGAGAATCCAAGAACATAATTTTGAATCGCCATCACTTGAAATCCTCAACCAAGGTCAACCCATACACAATGGACAAAAATTTAGTTTCATACAATTTTAACAAAGCTTTTATTGTGTCACAATTTTAACCCATACACAATCCAAAATCATTGTAAACCAAACCTATCATTAGTTCCCAACCACGGGTCGAGTGAAATCCGGCCCATAAATCAGTAACTAAAAGAATCGAAAAAGCTTTTATTGTGTCACTTAAGTTATAGAGGAATTCCTGAACCCAAGAATTCAGAATAACGAGTTCTTCATTACTCAAAATAAAATAACCACTTAGAATAGTGAAACAGATTATATTTGTCGAGAAATGTAAAATGATATGGAGATCATATTCATTGCATGCTTTGACCAATTGTATTGTTTCCTTGTGTATTCCTATATGAAGTTTTTGTATATGTGTTTCCGGGTACTCTTTTATCATTTCATCCAATAGGAATAGTTCTTCTAATTTTATGAATCTTTTTAGAACGTTTTTCTCTTGAATATGATTTAAAAAAGTTTCGGATTGTCGGCTATTCCACCAATAAGTAACCCAAGGTTCCAGACATTTATTAAAAGAGAAAGAGACCCACTTGGGCAAAAATACCATAGATGCAAGATAGGGAAGGGAGGCCAATGCTTTATTTTTTTTTCATTTTGATCTGTGAATTGAATTTTCTTTTAATGAACCTGCTTCATTCGTCGACTCTATATATTTCTCTGAAGCACGAGTTGTATAACAAAGTAGTGACCTCTGGATCTATCCCTTTCCCTTTTTATTTGTAATATATTTCAGATATCTCAATTGGGCAAATTCAAACCAATTTCATTTTCATTTGTTCCTTTCGATGAATACTCCAAAACCCACTTTAAGTAACGAATCAAGTTTCGAGACCAAAAAACTTACATTAATTCTTTCGAAACGAAATCTTTTACTGTATAATCAGAAAAAGGGTATCAATTAAAAATCATGGGCCTAAAAAGATGAATTATGTATTACGAAATACATGTTCGGATAGGTTTGATTAATTTATATCTATAAATTAATTATTAGATTAGTTAGATTAGACTTCTAGTATAAAAGAATCAGGAAACTTGCCTTTTATTAAAAAGGGGAATTAGCAAGTTCTTTTCCCCACCTTGAGAGATATTTATTCTTTACTTTAGTTCGAGTTCGTTTTAAAGTACTTCCATTGGTATGCGCAAAAAATAGGCTAATTCAGCAGCTTTTTGTTCAATTTCTCGTGGAGTCAAATTCTCATCCGTACGAGTCAAGGGAATGGCTCCTTGGCCCCTGATTCCCATATAAAGGACACGACGAGTATAAAGACCCTCTTAACCTCTATTCTGATTGATTGGATATCTCTCATAAGGAACCGAAGGAAGATGCGACGATTTATTCCAGGAAATCCCCAACGAAAAATACACACTCTGCCCTCTTTTCTATCGAATCAGTCATAACCGCTACCTACATTCCACGAAATAGTGCACCACAAATAGGAGCTAATGAACAGACCCGCGATCCCATTGAAAGACATCACAACCCCTTGAGGAAAAAAAACGATTTGCTGAGATGGAAATACAGAGATCAAATTCCTACCAAGATAACTGGAAGTTTCAACTACTAAGAATCCTAGTGAACCTAAAAAAAGGATACAGGCCCAGCAAAAATTACTCATTTTTCGAGATTCCGTTATAAGTTCTATCCATATATGTTCTGATCGCCAATTCATACTATACTGCATTCAGTTGCATTCGATTGGAATTGAGCGGATAACCCAAATAAATTTGACTTTACCTTTCTTGACCCCGAAGTCACTTTCACCAACTAGCACTATTGTTATGTGAAACATCGGGAGTAATTAGTTAGATACATTAACTTTCCATTTTTTATATTCGCTAATTCATTTTGAACCAACTATATCCACATATGCATGCATTTATACAGATATTATATATCCGCATAAAAGTTCTTTCACTTGTGTGTTTGGCAAAAGCCACATATCATACCATATTACACGAAATAAATATCCGTATCATCATATAGTGTTGAAATCACTTGATAAGATTCATTACATTGGGTTTAGACAATCTTATTTTTTTGGACATGAAGAAATAAAGAAACCATTGCAATTGCCGGAAATACTAGGCCCACTAAAGGTACAAAAATGGAGGGTAAGTTGAAATCTGTCATAGAATAGATGCCTCGATTTACTATTTCTATCTATTAATATTTCTATCTATTAAAAAGATATCCTCTTATGCTTATTTAGGATATATCTATCATAAGTAATTATTGTATTGTAAATAATATTATTTATAAGTGATAAATAATATCAACTATAATTCTATTAGCTATATGATTAGATAGAAACTATAATATTTAGAATATATATTTAAATAATAAGTAATATAATAATGAATATTATAATATAAGTTAAAATAATAATTATAAATAAAAAAAAATAAAAAACAAAAGAAAAAATATAATTATCCGAAACCTCTGTCCAACTTATGTCAACAAGGAAAACAATATATATATTGTTTCTTTTAATTACGATTACGATGAATTAAATATTTATTTTTGTTCGCTACAAATAAAATAAGCGAATCTAGTGCTATACTTTAATTTTTGGAACTGTGATTCAAGGAAAGAAACCGTGGAGTTGAAATAACTCACTCAGAACACCTTTTAAAAGATTACGTGGTACTATTGGGTCGAATAAACCTTTTTCGAATAAATACTCAGATGTTTGTGAACCCTCGGGTACTGTCGTATTCAATGTTTGTTCAATTACTCTTTTACCCGCAAATGCAATGGTTGCATTAGGTTCAGCAATAATGATATCTCCTAACATAGCAAAACTGGCCGTTACTCCACCGGTTGTAGGATCTGTAAGAATTGCTACATAGAATAACTTTTTATCTAATTGATAATTATATAAAGCAGAAGAAATTTTAGCCATTTGCATCAAGCTCAAACTTCCTTCTTGCATGCGTGCTCCTCCAGAAGCACACACAATAATGACGGGTAGAGATCGATTAGTAGCATATTCGATCAAACGAGTAATTTTCTCCCCTACTACGGATCCCATACTACCCCCCATAAATTGAAAATCCATAACGCCAATAGCTACGAGAATACCATTTAGTTGACCTATGCCTGTTTGAACAACTTCAGTTAAACCTGTCTTTCTTTGATAAGAATCAATACGATCTATATAAGAATCAGAATCCAATTCTTCTTCTGAAAAATCGATATGATCTCTATCAGAATCCGGTTCTTCATCAAATTCAACGGGTGAATCAAATTCAATGGGGTCTATAGATACCATATCTTCATCCATGGGATCCCAAGTTCCGGGATCAATCGAAAGTTCAATTCTATCTGAACTACTCATTTTCAAATGATATCCACAAAATTCACAAATATACATTTTTTCACCAAAAAATTGTTTATAATGTGATTCATAATAATTTTCACATTGAACCCATAAATGTCTGAATTTATGGAAAGGATTATCATTATGATTGGATTCTACTCTAATATCCAAATCATCGATATTTTGACTAGTTCTTATACTAGAACGATCACTCTCACTACTATTTTGATTTTCAGTACAAATGAAATTATAAATGTAACTTTCACTATAATTGTTGGTACTAATCGAAATAGAACTATTAATACTGACTTCAAAACGAAGATAACTATCAATGCTACTAATAATGTTCTTTTTCCAACTGGATTCAGTATCATTACATGTATGATTCTTTTTCTTAGACTTAGATCCCCTATTCAAATAACTAGAAACAATAATTTCTAGTTCACTCATAAAGGAACTATCATTGTCAACCTCAAATATCTGATTTTCAATATCAAAAAATATAGAGTAACGATCACCATTACTATCCCTAACAAAAAAAGTGTCATCAGAGATCAAGCTCCAAATATTCCTGATATCAAATAAATAATCAACATTATTGAAACTATAATTACTAATACGATTCCAACTAGGAACCTTTTTCTCCATATCGTTTAGAATAGGTTGTTCACTTCTATCTGTATGTCCAATACTATCAACACTATCTATTGATTTACTTGGCCCACACCTATGTTCTACCTTCTCATTGGAAAATAAAAAATTGCACCGCCATTTGAACATAGAAATACCTCCTATTTAATAAAATACAAAAAATTTGATGAATAATCATTTGACCTTAACTATCAGAATTAAGTATACGAATCTAATCATTAGAATTGTTAACTAATGAGGAGTAAGTATTGAAAAAAAAATTATCTTTTGTGAAAATTCGAAGTATTACTTCAATATATTGATAGAATCTTTTTCTCAACTTTTGTCTTTAATAGAAAGAGGCACCTGGCGAAGGGCTGCTGGGAATCTAAGACCTGGCGAATGACTGCTAGGCACCTGGCGAAGGGCTGCTGGGAATCTAAGACCTGGCGAATGACTGCTAGGCACCTGGCGAAGGGCTGCTAGGAGTCTAAGACCTGGCGAATGACTGCTAGGCACCTGGCGAAGGGCTGCTGGGAATCTAAGACCTGGCGAAGGACTGCTAGGCACCTGGCGAAGGGCTGCTGGGATTCTAAGACCTGGCGAAGGACTGCTTGGTACCGAAGACCTGGCGAAGGACTGCTTGGTACCGAAGACCTGGCGAAGGGCTGCTAGGCACCTGGCGAAGGACTGCTGGGCAAAAGTCGAACCGGAGGAGCCAGTTGGCAAAAGGTAAACTCTCCTTAGAGGAGTAGATGAGGACGCGTTCCCCGTCGAGGGAACAGTAGGCGTCGGTTCGACCTAGGGTTCCATTTGGGAGACCCAAAGTCAGAACCAAGACAGCTAAGGCTGTATAAACCTAACATTTCTTGCCTTGTTTGTTGTGGAACTAACCTTGGATGCAGGGACCAAAGAAACGTGTTTCTGTAGCTCAGAACGCCCCAAAGGAGAGGGGCAGCAGCTGGGCTAGGCGCCCGGGAGGTCCCGGGCGCCCAAGGTCAAAGTCAAACGAGCAGTTGAGCAAGAGTTGCTTCGGAAGCTCACTGGGACAGACACCCTCAAGCTCCCGGCCGCCCTTATGGTCCCGGGCGCCCTGGATGCCTCGAGCGCCCTGGGTCCAAGCCAACGAAGCGATTGAAGTGAATTCAGTCGAGAAGCCAGCAGACCAAGTCAACCGGGGCGCCCCGAGTGTCCCGGGCGCCCCCGTCAGCTCCGAGCCCGATTCTGGAGGGATAAGCTCTGACCGAGCTTCGGATGAGGGTTCTCGGATCCGAAGGCACGTGTCAGGCGCCCCCAGCGTCCTGGACGCCCCCAGGAGTGCTATAAAAGGGGCTCGACCCCCAAGGCTTCGAAATCAACTTTTCTAACGCCTCTACGCTCTTCGACTCAAGTGCTCTGCTCCGGAAACCTCCGATCTCGAGATTCAAGCGCCGAAGACGACCCTCCGCACCGAAGTACAATCCACACCGGGCGTCGGTAACGAAGAGTAAACTTATTTTTTACTGCACTATAATTGTACAATTCTTTGTAAAACTTTGCGCATTATAGAATTGCCCACAGTAAACGGTCAAGGACCATGGGCCTTGGAGTAGGAGCCGACCGCGACTCCGAACCAAGTAAAAATCCTTGAGTTCTATGCGTTTGTTTTTAATTTCCGCTGCGCATTCTCTTTCTTCTAATCCGAAACGGTTTCACGATATTCACCCCCCCCCTCTATCGTGTTTTCTCGATCAATCACTTTTTCCCATATGATGTATAAAATACCATGAAATCCAAACCAAAGAATTGTGAAAAGTTTCTATTTCTATAAATAAACAATTTGTTCTCATTTCTCAGTCTCATTTATCATATAATATAATAAATAATTAAGTTTCTATTTCAACATGCAACGAAAAAGACAATATATAGGATGATGGGTAGAAGGAGTCTTTCCCTTGGCTTGATCTATGGACCGAAATGAGGAGATATAAAAAAGTCCACCACTCCCAAGGATCCCTAAAATTGGATTAAATTCGTTATAGATCCAACAACAAACAATAGAAGTATTGAGTTGTTTAGTCTTCGATCTTTTATTTAGATCTTATCTTATATTATATTATATATTTTATTTAGATATCATATAAAGTAAAAGAAACAGAAACATATATGCAAATACATAGATAGGATGCTCGTTCTTTTTTTTTATTCGATAATCGGCCCAATCTTTTTTTAGGAAAAGACTGGGCCGACTTTAATTGCAATCAATTAGGAGAACAAACAGGAATTACTGAATTATGCACACTTAGCTTTTCTCTTTATCTAGCTTATCTACTGGTTCGAATTCGAATTTGATTTCTTTCCATACTTCACAAGCAGCGGCTAGTTCAGGGCTCCATTTGGAAGCTTCACGGATAATTTCATTACCTTCACGAGCAAGATCACGTCCCTCATTACGAGCTTGTACACACGCTTCTAAAGCCACCCTATTAGCTACTGCACCAGGTGCATTTCCCCAAGGGTGTCCTAAAGTTCCTCCTCCAAACTGTAGTACGGAATCATCCCCAAAGATTTCGGTCAGCGCAGGCATATGCCAAACATGAATACCCCCTGAAGCCACGGGTATAACACCTGGCATAGAAACCCAATCTTGAGTGAAGAAAATACCACGACTTCGATCTTTTTCAATAAAATCGTCACGTAATAAATCAACAAAACCTAAAGTCATTTCGCGTTCCCCTTCCAGTTTACCTACTACTGTACCAGCGTGAATATGGTCTCCACCAGACATACGTAATGCTTTAGCTAGTACACGGAAATGCATACCATGATTTTTCTGTCTATCAATAACTGCATGCATTGCGCGATGGATGTGAAGAAGTAGGCCATTGTCACGGCAATAATGAGCCAAGCTAGTATTTGCAGTGAATCCACCAGTTAAGTAATCATGCATTACGATAGGAGTTCCTAATTCTCTGGCAAATATGGCCCTTTTCATCATTTCTTCACATGTACCTGCAGTAGCATTCAAGTAATGCCCTTTAATTTCACCTGTTTCGGCCTGCGCTTTAAAAAGTGCTTCAGCACAAAATAGGAAACGGTCTCTCCAACGCATAAATGGTTGTGAGTTCACGTTTTCATCATCTTTGGTAAAATCAAGCCCACCACGTAGACACTCATAAACTGCTCTACCGTAGTTTTTTGCAGATAATCCCAATTTTGGTTTAATAGTACATCCCAATAGGGGACGACCATACTTGTTCAACTTATCTCTTTCAACCTGAATGCCGTGAGGCGGGCCTTGGAAAGTTTTGGAATAGCAGGTGGGAATTCGCAGATCCTCCAAACGTAGAGCTCGTAAGGCTTTGAAACCAAACACATTACCCACAATGGAAGTAAACATGTTAGTAACAGAACCTTCTTCAAAAAGGTCTAAAGGATAAGCTACATAAGCAATATATTGATTATCCTCCCCAATAACAGCCTCGATGTGGTAGCATCGCCCTTTGTAACGATCAAGACTGGTAAGTCCATCAGTCCACACAGTTGTCCATGTACCAGTAGAAGATTCGGCAGCTACCGCAGCCCCTGCTTCTTCGGGTGGAACTCCAGGTTGAGGAGTTACTCGGAATGCTGCCAAGATATCAGTATCTTTGACTTCGTAGTCAGGAGTATAATAAGTCAATTTGTAATCTTTAACACCAGCTTTAAATCCAACACTTGCTTTAGTCTCTGTTTGTGGTGACATAAGTCCCTCCCTACAACTCATGAATTAAGAATTCTCACAACGACAAGGTCTACTCGATATGGATTATGCGTGAATGAAACCTTTGACAAAAATCTTTAAAAAAAAAAAATAATATTCAACTAATATTATCAACAAATTTCAATGTTATGTTAAAATGAAATGGTTCGTTATTAGACCATGTATTTGATGAATTAAATACATCATTATTGTATACTCTTTGATATATATGACGCAACCTAATGTTTGTTTTGCAAATTTACAATTAAATTTATCTCCTTATTCTTTTGAATCTAATCTAAATATCTAAATACTAAGAAAAATTCCCTCTTGACAGTGATATATGTTGTATATGTAAATCCTAGATGTGAAAATAGGCATAATTCATCCGAAAAAGGGTATAAAGAATAGATAGGCAGAAATCAAATATCTAAAAAAAAAAAAAAATAGAAAGAACAATAGCCAACGAGATCGAAATACTGAATCATAAATGTAGTTCGGGTTCAAATTCTATATATATATTGGAATCCAATATGGATTATGGATGGTCTTTTCTATTTTCTATAATGATAGAGAAATTAAAGAGACTTACTCGTGATTTCATGTACTTGGTACTTGATATTTCTTTTGAAAAAAAAAAAAGAGGGATTGGCTGAACTTGAAAATTGACTCTTTACTCATTCAATGAGTATACGATTGAATCGTATACTCACCAAATCGTTGTAAACCAAACTATACAATCCATCGTTGTAACCACCATACTCAACAGAATATATTCATCAATTTGAGTCTTTAGGCAACTTTAGTTTCATACAATTTTAAAAAAGTTATTTTGATAAATTTCACTAGTTATAAATACAATTATATAGTAGTTGATGGATAATCAATATTGACAAATGTATTGAAGAGGAGATGTTGGTTTTTCCTCGGGGGCGGGATAGGATCCTCAATAGTATAACGAGGATGCTGGGGATGAAATTCGGGTGAGAATGCAATTACCCAAATTGTGATAGTACAACATCATTAGAAATAACATAGAGCTGAGCTATGTTTGGTAAGGATGGTAATCAGCTTGTCATGTAATCAGATTACATTACAGATGATTACTTTATGAATCAGTTTTAAACCTGTTGATAATTTAGCATTGAAACTAGTAAAATTTATCTAATTACAAGAGCAACAACATATAATTTGGATTACATACAGACTCAATTACATTACAAATTGGATTACATTACCCCTAATCAAACGCAGTCTAAGGTGTACGTGTGTGTTTTTTTGTAACATGTATCTAGGTTTTTACGA